>CM055748.1:16245405-16355405 GCA_029465975.1 Dallia pectoralis | reverse complement strand
AACTATCATAAGAGTGTGTAGTGCGCCCAGATTAACCTGTGATACATATAGACCACTAGTATAACAGAGTGTAGTGCGCCCAGATTAACTTGTGTGATACATACAGACCGCTACTATCATAACAGAGTGTAGTGCGCCCAGATTAACTTGTGATACATACAGACCGCTACTATCATAACAGAGTGTAGTGCGCCCAGATTAACTGGTGATACATTGAGGGGCGGTTTCCCAGACACTGATTAAAACTAATCATAGACTAAATTGGGGATTTAAGATGGACTAACTGAAATTGAATTTCTCAGACATGGTTTAAAATAGTCTCAGACTTTTCCTAGTCCTGAATTACAAAGTCTGATTAGAACTAGTCTAGATTTAAGTAAAGCTGGCCAGAGGCAGGTTTAACTTCAGATTAATTGATGTTGGCCTCCAGATTGACCTTAGCAATAGAGGAAAATGGACTACTTACCTAGACTTTTTTAATGATGATGAAAGAGCTCCACCTAGACCAGACAGAAGGGTGGTTATGGACCGGAGCAACCCAATGAATGAATTTGATGAAATCAGCTTTCGTGACCGTTTTCCCATGTACAAAGCAACTGCAGCAGACATAATTGGTCTGCTTGAGACAAGGCTTTCTTCTGATTCTTTTAGGGGAATGCCTATCCCTCCTTTGCTACAAGTACTGATCACCTTAGAGTTTTTGGCATGTGGAACCTTCCATCGTGAAACAGGCGATTTGTGTGGCGTAAGTGAATCAACTGTGTGCAAAATAGTCCACAAAGTGTGCAAAGCTATATGTGAACTGAAGGTCGACTACATCCAGTTTCCTGATGCTGCTGGCCAAGCCAACTACAAGGTGGAGTTCTCTGAATATGGAAACTTCCCTGGAGTCATTGGCTGTATTGGTGGATGTCATATTCCAATAAAGTGTCCCTCTACTGCAGATTCTGAGTGCAGAAATTTTAAAAACTGGTTCTCAATAAATGTACAAAGTGTGTGCACTCCCACTATGCAGTTCTCCAACATTGTTGCACGTTGGAAAGGTGCAACTCATGACTCAAGAATTTTCCAGAACTCCTGTCTGTACGCTCAGTTTGAAGGTGGTCAACATAGTGGAATCATACTTGGTGACAGTGGGTATGCACAGACCAACTTCTTGTTCACACCTAACCTTCATGCAGTCACACCTGAGCAGCAGTGGTACAACCAAGCTCATATCTGTACCAGAGGTACAGTGGAGCGCATGTTTGGTGTATGGAAGAGTCGTCTCTAGTGTCTCAGAAACACATTGCGCTTTGAACCAAGAAGATGCTGTATTGTCATAATTGCGGTTCTTCACAGTTACCTCAAATAGCATGGCTGCCCAGATCCTCAAATGGAACATAGGGACGAATCAGATATTCCCATGGTTGAGCCAGAAAATTACAGGTATGGACTGGCGTGCAGAGATGCTTTTGCTTTGCGGCACTTCTCACAATAAAGTTACCTCAGATGATTGAAGACAACAGTTGCCACAGATTGATGATGAACAAGTTTTATTTCACAAATTGAGATGTCGGGACCCTGAACTGGTGCTGGTTTCAGTAGAACATTGGTACTGTTGCTGCTTCATGTTTCTCTCTTCCTCCTTTATGGCTAACTCAGCATGAAGTATTTTCATCTTCATTTCATGTTCATCTTTTAAATACTTTAATTTGTGCTCATGGAATTCAATGGCCAGTTTCTCATGCATGGTCATCCTCTTGGTCCTTCTCATCTGGCCAGAATTAGTGACAGCATCTTTCCTCCAGGCTGCTGCAGCTGTAGTGGGCTGACTTTCATCCTGTCTCAGGACCTCCAACCTCTGGGGATCATCTGAAAAGTATTATTTTGCAGCATTGGTGAACAAAATTTATTCCAAAGTTCAGTTCATTAAATATTTCTGGTTAGGACTGCAAGAAATGACTGACAACAATACATATTCCCTGCAGTTTAAGGATGACACATATTGAATAAATGTGGCCTACCAAACGAGGATTGGAACGGGGCCCATCTGAACTGTCCAAATGATCATCATCAGGGATACCTACCAGAGGCTGCTGGTTATTAATGATCATCATCAGGGATACCTACCAGAGGCTGCTGGTTATTAATGATCATCATCAGGGATACCTACCAGAGGCTGCTGGTTATTAATGATCATCATCAGGGATACCTACCAGAGGCTGCTGTTATTAATGATCATCAGGGATACCTACCAGAGGCTGCTGGTTATTAATGATCATCATCAGGGATACCTACCAGAGGCTGCTGGTTATTAATGATCATCATCAGGGATACAGGGATACCTACCAGAGGCTGCTGGTTATTAATGATCATCATCAGGGATACCTACCAGAGGCTGCTGGTTATTAATGATCATCATCAGGGATACCTACCAGAGGCTGCTGTTATTAATGATCATCATCAGGGATACCTACCAGAGGCTGCTGGTTATTAATGATCATCATCAGGGATACCTACCAGAGGCTGCTGTTATTAATGATCATCATCAGGGATACCTACCAGAGGCTGCTGGTTATTAATGATCATCATCAGGGATACCTACCAGAGGCTGCTGGTTATTAATGATCATCATCAGGGATACCTACCAGAGGCTGCTGGTTATTAATGATCATCATCAGGGATACCTACCAGAGGCTGCTGGTTATTAATGATCATCATCAGGGATACCTTCCAGAGGCAGCTGGTTATTAATGATCATCATCAGGGATACCTACCAGAGGCTGCTGGTTATTAATGATCATCATAAGGGATACCTACCAGAGGCTGCTGGTTATTAATGATCATCATCAGGGATACCTACCAGAGGCTGCTGGTTATTAATGATCATCATCAGGGATACCTACCAGAGGCTGCTGGTTATTAATGATCATCATCAGGGATACCTACCAGAGGCTGCTGTTATTAATGATCATCATCAGGGATACCTACCAGAGGCTGCTGGTTATTAATGATCATCATCAGGGATACCTACCAGAGGCTGCTGGTTATTAATGATCATCATCAGGGATACCTACCAGAGGCTGCTGGTTATTAATGATCATCATCAGGGATACCTACCAGAGGCTGCTGGTTATTAATGATCATCATCAGGGATACCTACCAGAGGCTGCTGGTTATTAATGATCATCATCAGGGATACCTACCAGAGGCTGCTGGTTATTAATGATCATCATCAGGGATACCTACCAGAGGCTGCTGGTTATTAATGATCATCATCAGGGATACCTACCAGAGGCAGCTGGTTATTAATGATCGAAGTCAACAAGTCTCCTAGGTCATCGGTCTCCGATCTTTCTGGGGGTCCACCACCAGTCTTGAAACGCTCCCTACGTGCAACAACAAGTTTATTTTTATGTTTTTCCACAGGATCTTAGAAAGATAAGACAATATAAAGAATGAATAATATGTATGATGCTGTTTGTAATATACTTGCATCAAAATGAAGCAACATTTCAAAGTGACTGATGTAGCAAACCCCCAGCCAGACAATGGTGAATCGTACTGCTGTTTCACAAAGCATTTATTTACATTCAGCGTTATTTAGAATGCATATCTACTTTCCTTGTCCCTTTTTTCATAGAACAACGTAAGAGCTACAGGACAAATGAATAACATAAAATTAGCTCTTACAAATATAAACATTACCCAAAAATAATAGTAAACGTAATATTTCATCCAACATTTGAGACGTTACCTCCGTAAATATTTACACTGCCAGAATGAATTACACTGGCCAGCATTAGTATAACTCCGTATAACAGATAACAAACACTCTGAACATTCCACGGAAGAATAGATTAAACTTATATTACTGTACACAAAACATAAAACAATGAAACATAGGATACCTTATTCCCGTTCCAGCTAGGTGCTTATTTTTCCTTTATACAACTTTATAATTACATAGCATCATAAGTATAACTTAGTTCTTATTCCGTGGTGAGTGTCTCACTAAAAACAGCCCCCCCTGCTTTTAGGTACTATATTAACGTTCCGCAAGGGGAGGGGCACTAAATGAAGAACTCCTAATGCTGACAGGAGGACTAATAAAATAAGGCTCGAAAATTTCCATATTTATACATTTTCCCTTAGAGTCACTTACAACTGACATGTAAAAGTAGACCAACAATAATACAGTAGCTTACCTGTAGTTGTTGAAGTGTCCTGTTGCTTACTTTTTCATTCGAGTTAAATTCATTGCAAATTATAGTCCAAGCATTCTTTTTTTGGTTTTCTGTTGCTGAATCATGCTGTTTGTTCTCAATAATTGGGTTGTTTGACACAATTTGCATCAAAAGGGTCTTCTCAAAGTTTCTTTTACCTTTGTCCATTGTTTGGTTGGGTGATTTACTCCAGTTCCACACAATGTTAATGTTTTTTAAGGGTCCAGCCCTGGTTTTTGAAGCAACCTCGGGTCTGCACCAAGTGCACACCATTACTCTAAACAGGCTTCACAGAGAGTAGCTAGTTAGTCTTTATTAACCTTAGTCTGCAACTCCCTAGTCGGGTACTACTTAATCTCAAATAAAGCAGTGTCTCGGAAAGCCATTTTAAAGTCTGTATTAATTTAAGTAGAATTAGCCTAGTCCTCATTTATTTCAAACTCTGTCTGGGAAACCGCCCCATAGACCACTAGTATAACAGAGTACAGTGCGCCCAGGTTAACTAAAAGAATAAAATTACGAACATTTGAACGATTTATTGACGTTTACATTATTTTGAACATCTATACGGTCAACTACATTAAACTTCCCAGCCAGAGTTTCTAATGACACGCCCACGTCGCATCAGTTAAAACGTAAACCCGGAACTTGATAGCTGTATGTTGGTTGGAGTTGAGACAGAATTGATTGCTTTTCCTTTGTATCCGGATGTTGATTCTGAATTTCCAACACTGAATTTTTTTGCACTGAATTTCTAATTTATTTGCATTAAATTCAGTGCTAGAAATTTAGTTTCAGAATCTGGTGAGACAGATTTTCATCCATAACAATCAAACCAAAACACAAAACAAACTAACTTGCTATCGACAGACCCTGACCAAGTACCGGCTCAGTGAGCACAGTCTAGCCATTGAAAAGGGCCGACACAAAAAAAACCTGGTTACCAAAAGAATCCAGAATATGTGGTCACTGTAGGACAGATGAGGTAGAGACAGAGATGCACTTTCTAACAAAATGCCCCAAATATAACGCCATCAGAGAGTGACACTTTCCCAAATTTGAAAGAGCCATACAGGGTTTCAAAGACCTCTCTAATCAGGATAAACTCCATGCACTATTGGGGGAGAACTCAAACAGCTGTTGTCATGTGTTGGCAGCACATTATGTTACTGCATGTCACAAAATGAGGGACAGTGTTTAATGTCATTGTATATATATATATTTATATATATATAAAATTATTATTTAAAAAAATGTTTGTTGTTTTTGTTTTAACTAAACCAATTGTTTACGATCTAATGATGTTCTTTGTTAGGGAAAATTGTTATGTCCATTCATGTTTTTTATTTATTTAAATGAAAGACATAACTAAAATGTTGATACATAATGTTCTGTGTTACCTACTGGTATGCTTTGGCAATATGTACCAGAGGTGTGGACTCGAGTCATGTGACTTGGACTCGAGTCAGACTCGAGTCATGAATTTGATGACTTTAGACTCGACTCGACAAAATGTACAAAGACTTGCAACTCGACTTGGACTTGAACATCAATGACTCGTGACTTCACTTGGACTTGCGCCTTTTGACTCGAGAAGACTTGCTACTTCCCATGAAAACTGGGGAAGAAAATGTTCACACGGCCACGCCGCTCTCAGTTTATCTGCATCTGTGAAAAAAAATGCATGCAGAGAGCACACGCGCTGCCTGCACGACATCCAATCACTGTAGTCCCACGTTGTTTTGATTGGACATCCAATCACTGTAGTCCCACGTTGTTTTGATTGGACATCCAATCACTGTAGTCCCACGTTGTTTTGATTAGACAGCATCCAAGCAGGCACATTGCAAGACAACCAATGAAGCACAAGCAACAACGCGCCAGTTGGCAAAATGATACCGAATATAGTTTCGTTTGGCTATAAAAACTACGAAGTAGTCGACAAAAAAAGAGTTGCAATTTGCAAAACATGCGGGTCGAAGATTACAGACGGAGCTTCGCACGGGCACGCTCACACGCACACACACACACACGTCTCTATGGAGTCATTCCAATTATATTATCAGGTTGGTCCATTTTTTCAGAAGTGATAATTTTGAGGAGTGATGATTTTATTAATGACATGTTTAAAAAATTTCAGGCTAAAAGGACCCATGTCTATTTGAAAGTTAAACTGTTTTGCAATATGAGGTTAGGGGCTGGACCATAATTCAATATCACTATATATCGCGGTAAAAAAAATCAATAACGGTGATATGATTTCTAAACACATTTTCGATATTTCAATATTTTTGCTGATCTCCAACACGGAAAGTTTAAGCTACAAAATGAGCGCCCATGACCGCAATTCAAACGTGACTAAACGAGCTTCTATAAGTGAGGAGAAAGCAGACAGTTGATATGGGAGGAAGACTAATTCAGTGGTAGGGAAGTGGTTCAGCTTTCTGAGATCTGATAAACTTCAGGTTTCAGCGTGATGCTAACTGTGCCGGAGAATGAGAGGCTCAAAAGCGCATAAAGCCAACATAGGAGCTTGGATCTTCCGCGTTGACTGGCCCATGACGTCATGATGGACATGAGCTTTTGAGCACTCTCATTCTCCGAGCATGTTGCGACATGCGCGTTCATGAGCTTCTCTCTCCTGTCTCTTAAATCCACGGTCACGTAGCGAACTCATGAACTCACCTCTTCATTGTCTAACATGTTCACTAACTTTAAATGATATGTTTATAAGAACAAGTTTTGATGCAGGAAGTTATGTGTAAAGAATAATATAATCAGCCTATGTTATTGTTTAAAGTTAAATATATTAATAAGGTCAGTCTCAGAGTCAAATTGCTTATTTGACTTTTCTTGTTTGTATAAAGGTTAAAATCAAATAAAAGGTGAACTTTAATTTATTTGTACCGTTTTATTTCTAAAATGTTATTTAGTTTTATAGGAGGAGGCTCAAAAGACTTGGCAAATGTATTTTTCAGAAGATTGTATACAGACATCCGTTGTGGGTGTTCATGGCATTTTTTCTGAGGCTTTTATATTGTTCATATCGATATCGGAATTATGTCGTATCGACCAAAATTAAGAAATATATCTTGATATAAAATGTTTCCATATCTTCCAGCCCTAAGGTCAATACAATACAGGACTGAAGTTGCTGTGCATTGTTCTAGTGCAATATGCTGTTGAAATACAAGCATTTTTTGTGAAATTAAATTTTCTGTTTTTAGAGTATTAATGTCATTGTATAAAAAGAGGTTTAAATAAATACAAATCTTACAGACATACAGTGCCTTGCGAAAGTATTCGGCCCCCTTGAACTTTTCGACTTTTTGCCACATTTCAGGCTTCAAACATAAAGATATACAACGGTATTTTTTGGTGAAGAATCAACAACAAGTGGGACACAATCATGAAGTGGAACGATATTTATTGGATATTTCAAACCTTTTTTACAAATAAAAAACTGGAAAATTGGGCGTGCAAAATTATTCAGCCCCCTTAAGTTAATACTTTGTAGCGCCACCTTTTGCTGCGATTACAGCTGTAAGTCGCTTGGGGTATGTCTCTATCAGTTTGGCACATCGAGAGACTGAAATCGTTGCCCATTCCTCCTTGCAAAACAGCTCGAGCTCAGTGAGGTTGAATGGAGAGCGTTTGTGAACAGCAGTTTTCAGTTCTTTCCACAGATTCTCGATTGGATTCAGGTCTGGACTTTGACTTGGCCATTATAACACCTGGATATGTTTATTTGTGAACCATTCCATTGTAGATTTTACTCTATGTTTTGGATCATTGTCTTGTTGGAAGACAAATCTCCGTCCCAGTCTCAGGTCTTTTGCAGACTCCATCAGCTTTTCTTCCAGAATGGTCCTGTATTTGGCTCCATCCATCTTCCCATCAATTTTAACCATCTTCCCTGTCCCTGCTGAAGAAAAGCAGGCCCAAACCATGATGCTGCCACCACCATGTTTGACAGTGGGGATGGTGTGTTCAGGGTGATGAGCTGTGTTGCATTTACGCCAAACATAACGTTTTGCATTGTTGCCAAAAAGTTTGATTTTGGTTTCATCTGACCAGAGCACCTTCTTCCACATGTTTGGTGTGTCTCCCAGGTGGCTTGTGGCAAACTTTAAACGACACTTTTTATGGATATCTTTAAGAAATGGCTTTCTTCTTGCCACTCTTCCATAAAGGCCAGATTTGTGCAGTATACGACTGATTGTTGTCCTATGGACAGAGTCTCCCACCTCAGCTGTAGATCTCTGCAGTTCATCCAGAGTGATCATGGGCCTCTTGACTGCATCTCTGATCAGTCTTCTCCTTGTATGAGCTGAAAGTTTAGAGGGACGGCCGGGTCTTGGTAGATTTGCAGTGGTCTGATACTCCTTCCATTTCAATATTATCGCTTGCACAGTGCTCCTTGGGATGTTTAAGGCTTGGGAAATCTTTTTGTATCCAAATCCGGCTTTAAACTTCTCGACAACAGTATCTCGGACCTGCCTGGTGTGTTCCTTGTTCTTCATGATGCTCTCTGTGCTTTAAACGGACCTCTGAGTCTATCACAGAGCAGGTGCATTTATACGGAGACTTGATTACACACAGGTGGATTCTATTTATCATCATTAGTCATTTAGGTCAACATTGGATCATTCAGAGATCCTCACTAGAACTTCTGGAGAGAGTTTGCTGCACTGAAAGTAAAGGGGCTGAATAATTTCGCACGCCCAATTTTCCCGTTTTTTATTTGTAAAAATGGGTTTGAAATATCCAATAAATATCGTTCCATTTCATGATTGTGTCCCACTTGTTGTTGATTCCTCACCAAAAAATACAGTTGTATATCTTTATGTTTGAAGCCTGAAATGTGGCAAAAAGTCGAAAAGTTCAAGGGGGCCGAATACTTTTGCAAGGCACTGTACATGATTTGTATAAATTCTGTGGTAAGATGACTCGAAACTAAAATGGTAGGACTTTGGACTCGACTTGAGACTTGTTGGCTTTGACTTGTGACTCGACTCGGGACTTGCCTCATCTTTGACTTGACTCGGGACTCGAGGGCAAAGACTTGAGACTTACTTGTGACTTGCATAACAATGACTTTGTCCCACCTCTGATATGTACACTGGTATGTCATGCTAATAAAGCAAATTTGAATTTCACACAGAGAGAGACACAGAGAGAGAGAGACACAGAGAGAGAGAGAGACACAGAGAGAGAGAGAGAGAGAGAGACACTGAGAGAGAGAGAGAGACACTGAGAGGGAGAGAGAGAGACACTGAGAGGGAGAGAGTTTGAGAGTTTTAAAAACACTTTATTGAGTTCTATGAACTCACAACACCACAACTACAAACACAAAAAAACAACACAAGAAACACACGATTTAAAACCACAACACTCCCTGAATGTCCCAGGTAGCCATGCAACACTCATTGCCCCCAACCAGTTTCTCCAGTAAGCATAGTCCACCCGTCTCGCAGCCAGCATGTCTGTCTCTTTGGGAAGTGGACATGGAGAGGTGCACCAATATGCCGTAGCACGTAGCCCGCATCACTCTCCAGATACCCGTATAAGCCACTAAAGCCATATGCCCCGGCACATAGTTGGCAGAGGCAGTACATGGGCATCCAGCGATCAAACATGCACAAAAATTGTGTAAATGCCATGTTTTGCCCAGTCACTACTTCAGCCTTGGTTTGGCCCTTTCTGTAGCTGACACTCTCCTCAGGCTTCAGGGTGGACAGGAAGATCAGGTCACTCTGTTGGTCCATCTTACTGCTGACCTTATCCAGCATACCACTCAGGACTTTTTTTCCAGTCTGTGTAGACCACCTTGGGGACATGACAGCGGAGGAAGCAGTGCTCATTGTTGATCAGGATGTGCTGCAGTCTGCTTTGCTTGACGATCACAGTGCACGTTAGCACGGATGGCAATACAAGCACTCCCATGACCTCTGCGTTCATTAATAAGGCACAGCCATTCTGCAGCATTGGCCTTATCATTGTGTGTTTCTTAAAAATCAAGTAAAATAAAAAATAGAGAAAAAACTGAAAATGGACAGATGAAGGAACCCAAACCTGAGGAAACACCCTGTGAAGCCCACAACACAACTACCTAAATTTTCTTCTTGCTTTCCCACGAGCACTTTGACTTTTAGCTGCTGACACAGACGTGACAATTTTCCTCAACCGGAAACGCTTTTTAGCACTCAGTTCCTCCACCCCCACAGTCTTCTGTAGCACCCTTGCAGACCTTACAAATTAATCCTCATCAAAATAATTTGAAAGTTTCACCGATTTGCCAAAAGTTTTGTCCAGAAACTCATTCACCTTATCAAGCGTGTAAACTGAATCCTCACCACCTGCTGACACTCCAGCAGGGCCATCAGTGATGTCCTCCTCTTCCTCACTCTCAGCAGCCAAAGACTTCTGACTTCCTCCTGCCTCACTCAACAATGAACCACCAGCCTTTTCACCTTTACAACTGGGCACCTTCACTGTCTGAGAAACCAGAAGCTCCTGGCCCTCCTCTCGTAACACACCACTAGTGCTAGCCATCTCCTCCACTATCTGATCAACCAACACCCCACCACTAATCCCTTGTATTTCATCCACCACTACAGACCCCAGTTCACCAGTCACCACCACATTTTTAACCTGCTGCAAAACGAATCCCTCACTCACCACTTCTATCGGTTGAGCCACCTTCTCATCCCTGGTTTCATTCAGGTCCGCCACCACTACTGGCGCATCCCTGTTCCCACTCTGGTCCACCTGCTGCTCTACCACTACTGGCTCATCCCTGTTCCCACTCTGGTCCACCTGCTGCTCTACCACTACTGGCTCATCCCTGTTCCCACTCTGGTCCACCTGCTGCTCTACCACTACTGGCTCATCCCTGTTCCCACTCTGGTCCACCTGCTGCTCTACCACTACTGGCTCATCCCTGTTCCCACTCTGGTCCGCCTGCTGCTCTACCACTACTGGCTCATCCTTGTTCCCACTCTGGTCCGCCTGCTGCTCTACCACTACTGGCTCATCCCTGTTCCCACTCTGGTCCACCTGCTGCTCTACCACTACTGGCTCATCCCTGTTCCCACTCTGGTCCGCCTGCTGCGCTACCACTACTGGTGAATCAGCCTCCCTATTAGCGGTCTCTACCCCCGTATTAACAGCCACCACAGGAGTCCCTTGTACCCCACTTGTATTCTTATCATTATGTGGGCACGCCTGACGTTTATGTCCGACATCCCCACATTCAAAACATCGTTGGCTGCCTGTACTGGCATACACCATATACAGCCGGTCTTTATATTTAACTTTAAATGACAAATCCAAAGTCTGTTCAGGTGAGTCAAGAAACATGAATACTTGTCGCCTAAACGACAAGGTCCCTCTTCAGGTCCGGGTGTGGAGAGGGTTGTCCATTCTGTCCTTCATCAGAAACTAGCGCATTTGTTTTTACAGTGTCCCAGGTTGGCTGGGCTTTTTGGCCTACTGACTGACTGGTTTTCTGTTTTAGGTGAGGTTTTCTCCCCCCCGCAATTGTTTATATTTGGACCCAAGTACAGTTTTAATCATAGAGGTGTACTGGTTTTACTGAATGTTGTGTCAGGGGCAGCTAAATTAGCAATTTGGTTGATGCGGTGGAACTGCATTCAGGGACAGGGACCTGTTGACGTGGTTGGTGCTCATGGGGATGCTGGCAGCCAGGTTACGTGTTGAGCTTATTACAAACTAGTGAGAAACATTGATCTGTTCATGAGTATTTGGGGCATACAAGGGCTACTATGTGCAGTCACTGTGGAGGAAGATTTGGTGGTGAAATTTTTAAGAATGTTCTTAATTGTGGTGTTTTTTTTAAGAATGTTCTGAATTTCTTGGATTGGTTTTAGGAATGTTCTTAATTGTGGTGTTTGTTTTTAGGATTGTTTGGAAATGTAGGTTTTGGTTTTATGAATGCTCTTTGATTTTGGTGTTTTGTATATGATGTTTTACTGGCATGTGGGTTCCTAGACCCAATAAAGGTTATTTAAACCTCTCTCAGTCTCTCTCAGTGTCTCTCTCTCTCAGTGTCTCTCTATCAGTGTCTCATTCTCAGTGTGTCTCTCTCTCACTGCATGCTGGGAGTGTGGGCGTGTGCTGGGAGTTCGGTGGGTGAGCGTGTGTGCGTGGAGAGTGCTTGTTTGTTGTTTTTTTTCTTTGGCATTTATTCTTTCTTCAAGTTTCTTTTTCGTGCTTAGAGGGTATTTCTCCTGGAGATTACGTGGGGTGTTGGGGATGGCAACCCGGTTGGGGACGCCGTCCTTGTCGCTGCGACATGGGCTCAGGTGCATTACAGACGCAACAGTCAGAGTGGAGGAGAAGGTAGACTTCGATAATGTCTCGTCTGCGTCACGAATGAACAGGGCAGTGGTGGTCTTTTTAAAAGAAGAACGGCTTGTTCATATAATGGTTGAGCACGGAGTGATACTGAACGGTATGTTTTACCAGGTAACACCGCTGTATGCGCCGTCAGCACGGGTTACTGTTTCAAATATGCCATGATCCGTGCAGAGATGTCCACTAGGCCTTGACCACCCTCATGGAGTGGCAGAAATAAAGCTGCAGCCTTGATCCAGTGCTGTCCTGACCAGAAAAAGTCTACTAGGGTCCTCTGGAGAACTTTCACCAAGCCCTCAGGCGGCTGTAAAACCACCAGCGTGTGCCACAGCGTGGAGGCAACCAGGTTATTAGCCACCAGAACCCTTCCTCTAAAGGACAACTGAGGTAGCAACCATGACCACTTGGACAATCTGGCACACACCTTCTCCGCTAAACCCTCCCAGTTCCTCTTCTGAAAGTCATCAGAGCCAAGAAAAACCCCCAAGGTCTTAAGCCCCTCCCTGCCCCACTGAAGTCCCCCTGGCAACTGTGGAGTGGCCTCAAAATTAAACGGCCCTGCCCATAGTGACTCAGTCTTCTCCCAGTTTACCCTAGCTGAGGAGGCTCCTTCATACACACGCAGAGCACTCGAGAGTGCCTCAATGTCCTTGCTCCCTGAAATAAAAACAGTGACATCGTCTGCATAAGCGGACAGCGCTATCGCCGGACTCCCGACAAACCCTGGCACAAAGAAACCACTAAGCCTAGCCCGCAGAGAAGAGAGCATGGGTTCAATTGCCAGACAGTATAGTTGTCCAGAGATCGGGCAACCCTGCCTAATGCCTCTGTTGACAGGATTGGGGCAGCTCAAACCACCCCCCACCTTCACCATACATGACGCCCCAGCATACAGCAACTCTATCCAAGACAGAAAGGCCTTGCCAAACCCAAATGCCCTCATGGTATTTTGCAGATATTGATAGTCCACCCGGTCAAATGCCTTCTCTTGGTCCAAGGAAAGCAATCTCACATTAACAATAAGACCCTTACAAACATCTAAAACATTCCTAATTAAAAACAAATTATCTACAATTGAGCGGTCAGGTACACAGTATGACTGATCCCTGTGGACCAACAGCCCCAGATACTCTTTGCATCTATTTGAAAGACACTTAGACATCATTTTGTAGTCAACACACAATAATGCCACCGGCGCCAGTTCTTTAACAAAGTCAAATCCCCCTTTTTTGGCAACAGTGATAAGACAGCACGGCGACATAACACTGGAAGGGAAACATTCTGAAAGGACTCACACACCACATCATAAACGTCCTCCCCAAATGTCCTCCAGAAAAATGTATAAAAGTCTGACTGTAATCCATAAATACCCGGCGCACGGCCGGAGGAAAGCTGTATAACAGCAGCGGACAGTTCCTGCATTGTAATTGCAGAGTCCAAAGCAGCTCTCTGTTCGGCACCCAGTTGGGAAAAACCTTGCAGGATCTGTTCAGTGTCCTGACGGTCACAGTCCTCCGCCTCATAAAGGGCTGAGTAGAACTCCACAGCGTGCCGACGCATCTCAGCATCCACAGAGGTCACTCTCCCATCAGGAAGCCGCAGGCAGACCATCTGCTTTCGGTGTGGGGTCGGCAGCCCCAGGTTAAAGAAAAAAGTGCTCGGAGCATCCATGTCTTTAAGGGCAGCAAAGCAAGCAAGCAAGCACGTTTATTTATATAGCACAATTCATACATAGAAGCAATTCAATGTGCTTTACAGAGGAAAATAATAAAATACATGCTTTTATCAGAATAAAAAAATAAATGAATAAAATACATGCATTTTATAACAATCTGTAATGCTGAAGTGAAGGCATATGCAACCTAAGGCTCTCCTGTGGGAGAACGCTGGGCAGAGCCATCCAAAGGTTTACATTACAGGTTTTAATTTATGCCATGCATCAGAATAAAAATAAATAAATGCATAAAAAGATAATTAAAATAGACTTAACAGTGTGATAAAGTCGAAGCGCTCAGTCATATGCTTGCAAAAAGAGAAATGTTTTTAGCCTGGCTTTAAAAATTGATTCATTTTGGGCACGTCTAAAATCTTCGGGTAATTTATTCCAGTTGCATGCAGCGTAACTGCTGAATGCAGCTTCACCATGTTTAGTTTTGAATGGGCTCCACTAGCTGTCCTGAGTTCAGTGATTTGAGTGCCCTGCTTGGTTTATAATCCTTAAACATATTAGGTTTACTAACAAGGTTCGGGAGGAGGACTTTCAGCTAATTAATTACAGGTGGAAGCTCTCAGCAATCAACGACTAGGGTACATATAGACTCAGCAGTCTTACCTCGCTCCGCTGACAGCTCGCAGCATAATAGTCTCTCTCGCGGATACTATGTCTCAGCCAAGCTCTTCCTCTGACGAAGGCGTCAGCATTCCCACGAATGCCCCCCCGCAAGTCGCGGGTCCTCCGATCAGTCCGGCCATGCCGGACGCCACTCCCGAACCCAGGACCTCTTCCCGCGGCCGCACTCCGGCCCGACCAGCCGGGCGTTCCCTCAGACGCCGGTACCAGGCTTCGCCGCCCCCAGCAAGACCACCTCCGATTTCCCCGGCCTCCTCCTACCGCTCGACCGTCCCGACGATCCCTCCCATCGGGAAGTGGACCGTAGCCGGGCTGAGACAGGCGCTAGGCTACTCGGACACACAGGTCTCCAGGAAAATGCACAAGGCGGAGCTGTACGACTTGTACGTCTCCCTCCAAGCTCCTCCTAAACCCGCCCGCAGGCAGGGCAAAACCCGCGGGGCCCTAAGCATTTCGGCCCAAGCAACTCCGTCGTCCTCCCGCTCAGGACACCGCTCGCTGCGTTCCGTAAATGCCGGCGGCGAGTCCGGACGAGCCCAGCGGCTTCCCTTCCGTAGCGCAACTTTACACCCCCAATAACCCTCTCCCTTTCCAGCAGCCCCGAGCTCCGGCCCCAGGCACTAGCGCGAAGCTTCCGCAGCCAGCAGCTGTACAGGCTATCCCTCGACTCCAGTCCTTCTACCCAGGTGCCAACCCCGCCCACCAGCAGTGGCCCACAGCTAACCCCGCCCACCAGCAGTGGCCCGCAGCCCCGCAGCTTCAAACAAGCGCGGGCCCGCCCCCGCTCGCAGCGCAAGCTCCCCCTTTTCCCTTCCAGCCTCCTTTCCCCCCACCCAACCTTCCCCCCCCCTGCCGCAGCAGGTCCCCTAGGCTCGTTCCCACCGCCTACGTTCCAAGCTCCGGGGTACACCCTCCCCTGCGCCTCCACCCAATCCAAATCCCCATACTCCCTCTTCACAGCCACCCCGATGCCCGTGCCGTCTAACGCCGTCGCCATGGAACCCCCGCCGGTTTCCCAGCACATCCGCGCCCAGATCCTCTCAGGTGCGGACGCAGACCTTTCATCTCTGCTCTCTCTCCTTCCTGCAGCCGAACCAGAACGCCGGATAGACTGCGGGGAGTACTCAGTCACCCTAAGGAACACAACCACCCACTCATCTCGCATTCTCTCCTTCCCCGAGTTCTCAATGGCCTTTTCCCGGTTCACCGAGATAATCTGTTCCGTTTTCCCCCAAAGGCGGCGCGAACTGAACGACTATCAAGCCATTATAGCCGAACTCGCGCTGTCCTACGGGGGGCACTTCTACACCTACCACAAGCTCTTTTCCGCAAAGAGCGCCGTGCGAGTCGCACAGTGGAACCAGTGCCCCTACTGGGGCGCACTTGACCCAGACCTGCACAACAGGGTGTTCCTAGGCTGCAGGAACATCACTTGCGCAGTGTGCAGGTCCGCGGCGCACCCCACAGCCTCATGCCCACATGTTAACCCCTCCTCCCCTCCCCACACCAGTTCGAGCAAGCCGAAGTCTACCAGCTATGTACCGCGCACCGCAACCACCAGCGCAACCCAGGTCTCCGCTTTCGTTGAAGGCAGACAGCTCTGCGACAACTTCAACTCGGGCAGATGCCACAGAGCTCGCTGCCGCTTCATGCACATTTGTAGTTTTTGCGGCGGCGCCCACGCCCGCCTCGTATGTCCAGTCTACAAATCTGCAAATAAAACACCCAAAAATTACTTGACGACTCCTGTAAATATTTCGCGCATGCATTTCGAACTGGCCCTCCACCCGGATGCCGAATTTACAGATTACCTACTATCAGGCTTAAAAAATGGCTTTAAACCAGGCTTAGAGTGCCCACTGTCACAAAACCTTATATGTAACAACCTGCTATCCGCCCATATAGAACCCGAAGTAGTAGACGAACTGATCAAAAAAGAGGTCGAGTCAGGCTTCATGATCGGCCCGTTCAACAAACCCCCATTCGACCTGTTCCGCATCAGCCCCATCGGAGTGGCCACAAGAAAATTCACTGGTAAAAAACTTCTAATTATCGACCTGTCAGCCCCTCACAATTCCCCGTTCCCAAGTATAAACAGCTTGATCCCTCTCGACGAATTCTCGCTTAAATTCCACGACATTGACCAGGCAATCGACATGATTAAAGTCGCGGGTCGGGGTGCCTGGCTGGCCAAAGTTGACGTTACCTCCGCTTTCAAAGTCATGCCCATCCATCCCGACTCATGGCATCTCTTTGGAGTCCGCTGGCTCGAGAAATACTATTTCGCCGTACGTCTAACGTTCGGATGCAAAAGCAGCCCTAAGATATTCGACATGCTATCAGAAGCAGTCTGCTGGATCCTGTCAAACAACTACGCCATCCCCATCTCATTCACCTGCTAGACGATTTTCTAATAATCTCGCCTCCCAACGCCATACCAGCCGCGCACCTCCTCTCAGTCCAAAACGTTTTCTCCGAGCTAGGAATCCCCCTCGCAGAGGAGAAACCATGGGCCCCGCGACGTCCATCGAGTTTCTAGGGATTAATTTGGATTCTAGGGAATTCCAAGCATCCTTACCAAAGGAGAAAATCGACCGAATAATTCTCGTCTCCTCTACCTTCCTCGAGAAATCTTTCCTCTCGAAACGCCATTTAAACTTCGCAATGCGCATCATCCCGCAGGGTCGCCCCTTTATATCGCATCTCCTCTCACTCGCGTCCTCTGTCCACTCGCTAGAGGACCCCATTTCCTTAACCCGTGCATGCCGCGACGAACTCAGGCTATGGGTAACATTTCTGAAACAGTGGAACGGCCTATCGTTTTTCTACAAAACCTAGTCGCGACCCCCACCGACATCCAACTGTTCACAGACGCCGCCCCCTCAATCGGGTTCGGGGGATTCTACCAAGGTCGTTGGTTCGCGGCTCCATGGCCACCTCAGTTCCAGGAAATACCGCAATCCTCAGCGCTATTCGAGCTCTACCCCCTCGTAGTGGCAGCTTTCCTATGGGGAAAGGAATGGGCCTCTACAAGCATCCTAGTGCATTGCGACAATGAGGCTACCGTGCACTGCATTAACAGAGGCCGCTCCCACTCACCCGCTCTGATGCCACTCTTAAGGCGCCTCACCTGGATCGCAGCTTGCGACCAATTCATTATCATCGCTAAGCATATTCCCGGGTCAGAGAACCAAATCGCTGACTCCCTGTCTCGCTTTCTGTTTCAGAAATTCAGGACGCTGGCTCCGGAGGCGGACCATATCCCTACTCCGGTCCCTCGCTATTCAGAATTGGTATTCCCGTAAACCTGATGCACGGCGCTCCCTCCCCCGAAATAAGCAACCCAAGTGCCGCAGCACACCCGCCCCAGCCCAAGTGCCGCAGCACACCCGCCCCAGCCCAAGTGCCGCAGCACACCCGCCCCACCCCAAGTGCCGCAGCACACACGCCCCAGCCCAGTGCCGCAGCACACACGCCCCAGCCAAGTGCCGCAGCACACACGCCCCAGCCAAGTGCCGCAGCACACACGCCCCAGCCAAGTGCCGCAGCACACACGCCCCAGCCCAAGTGCCGCAGCACACACGCCCCAGCCCAAGTGCCGCAGCACACCCGCCCCAGCCCAAGTGCCGCAGCACACACGCCCCAGCCCAAGTGCCGCAGCACACACGCCCCAGACCAAGTGCCGCAGCACACACGCCCCAGCCAAGTGCCGCAGCACACACGCCCCAGCCCAAGTGCCGCAGCACACACGCCCCAGCCAAGTGCCGCAGCACACACGCCCCAGCCAAGTGCCGCAGCACACACGCCCCAGCCAAGTGCCGCAGCACACACGCCCCAGCCAAGTGCCGCAGCACACACCCCCAGCCAAGTGCCGCAGCACACACGCCCTAGCCAAGTGCCGCAGCACACCCGCCCAAGAGCCGCAGCACTCCAGCCCAGCCAAGTGCCGCAGCACTCCAGCCCAGCCAAGTGCCGCAGCACACCCGCCCAAGTGCCGCAGCACTCCAGCCCAGCCAAGTGCCGCAGCACTCCAGCCCAGCCAAGTGCCGCAGCACTCCAGCCCAGCCAAGTGCCGCAGCACACCCGCCCCAGCCAAGTGCCACAGCACACCCGCCCAAGTGCCGCAGCACTCCAGCCGAGCCAAGTGCCGCAGCACTCCAGCCCAGCCAAGTGCCGCAGCACACCCGCCCAAGTGCCGCAGCACTCCAGCCCCAGCCAAGTGCCGCAGCACTCCAGCCCCAGCCAAGTGCCGCAGTACTCCAGCCCCAGCCAAGTGCCGCAGCACACCCGCCCAAGTGCCGCAGCACTCCAGCCCAGCCAAGTGCCGCAGCACACCCGCCCAAGTGAGATGCTGCGTGAGGAAACCTCCCGGGCAAGCACTCACCTTCCTGTACATATCTCCTTTCCGTCCAGCGAGCTTCGGCCTCACAGCGGTCGGAATAGGAATCCATACCAAACGGGCTTGGTCCCACAGCAAAAGCTCCCACGTTTTCTCTTTCATCCACCGAGCATACGGTCTCCAGCAGATGCCGCGTGAGGAAACCTCCCGGGCAAACACTCACCTTCCTGTACGTCCAGCGTCCGAGCCCGGAACCCTCCCTTCGGACAGCACGCCAAATACGCATTAAACCTATCCCTTAATTGGCATGTAAGTGCGAACTCGTGAAATAAGAAATGTATTCAGGGCCCAGTCCGTTCAGAGATTTATAGACTACTAGCAAAACTTTAAAATCTATTTTGTAACTGACTGGAAGCCATTGCAAAGATATAAGAACCGGCGTGATGTGTTCTGTTCTCTTAGTTTTTGTTAACATTCTAGCAGCAGCATTCTGAATGAGCTGCAGCTGTTTTACAGTCTTTTGGGAAGTCCAGTTAAGAGCCCATTACAGTAGTCAACCCTACTGGAGATAAATGCATGGATAAGCCTCTCTTGGTCTTTTTTCGACACCATGTCCTTGATTCTGGCTATATTTTTAAGATGATAGAACGCTGTTTTGTTGACCGTTTTGATATGACTGGTGAACGTGAGATCTGAGTCTATCATTACACCTAGATTACGCACTTGGTCCCTGGTTTTTAGGGCTCGAGAATCAAGTTCATTCCTAATATTAATTATTTTATTTTTGTTGCCAAACACAATAATCTCTGTTTTATTTTCGTTTAATTGTAGACAATTTTGGTTCATCCAGTCATTGATGTGCTCTATACATTGATACAGTGAGTCAATAGTGCTGCAGTCAGATGGTTCGAGAGCCATATATATTTGAGTGTCATCTGCATAACTATGGTAGTTAATGTTGTTGTTCTGTAAAATTTTGCCCAGAGGTAGCATATAGAGATTGAACAGAAGTGGTCCGAGAATTGATCCCTGGGGAATTCCACATGTCATAGCCACCTTATTAGATTCATGATTGCCTATGATGACAAAGTAACTCCGCCCATCTAAATAAGACCTGAACCAATTAAGGACTGTCCCGGTGAGTCCTACCCAATTTTACAGCCTGTCCAGAAGTGTTATACGATCTACTGTGTCAAATGCAGCACTGAGATCTAATAGAACCAAAACTGTAATTTTACCCGAGTCAGTGTTCAGTCGTATATCATTTAAAACTTTTATCAGAGCCGTTTCAGTACTATGGTGAGGTCGGAATCCTGATTGGAATTTGTCTAAGAGACCGTTTGAGTTCACAAATTTGCTGAGTTGATTGAAGACCACCTTCAAAATAACTGTAGCTATAAAAGGTAGATTTGAGACTGGTCTATAGTTGTTCAAAATAGTTGCATCCAGTGTTCTCTTTTTTAATAGCAGTTTAATGGCAGCTGTTTTTAGTGACGTTGGGAAAATCTCCAATTGTAAAGAGCTATTAACAATTGCTTTGCTGCAGATCTATTGTTATGGAGTTAAAAATTGTTTTTAAAAAGTCTGTTGGTAGTGTGTCAAGACAACATGTGGAAGCTTTAAGACGTCCAACTGTTTCTTCTAGGGTTTTTGGGTCAATTCTATCAAATTGTGACATAACAGACAAGTTATTTCTTGGTGGTTGTAGTGGCAATACAGGTCATTGTTTGACTTTGTAGTTTTGATGGTCTGCCTAATACTTTGGATTTTTTCACTGAAGAAAATAGCAAATTCATTACATTTTGCACCAGACAAAAGTTCAGGTGCTATCTGCTTTGGGGGTTGGTGAGTTTGTTGACCATGGCAAACAGAGTGCGGGTATTGTTGATATTCTTGTTGATCCTGATAAATGTTGCTGTCTAGCCCTGCGTAACTCAAAGCTGAATTTACCAAGGTTTTGTTTATAGATGTCATTGTGGATTTGAAGCTTAGTTTTTCTCCACTTACGTTCAGATTTTCTACAATCTCTTTTAAGGGTGTTAACCATTATGGTGCTGCTCCATGGAGGTTTCTGTATTCTTTGAGTTCTCTGTGAGTTATTTGGGTTAGAGCCGGGCTATTCAACTGGCGGCCCCCGGGCCGGGTCCGGCCCCTGAGGGATTTTGAACCGGCCCTTTAGGCGTAATTTGCGGGTGGGAATTGTCCCCACCACTTTGAAACATCTCGCGGCACGAATGTACCAATACAAATAAATAAAAAAATCTCCAGTGAACTAGCAGAGCATTCATTTCGTTCATCTGTTAAATAAGAGGCTATCTAGTGCTGAAATGTGTTGCTTTTTAAATCAAGTGATCAAAGTGCTCGTTGCAGCCGCGATCAGTGGCGCTGTTAGAAATGGAGGTTTGTCCTTCTCTATGCCAGCTTTGACAGCTCCCCGATCTCCGGAGAGAGGGAGAGATCAGCCCCGATCAGGATCACCTGAGTTCTAGGCACACCTGCCAGTAATTAGTTGGGGTAAAAAAGTAGCACTTGGTCTTTCGATCAGTACGAGGTATTGTTCGTTCCTGACTTACTGAGCACTTATGAATACGATTGATCAGATTACCAGTTATTAGCCTGTCCAGTTCTCCCAGTCTGCCTAATCCTGTCTTGTGTCTACCAGTGATTCCTTTTCCCGACCATCAGCCTGCCTTACCGACCTTGTCCTTGCCCGATCCCTGGTACCGTCTTCGAACTCTGATCTGCCGAGACAGAACCCAGTCTGCCTGACTATTCCTCTGCCTTTCTACACATCTGTCAATAAATATATTGCGTTCCGCGATTGGAACCACAACCTTGTTTCTAAGCGTATTCCTGACAGGCACGGATACTGTGTTCCGTTGTGGTGACTCTATTCGTTACGGTGAAATTACAAAACAAAATGCACACAAACGTGTCCCTGCCTGATATTCATCCACTGATAAACATCGGTTTTGATGAGAAAAAAAAATCTATTCGAGTGCGGACTAGAACCCAGAACCTCTGACACGCTTGGCAAAAATTCTGCCACTGGACCATTTAAGTACACACTTAAACTACAAATTTAACCCAATGTACTATTTAGATCGATTGCTGGACATCGTAAGGTTATTGTACATACATCTGATTTGTGATTTAGCATTGTGTTAGCAATGTCCCACACACTTTTTTAAAAACACAGTATCGCCACTGTGTATAGTTATTACATATGGGTAGTTTCATACACCGCATGACTATTGTTAATTGGAAATTATTTCGTGCAATATGAGGCGATATGCCCTTCTTTAAGCCATGGTGGCAAAACAGGTACATGACCAATCAAAATCGCCCATTCGCGGTGCGCTCTAGTGCCGAGCTCTGACGGAAACGCTCTGACTTTCTTTCAAGCCAAGCACGAAGTAATTTCGATATAAACACAAAGTTTAAAATGTCAATATCTACCTTAAAAAAAAAAAGAAAAGTTGACTTGGACAACAGGCAGTTCAACAATGAATGGACAGATAAATACGCGTTTATTGCCATTGATGTGAATCCTGTGTGCTTAATCTGCAACGAGTGCCTCGCCTTGTGCAAGGTGTATAATTTGAGAAGGCATTTTAAGACAACTCATGCTAACTTTGATATATTGATTCCTTCATTATGTTGTTGTAATTTCTCTATTTGTTACCATAATTACTCATATTCTCCGGCCCCTTATTTTGCCTCAGTTTCATGAACTGGCCCCAATTCCAAATTAATTGAATAGCCCTGGGTTAGAGGGTCAGGTGAGGGGGGTGGATCCTCTCTATGCACACTGTCCTTCATGCTTATCTTGTTTAGAGATGGCATTCCAAGAGCGTGACGTAGGTTGGCACCAAGCAGCCGGCATCCCATGATGTTTGGATGAACCCCATCAGGTCTAAAACTGTCTTTACAGTTCCAAAAAAGATTGAAATTGTCAATTAACTCTATCCCGTAGTTGAAACATGTCGACATCAGCCATGAATTCAGCCCAAGAAGTCTGCAAAATTATTCAATTCCTTTCCCCAAGGTTGGAATGGGTCCTGAGATAAACACATCTTGCCCTTGAGAGTAGCATACTTTTTCCAGTAGCAGGCAGAAATCTTGTTTCAGGGTCTTAGAGCCAGTTTTCCTATGTAAAATGTCAGTAGACCCAGTGTGGATGATAATTCTCATGTTGCCTGGGTGTGTGCCATTAATAAAAGATAGAGAGAAAATGGAAAATAGAAAGATTAAAAATCCCAACATGGAGAAAACACCCTGTGAAGCCCACAATACATAATTACTTCATTTTCCTTGTTTCTTTCCTACTAGCACTACGATTTTTGGCTGCCGACACAGCTGTGATAAATGTTCTCAACCGGAAGTGCTTTTTAGCACTCAGCTCCCCCATCCCCACTGTCTTTTGTAATACCACCGCAGACCGTGCAAACTTCTCCTCATCAAAAAAATTTGCCAATTTCACAGATTTTCCAAAAGTTTCATCCAGAAACTCATTCACCTCAGCAAGTGTATAAAGAGAATCATCACCACCTGCTGCTGCTGGCACCTCAGCTAGGCCGTCAGTGATGTCCTCCTCCTCCTCCTGTTACTCACTTTCAGCAGCCAATGACTCCTGACTTGCTCCTACCCCACTCCACAACGGATAACTAGCATCTAGGCTAAGTAACGACATACCCAACACAACAATGTAGTAACTGCATAGCAACGATATAGAAACCGCATAGCAATGAAATAGCAACGGCATAGTAACAGGATGGCAACAGAAACCTTATCCTATAAGGAAATACCTCCCCTACCCCTCTACCCTGAGGCCATTCCTATAAATTTTCCCAAGAAACAAAAAATGAAAATACACGAAAACAGTACAAACACAAACTTCTAAGAGAGAAACCAGAAACTCTGTTTTCAGATCTTTTTAAAAACGGTGAAATTAGCAACCTGATCCTGTTTACAGAACAGCCAACTGCATGGCACCGTGCAGTGGAAGTCCACTACCCCTCGATCAAAAGAGAAGGAATATGTAATGGATGGAAAATCTAAATTAATAATACAGAAGACACAGACAGTGTTGTAACAACTATCAACATAAATGGAACAATTCTAGTACAGGGCAGCCTGAGTCAATTCTAAGTGGACTTCAAATTAATAAAGGAGAGAAAAACTAGAAAAATCCAGTCTAGGAGAAATCCTTTCCACCATGAGGAACCCACCTCAACCAACCAGATAAGTGTTACTCAACCAACATCTTCCACCACAGCTCCTCCCACCACCACACCACTTCACATCATCCCACCTCACAGCCCCCTCCCCACACCAACTCCAACAACCAGCAACCATCCCTCTAACCCATCCACCCCTCCCACAGCAGCCCCAACATCTACCAACCTCCACTCATCTCCATCAAGACCAGAGAACAAGCAAACTGACATCATCCTACTGATGGACTTAAACGGAAAATTTATTCGGGAAGAAAACCTTTTCCCTCTGCAAAAAATGTGAAAGATGTGGTGCCCTACAACTCAAAGTGCAATGGAGCTCCTCAATAAAACCCAGCTAGGATCACCAAGCCACATCATAATCCACACTGGGACCAACGAGCTACATGCGCTAAAAGAAAGAGTGGCCACATCACTAAACAAGGCAATAGAAAAGGCCACCTCCACTTTCCCAAACACTAAAATAGTGGTATCAACCCTTCTACCGAGGACCGACATCCACCCAGCCACTATCCAACAAATCAACACCAGCCTTTCCAGAGATTGTGCCCTGAAACCAAATGTCCACCTGGCCCATCATCCCACCCTTAAACTGGACTGCCTCTATGACCATGTCCATCTCTACAAAGAAGTAATTCCCAGTTTCGCAAAAACATTGAAATATGTAGCCTTGGGACGCCAGACCACTATATCTCACAAGAGCAATGGAAGAACTCCTACATCCCCAAGACCAACTAGACACCACATGAGATTCAGAGCCAAAGCCCCCAGCTGAGGGAGGAAGATCTCTAACCTCACAACCTCACACACCCACCTCAATTAAATCCCGCTCCAACCAACTGTAGATATGAACCTCACCCAGTCAAACCTAAGACACTCCTACCCCCTCAATCCAACAAGGATGACAAACAGACAGACGGACATACGCAGAAACTGTGAGTACAGACCTCAACCTCAAACCACACATCCCAGCAACTACAAGATGTACTACGTCAAATAGTAAACCTAATTATTGTCCCATCTACTAAATTAAAAGGAGTCAACCGTGGCAGGAGGAATGCTGATCTGGTTCAAAACAGAAGAATTCTTTATTTGGCTGAAAATCAAAGAGGCTACCTTCACTGATAAAAATATATTCTTATTTGCTGCCTATATCCCACCTTCAGAATCACCTTACTACAACGACGAAAGCTTCTCTATCTTAGAAGAAGAGATCAGTAACTATCAAGCCCAAGGAAATGTAGTAATCACTGGGGATCTTAATGCTAGAACCGGAGAAGATCCAGACACCTTAGACACACAGGAGATAAACACATGGATACAAATATCAGCATTCCCCTCCCCTCATACCCTTCTAGGAAGAACTTTGATTAAAAAAAACTAAAATGGGAAAGAACTACTGCAACTCTGTCGAACGCTGGGTCTATAGATTATATAATCACAGACCTTGACCCAGTGTCTCTATACATACAGCTCACCTCTTGGTAGTAGTACTGTAGATTATATAATCACAGACCTTGACCCAGTGTCTCTATACATACAGCTCACCTCTTGGTAGTAGTACTGTAGATTATATAATCACAGACCTTGACCCAGTGTCTCTATACATACAGCTCACCTCTTGGTAGTAGTACTGTAGATTATATAATCACAGACCTTGACCCAGTGTCTCTATACATACAGCTCACCTCTTGGTAGTAGCACTGTAGATTATATAATCACAGACCTTGACCCAGTGTCTCTCAGTGCTTTCACAGTCAGCCCACTCAGAGCAAAATTACTATATGTCTAAAAAGGCAGAAACAAACCATAACGCAGAAAAAGCCCTTTAAGTTACACAAGACTAATCAACCTTATAGATGGAGTAATAGTCGACAAGCGCGACAGATTGACATGACGGGAAGAGGTATACCCGTGCATGTAAAGGTGAACTAGTGTCTGGGGAAGAAGATAAAAGGCAACTAGTGAAAGAAGTCTGTACCAAAATGTACAAGGAAGTGAACATCGATACTATCAAGATGAAATCTTTCCTGAAAGACATACAGACTCTAGACGAAAGCAATTTTCTTCCACTACTAGGAGATATTAAGGAAGAAGTCATAACCGCCATAAAACAATTAAATGAAGACAAGTCTCCTTGCCCAGATGGCCTTACAGCTGTATTTTATAAACTATTGATCCCAGAAGTAATCGATTTGCTCACATTGTCATTGAACGAAGGGATCCAAGATGGAAAATTGGGCAAACCATTTTATCATGGCATAATCACTATGCTATATAAAAGTATCCTAGATAACTACAGGCATCTAACATTAATAAACACTGACTATAAGATCTTGAACATATTAAATAATGTTCTAGATACGATAATTGAAAAGGAATAAACGTGTGCAATTAAAGATCGGTCAATGTGGGATAATCTGTGCGTACTGAGAGAAATGGTTTGCGGAGTGCGGAACTAAACTGCTACATTCTAGGGTTCGACCAGAAAAAAGCTTTTGACTACCTGTCACGAGATTATCTGTGGGAAGTAATGCGTAGCTATGGTTTCCCAATTGGCTTCATAAATATGATCAAAGTTCTGTATGCACAATCTACAGTGCAGGTTAAAGTGAACAGTCTCCTGACAGACCCCTTTGAAATTCAAAGAGGAGTGAAGCAGGGATGCCCACTTAGCGCTGCACTTTATATACTGGCAATTAGTCCCTTACTTAAAAAGATTAAAGAGGACAATCAGATACAAGGAATTATGACAAGAAGCGGACAACATGTGAGCAACATGACAACATGTGAGCACACTAGCTTATGCTTATGTAATTAATAACCAAACCGAATTTGGATAGGGGAAATGAGCTGTTTACATCATATTGTAACAGTCTGCCTTTGGCAGATGACAGATACCAGACACAATCGCAGAGAATGCTTTATAATGGGTTTTTATTCCTTCACGGGCAAGACAGGCACTGGAACAGAAACTTAAACACAAGAAACATAAACTAACGAGTGTAAACAAACGGGCATACCAAGACCATGAACAAACTGATAACATAGAACAAGACCTACCATTACCTAGAACAAGAACAAACTAACATACAGAGAACAAACAACAGGGCACTGAACACTTACATCCCAACAGTAAACATAATACATCCATGAAACAACGAACCAGCAAACATAAACGTATTAACAGAACGAGCAATGTAGAAACATACCTAAAACAATGCCCCGACACCAACAGACACACTATATACAGACAATAACGTACCAAACACAAAACAGGTGAGAACAAACCACAGGTGCAAAGAATGTCCATAATTAGCTCCCTCTCCTCGCTGGCAGGGGGCGTGTGTCGACTCTGGCATAGAGGGGCTAGAGGCAGTTCATTACACATATGAGGAAATATCAGGAGCAATATTAAACCAAGATAAAACAGAAGGAGTTTGGATAGGCTCAAATGACAATAAAACTGCAATAAATATACACGTAAAGGACGAAATTAAAATATTAGGAATTTGGGTTTGCAATTCCAATTGTAGTGACGTTAATTGGAATAAGAAAGAAATAAAAGTTAAAGGAGAAATTGCCAAATGGTCTGGAAAGTCCACTACGTACAAAAGCCGAATAAACATTGTTAAATCATTTATCTTGTCTCCTCCTAAAGAAAGCTGCATAAAACGACTGAGCAAGATCTGTGTTACATTCATATGGGCTAAACGAGAACTGCTTTTTAAAAGTAGAAGCAACGGAGGTTTAGGAGCAGTCGAATTAGGAAAAAAACTCCTGGGTGGGACCCTTGCACTTATGGGGAAAACTCAAAGCAAGGGGCAAATCGAATGTATCATATTATAAATTAATTTACGGAGATTTCTCGTCCAAATACCAACACATGCAGATAGACTGGAGTGGACTCACGAATAAGATGATCTATGACAAGATCAATGATAATGAAAACGTCATTGTATATAAACATCTGCATGATAACGAATGTAATGCATGTATAAAAAAATTTACATTGCAAGCATTATCAGAGCCATTAACACTAGAAGCGCCAACAGCCCACGCCCGCGGGTGTTGCAGTTAGTAATTGAAATAAATATATAATGTTGAAAAGCTACAGTCTCATCCTTCCTTGACTTTTCCTAAATACATGCATTTTACCTTGTCCCGTTTTCAGAATTGCAAAATCACAAACCAAACACTATATATATATATATATATAAAATAAATAAAATATATATAAAGCTACTATTTACATGTTTTCTGATACCTAAACTGCTCTCCTGTCGCCAAAAGCCCACGCCGCTGGGCGTTGGTACCCAAGAGGGCTAATTGCGGAACCCAGATACCGATCACACCTCACTGGGCTTATGACGTCAATGGTTGAATGGGCCATACGCAGACAATAGACCGTCGAGATACACGCACACAAAAGATTGATTGGCTTGGTTGAATTTGAATAAACTAGAAAAAGAGGTAAGTTTATAAAGAAATATGTTTCACTAAATAAACAGAACGAATTAATCTAATTACATCAAAGTATACAGCCCATTCATTTAATTTGTAATTATTTATTAGTTCCATGTGTCATGCGCCTATTGCACTCAATAATTAAATAGGCTATACGAATAAACCTCAGTGTATTCATATAGCCTACAAAAGACTTCAACAAAATATCGTTTTGTATCGAAATTAAACAAATAAAAAACCTAATTATTATTAGGCTTACTACAAATGAGCGATAAATAAAGTTACTCACAGAGTTTCATGCACACAGAGAAGGACGTGGGACATACATAAGTCCGGGACGCATACGGCAGAAAGAGCATGAAACTGAACTCGTTGGGTCCGATCTATATGAAACGGGACTCGTTTGGTCTGATCTATATGAAACTGGATATATATAACATATATCGCTTGTGATCTAAAATGTTTCAGCATTTACTACATCACAATAGGACATACAGATTGATGGATTTTCATTTATTCGATCTTTAGAAATGTAAATGTCATAGCCTGTGCATTTTAAAATCATGGTTTTAATTTTGTATTGTATGGTTACTTAAGACAATTAATACATACTTACTATTTTAGTAAAATGTTTTACTTCATAATTCATCTAATTCAGGATGATAACACAGTAGATGATCTGATGCTGTTGATGGATGGCAGGTTACTCAGTGAATGGATGGTGAAGCTGCGGATGAGAATGTATGTGCTAATTGGGATGATTCGTATGTTAATAGAATAGACCAATATTGTCAGTTGCCTTGAACTGAAATGAGTTCTCTGCATTTTACCCAACTCAGTTACCTGATTTGACTTCCACGTAACGGCGCCTGGGGAGAATTTTAGGGTTAACTGTCTTGCTCAACAGAATGACGCGGTGTTCACCTTGGTGGTGGGGGATTAGAACCAGGGACCTTCCAGACCCAAGCCCTAGTCCTAACCACTAGGCCACCTTGACGCCCATAATGACGCCAGCGGGCGCGGCTCTGGCGATTAAAGGAGTGAAAACAGCTCTGGCGCTTCTAGTGTTAAACCTACATGTGCGTCAAAGCCATTCAAAGCTAACTAACATTTCTCTGTTGTTTTGAGAATAGCCGTTTTGAGAATCAGAATGTTTTATTTCCATTGTTGATGAAAAAGGTGCATGACAGATAATAATTTAGGGGTTAGGGTTCATAATTAGTACGCCCCCATTCTACATTAACACCATTATGTACCATAACACTTTTCTGAACATTTTTCTGCGTACTGTCACATGATAATACTCAACAGCATGCATTGATATAGGAAGGAGTTAGGGACAGAAGTACATGGTCTACTTCCATTTCCTTGTTGGCTAAACCTGCATTCTCAGATCAGCTGTAAGTAAACTGTCTTGTGGTGTCTGTATTGGTATTTACTAGAGTGTAGAAGTCTGTACTGGTTTTGCTAGTGTGTAGAAATCTGCTAGTTTCAGCCCTATCACCAAACAATAGGCTAGGTTTCTGTCCATCACTGGACTATAGGCTCCTAATTAGCACAGTTAGGCAGGGTGTTGCAGCAACTTCCTGCCTTTTGTTTTGAGCTAGCACTGGCAATTTGCTGCCTCCTGGGGGTGTGGTCTTCTCTCCTAGGTTACCTCCAATTAGGGTGTAATTGGGTACAATACTTAGGTCCAAGTGGTCATAGAGCGGCAGCTTGTAGCGGCATCTTGTCTCCTGTAACAAAGGCTGTCTCCAAAACAAAGACGGCTCTGCTGAGTTCTGTGGAGTTATTTGAGGAAGGTAAGCAAGACAGGCTTGTGTGCTACAATACATCCATAGTAAGTACTACACTTCATATTCTTTACAAAAGAAAAAAAAATCCTCATCCCACTTGTCTACTAATCACCTCTAAAATATTTGCTCTATTGCACTGTTGTTTTTCGGTATCTTGTTTTTACATTTTTGTACATTACTATCCTACCCCATCAGCCCTTTAGTATAATTTATATTGTTTATTCATATGTTGTATGTAAGCACCTTCCTGCCACAGTAAATTCCTTGTATGTTCACACATTCAATGGCGATTAAACACTTTTCTGATTCTGAAATGTATATGCCGTCGATCGGCTGTCAACAAGAACAAATTCATCTCGGCTTACGCTATCCTCCAAAACCTTGACTTTCTGGCCCTGACTTGAGACGTGGATTACCCCGAAAACACTGCTTCCTTGGCTGCCCTTTCGTCATCCAGACATGTGTTTTTCCACAGTCCTAGAACTTCCGGTCATCGTGGAGGCAGAACAGGGCTTCTCATTTCTGCTAAATGGAGACTCTCTCCCTTCCCCTCCCTCACCTTTCCCCTTCCTCGTTCGAATTTCATGCTGTCCGCGTGACGTTTCCATTCAATATTAATATAATTGTCCTCTACCGTCCACCTGGAGCCCCGGGTCTTTCTCGAAGAGCTCGACACCCTGATTAGCGAATTTCCCGATGACGACACACCGCTCATCCTGCTAGGTGTCTTCAACCTGCCAACGACCACATTCAACACCTTCTTAGGCTCATCCGTCCTACCTCTCCTCTCGTCATTTGGCCTCTGCCTCACCCAGTCAACGGCGACTCACATCGCAGGCAATGTGTTTGACCTTGTCTTCAACAGATGCTGCCCGCTGACCAACTTTAAGACCACACCCCTACTGCTATCGGACCACTTCCTAGTCTCATTTTCCCTCTCCCTCTCTTCTCGTGCATCATCAACTCCCAGCCTGGTGGTGGGTCGCACGAACACTCGATCCTCTCCCCATCTGCTCTTGCCGCTTCTGTTCTTTCATCCCTCCCGTCTCCCGAACCCTTCTCCCTCCTGTCTACGGAATCTGCCTCTTCCACCCTTCTAGCATCGCTATCTACATCCTATGACTCGCTCTGCCTTCTTTTCTCCCGGCCAGCCCGAGCCGCACCACCTGTACCGTGGCTAAATGAAACCCTAAGTAGTCACAGGAGAGAACTTCGTGCAGCCGAGCGGTAATGGAGATCCACCAAAATTCAAAGCAACTTGGCTTCCCTCCAGTCCCTCCTCACCGCCTTCAACTCTAATCTGACCACCCCTAAAGCTGCTTTCTATCACCGGAAATTCCAGGACTCCGCATCTAACCCAAAAGCTCTTCTCCACCTTCTCCGCACTCCTCACCCCTCCTCCTCCGTCATCGTCCCTTTCAGCTGACAACTTTCTTACCCACTTTCAACAGAAAGTGGACAACATTCCAGCATCATTCACCCATCCGCCAGAAATCGCTATTTCCCCTCACACTGACTCTGTCCCTGGTCTGAGTTCCTTCTTTCTTGTCCTGAAGACACCCTGCAACTGGTCCAATCCAGCCGTCCGACAACATGCTCGCTTGACCCTATCCCTTTCCACCTCCTCCAGTCCATCTCCACGGACCTTCTTCCATATCTCACATCTCTAATAAACACTTCTCTAAGCTCAGGATGTGTCCCAGCCGACTTCAAGATGGCCAGAGTGACTCCGCTCCTCAAGAAACCGTCTCTCGACCCGTCGGATGTCAACAACTACAGACCCGTGTCCCTCTTGTCCTTCCTTTCCAAAACGCTTGAACGCGTCGTAGCTGACCAACTGTCCTCCTACCTGCAGAACAATCTCCTGGACCCTAACCAGTCAGGATTCAAGACGGGCCACTCAACTGAAACAGCGCTGCTCTGTGTAACTGAAGCCCTACGCAAGGCCCAACCCAACTCTCTCTCCTCTGTTCTCATTCTACTAGACCTATCTGCTGCCTTCGACACAGTCAACCATCAGATCCTGCTCTCCACCCTCTCTGACCTGGGAATCTCAGGTGCGGTGCATTCCTGGTTTTCCTCCTACTTGTCGGACCATTTTTACCAGGTGGTGTGGCGAGGCTCACCGTCGAACATGCAGCCCCTTGTCACCGGGGTCCCCCAAGGATCGGTCCTAGGCCCTCTCCTTTTCTCCTTATACACCCGGTCTCTTGGCTCTGTCATATCCTCGCATGGCCTCTCCTATCACTGCTATGCAGATGATACACAACTATTTTCTCATTCCCACAGTCTGACACCCAGGTAGCATCCCGTATCTCTGCATGTCTGACTGACATCTCGGCCTGGATGTCTGCACACCATCTGAAACTCAACCTATGTAAAACTGAACTGCTCTTCTTCTAATGAAGAGCCTGCCCAATCCAGAATCTGTCCATTACGGTGGACAACATCACAGTCCCCGCTACCAAATGTGGGAAAAACCTTGGCGTGACCCTTGAAAACTCCCTCACATTTTCTGCACACATCAAGCGGGTGTCCCGGTCTTGCAGGTACATGCTCTATAACATTTGGAAAGTAAGGCCGTATCTTACGCAGGAAGCCACACAAGTGCTGATCCAGGCACTTATCATCTCCCGTCTCGACTACTGCAACTCCCTTCTGGCTGGTCTCCCAGTGTGCGCCATCAAACTCCTGCAACTCATTCAAAATGCAGCAGCCCGCCTGATCTTCAATCTACCAAAGTTCTCCCACGTCACTCAGCTGTTCTGCACACTACACTGGCTCCCGGTCGAAGCACGCATCCACTACAAAACCATGTTGCTAGCCTATGGGGCAGTAAGAGGAACCGCCCCCTCCTACATCCAGTCACTAATCAAGCCGAACACACCCACGCAAGCACTTCGTTCTGCCACCTCAGGCCTCTTGGCAGTGCCATCCCTACGGGAGGACAGCTCCCGATCTGCTCAGCCTAAATTGTTCTCCGTGCTTGCCCCGCAATGGTGGAACAACTCTACTCTGGAGATCCGATCATCGGACTCTACCAATCTTCAAAAAACTTCTTAAAACCTTCCTCTTCATTGGGTTTTGGTCTTAAGCCACCAGGTAAGATGAACAATCAAAGATGTAAACAAACCAGTCAGAATCTATTGTAGCATTACTTACTGTTGTAGAAAAGATTTTCCCTCACAGGTTTATTGGGATTTCAGTAAAGTCATGAAGTTACAATTTTAAATGGTTTTACAATGTAAAAAAAATAATAATCATTGGCCTGACATATTATACACAGACAAAAAAACATTAAACTAGAATTGAACCACATAGTATCCAGAAATCTGTTTATAGGACTTTACTATTTCAGGCTTACAAAATGCAGTAAATATAACAGTTAAAACATTTGTAATATATGATGTAGCAATACTTTGTTTTCATGCTTTGCTGCTACTGTCACTGACTGACTCTTATTTTAGTATGTGTGGCTGGAAGTTTGAAAGCATGCTCACCACATACTAGATGTGATTTATAATCCCTAACCGTGTAATAGGAATTTCGCCTGACACTATCCTGAACTTTTTTATTTTAGCGATGGCCCTCTCTACATGCACCCTGTGCTTTGCAATGCGCTTTGTCACCAGCACATCCCCAGCTGGCATTTGCCTCTAAGGCCTTGAAAACGGTGGCAGGTTTAACTTCAGTCCAAGTGCCTGCATCTCTTCCTCGATTAAAAAGCCCTAATCAGCCATAATGCCATCACCTCTTTGCAAATAGCCACTGTCTATAAGTTTCTCTAGTAGCGGGAGGATGCCACACTGCCTGACCATCTCCTTGTCTGACATTGAAAAATCACAGCACCACGGGGTCACAGGGAACTAGTGAATTTAGTGTGTTATCCTGTGTTGTTTTCGTTTTCAGTCCGTGGGTAAAAGTAAAAAACATATTTCCATGACATCTGTGAGGAGGAGAGGTTTGTCCTCTATGCCGGGTCTGACACTTCGTCATTCTCCAGGAGAGGGAGTAATCAGACCCGATCTGCTTCACCCGAGTTCTGACACACCTGTGAGTAATCAAACAGGAGTTAAAAGGAACACTCTGACTCGCGTCCAGTGTGAGGTATTGTTCGTTTGCCGATCTACTGAGCGCTAAATAAGAAAAGACTACCGAAGATATTCCGTGTACCAGATCCTAGTTTGTCCTTGTCTTTACGTCTCTGCCTAATCCTGTCCTGTGCCTTCTAGTGATCCCCGTTGACGACTCCTGTGTTTGCCACCTCCGACTCCGCTCTCGCCTGCTCCTCTGGTACCTTCCCGGCCTCTGATTCCTCGTTGCTGACCCACGCCTGCCTGACTCTCCTATTGTCTTTTCCTTGATCATTGTTCCAAAAAAATACATCGCGATTGGATCCTATTATCTGACTCTGGCAGTATTCATTACAACATCTAGAGTACAGCACAATATATAATAAAGTTTATCGGCAGAACATTTGGTAACTAAACTATACATATTCAATATAAAGATCTCCTCAAAATACCACGATCTCCTCAAAAATAATGAGTCGACGTCCTAGGATATCACAGGCATGCAGACGCTGCGTGCCCCTAGTGGCGCATGTGTAAAATAAATGTGTCATAACACAAAAAAACATTTGATCAGTGTGAAATTTTAAATAACTACGCCCTATTCAGCCATTAATCATTCTATTGCTTTGTGCTAAATGTAACATCATAACACCTGAATTCCAGACATATAAACGCAAGTTTGAAGTCATTGGGAGCAGCAATACAAGAGAAAACAATTCATAAAGATTTTCCCTAAATATCACTGTACAAGACAATCCAACATGGCAAACCTCATGGTCCTTGAGGCTTTTTTGTTCACCATGAGAAACAAGTCATGTACAACAATATGCATCCATTTTGGACATATGGGGCAGCGGGGCTGTTCTCTGACACAAAGAGGTGATGGCAATATAGAAAGTTACATAAGCACGCACCTCAATATGTATTATATTGTTTTTTGCTAAATTTAACAATGAAAGACATTACTTCCACACATGACTAAAGCAAGATCAGGTCAAGTCGTTTGGAGCAGCGGTTCAAGAGAAAACAATTGTGAAGGTTTTCCGAAATCTGGACTGTACAACACATTCAATCATTGCAAACCTTATGCGTCCAAGAGGCTTTTTTGTTCATCATGAATAGTAAGGCAAGTATGCCAAAGGGCATCCATTTTTAACATATTGGGCAGCGGGGCTGATCCCGAACACACAGAAATTAAGGAAATATGAAAATGTACATAGACACGCCCCTTTCCGCCATTTTGTATTCAATTCCATTTTCTTAAATATCAAATTGAATGACAGTAATTCTACACATGTCAAGCCAACAGCCAAGTGAATCAGAGCAGCGGTTCAAGAGGAGTAGCGTTTTGTACATTGTCCCAAATTTGGACTGTAAAGAAAAAAAAACATTATGGCGGACTTTATGGGTCCAAGAGGCTTTTTTGTTAATCAGGTCATTTAAGGCATAGACACCAAGTTTCAGCCATATCGGACAAACGGTGTGGCGGACCTAGCCCGTAGACTTTGGCCGTGATTTATAGCGCCACCTATGGGTGTATGTAGGTCATTAGAGTTGTGTGAGTTACTCGACACCTGTTTTATCAATGTGCAAATTTCTAGAAAAAGTTATCCGTGGGCAACCGAGTTATTCAACCATTTAGGGAGATAAGTATAATAATAATAATACTAACAATAACAATAGGTTTCCTCCTGATGGAGGAACCCTAAATATAGTTGCAAGCAACAATGGGGCGGGGTCCTCTTATTGGGAAGCAAGGGATGAGAAAGGAAGCATGTGAAAAAATATTGGTCTTTCATGGTCTATCCGTGTTGAAATGGCATCAATTAGAGAACAAATGCAAGGAAACCTGTCAAGGTTGTGGAAAAGTGTGACAATGAAGTGAATATGTCTAGTATATGTCTAGTAGGCTAAGCTATTCGTGTGCCGCAATGCATTCTGGGTCACGAGAGCAATCATGCTAATGAAGCTAACCATAGCCAACAAGTGACTTAAATGTAAATGACTGGAACGCTTCACGAACTATAGCAATCATGCTAATAATGATAACCTTACTATTTGTCAAAATGACTGGAACGCTTCACAAACAACAGCTAGCATGCTCTGTAATTTTTCACTAATCAAAGTGAAAACTTTCTAAGGTACTAGAGTGATGCCATCTTGAATCCTGTTAGGTCTGGAAGACCATCAGTCAAAATTACAATTATTTAATGTATTAACATATATAAATTGATTATTAATGGATTAATATATATTAAGTTAATATGTACATTAACTTAATATATATATATATAGTACAGTTAAATCCATCATGGCGGACATATGGGTCAGAGAGGCTTGTATTAGTACAGTGTAAGGGTTGTTGAAGCTCTCCCTCTCTCGGTACCTAGTTGAGACCTCTCCGTCAACCGAGAGAGGGAGATGATTGATAGGTGATTGGACTGATTACTGGCACCTGTTTCTCATGTTCACCTGTTCCGTGTCAATAATCAGTGTCTGTGTATTTAAGTTCTTCGTTTTGGGTTTGTGGGTGTTGGGCATTGTCTTTATGTAATGGTCTCGTCTCCGTGTAGAGGTTAATTAATAAAAGCACAATTATCTTTGTAAAACTCCGCGATTGCTTCCTGCCCGTTCCTGTACCTGCTACACACCCCGCGATTCATTACAGAATGCCCAACCGAATTAAGAGGAAGCAGCGGAGAGATCTTTGGGGTTTTCTCCTGGAAGAGAAACCCCGCTCCAGACCAGCTGAACAATTTCGCCGGTGCGCGATACGTCGCGGACCACCCCTGCCTCCCCGACCATCCGCTCCCGCCCCAGTAGGCTGGGTCCGGGCGGATTTCTTCTCCGAGGTAGAAGATAATGCGGAGTCTAACCGCGACGAGGAGTACGAGGACTATTATGAGGAGGACGATGACTTCAAGACCCTGCAGAGTTGTTCTCGCAGGTGGTGGAGACGTATGAGGCTTTCCCCGGATTTACCCAGTCAGACTCTCCGGTACGAATCTTCACTCCATCCTCAACCTCCCAAAGAATCAGGTCTGTCTACCGGCTCATTTTTACAGACTGCCGTATCGCAGCTCCCATCCACCCTCCCCGTTAAGACAGAGGAACCATCCTCAGATGACATTGTTCAGAACTTTTATCTGCTCGGGGTTATATTGATAAGGATGGTCTACCCGTCCTACCGGAATCCCTACTCTCTGCAGTATTCCAGACCAGGCTATCTCCTGTCCCGCCCGAGGCTGGGCCTCACAGTTTTTCCGAGGCCAGACTGTCGGACAACCCTGAGCCTGGGTCTCCCATGTCCCGTAGCCCATGGCCCGTTGGTCCGGCTCAATCCCTTATGCAGCCTTCAGTTCCTGAGCGTGTCTTAATCCCTGTCCTAGCCCCTGTACCCGTTCTAGCCCCTGTACCCGTTCTAGCCCCAGTACCTGTCCTAACCCCTGTACCCGTTCTAGCCCCTGTACCCGTTCTAGCCCCAGTACCTGTTCTAGCCCCTGTACCCGTTCTAGCCCCGGTACCTGTTGTAGTCCCAGAACCTGTCCCTGAGTGCACGTCTGTCCCTGAGTGCACGTCTGTCCCTGAGTGCACGTCTGTCCCTGAGTGCACGTCTGTCCCTGAGTGCACGTCTGTCCCTGAGTGCACGTCTGTCCCTGAGTGCACGTCTGTCCCTGAGTGCACGTCTGTCCCTGAGTGCACGTCTGTCCCTGAGTGCACGTCTGTCCCTGAGTGCACGTCTGTCCCTGAGTGCACGTCTGTCCCTGAGTGCACGTCTGTCCCTGAGTGCACGTCTGTCCCTGAGTGCACGTCTGTCCCTGAGTGCACGTCTGTCCCTGAGTGCACGTCTGTCCCCGTCTCTGACCCTGTCCCCGTCTCTGACCCTGTCCCCGTCTCTGACCCTGTCCCCGTCTCTGACCCTGTCCCCGTCTCTGACCCTGTCCCCGTCTCTGACCCTGTCCCCGTCTCTGACCCTGTCCCCGTGTCTGTCCCAGTCCCCGTGTCTGTCCCAGTCCCCGTGTCTGTCCCAGTCCCCGTGTCTGTCCCAGTCCCCGTGTCTGTCCCAGTCCCCGTGTCTGTCCCAGTCCCCGTGTCTGTCCCAGTCCCCGTGTCTGTCCCAGTCCCCGTGTCTGTCCCAGTCCCCGTGTCTGTCCCAGTCCCCGTGTCTGTCCCAGTCCCCGTGTCCGTCCCAGAGTCTGTCCCCGTGGCTGTCCCGGCTCCAGAGCTCACTCCAGCTCCAGAGCTCACTCCAGCTCCAGAACTCACGCCAGCCCCAGAGCTCACGCCAGCCCCAGAGCTCACTCCTGTCCCCCTGCCTGACTCCAGTCCAGTCCCCCGTCCTGTCCTCGAGCCCCGTCCTGTTTTCGAGCCCCGTCCAATGCCCGAGGCCGTCATCCTGGCCGAGCCAGTTCCCGGGCCAAGGACTGTTGCCGGGCCAAGGACTGTTGCCGGGCCAAAGCCGGTTCCCCGGCCACCTGAACCGTGTCCCCGGCACGGCCACCTGAACCGTGTCCTCCGGCACGGCCTCCTGAACCGTGTCTTCCGGCACGGCCTCCTGAACCGTGTCTTCGGCACGGCCTCCTGAACCGTGTCCTCCGGCACGGCCTCTGAACCGTGTCCTCCGGCACGGCCTCCAGACCCGTCTCCTCCGGACCTGCCTCCAGACCCGTCTCCTCCGGACCTGCCTCCTGACACGCTCCCGCCGGGTAGACCTCCAGACACGCTCCCGCCGGGTAGACCTCAGACACGCTCCCGCCGGGTAGACCTCCAGACACGCTCCCGCCGGGTAGACCTCCAGACACGCTCCCGCCGGGTAGACCTCCAGACACGCTCCCGCCGGGTAGACCTCCAGACACGCTCCCGCCGGGTAGACCTCAGACACGCTCCCGCCGGGTAGACCTCAGACACGCTCCCGCCGGGTAGACCTCCAGACACGCTCCCGCCGGGTAGACCTCAGACCCGCTCCCGCCGGGTAGACCTCCAGACCCGCTCCCGCCGGGTAGACCTCAGACCCGCTCCCGCCGGGTAGACCTCCAGACCCGCTCCCGCCGGGTAGACCTCAGACCCGCTCCCGCCGGGTCGATCACCTGAACCACCGTCGTCGCCTGATCCAGATCCGCCAGAGCCTGATCCAGATCCTCCAGATCCGCCAGAGCCTGATCCAGATCCGCCAGAGCCTGATCCAGATCCTCCAGATCCGCCAGAGCCTGATCCAGATCCGCCAGAGCCTGATCCAGATCCTCCAGATCCGCCAGAGCCTGATCCAGATCCGCCAGAGCCTGATCCAGATCCGCCAGAGCCTGATCCAGATCCGCCAGATCCAGATCCGCCAGATCCAGATCCGCCAGACCCGGATCCAGGTCCGCCAGAGCCTGATCCAGAGCCTGCTCCTGACCCGTCCAGGCCTCCACGGCCTCCTGACCCGTCCAGGCCTCCACGGCCTCCTGACCCGTCCAGGCCTCCACGGCCTCCTGACCAGCGTCCGCCGCCACGGCCTCCTGACCCGTCCAGGCCTCCACGGCCTCCTGACCCGTCCAGGCCTCCACGGCCTCCTGACCAGCCTCCGTCCGTCTGTCCCTCGGCTCCGCATTCTCCCGTCCGGCCTCCCGACCCTTGTATTAAGGACTTGTTTCTCCCTAGGGGAGGGGGGTTGGGTGTTGTGTTATACGCCTCAGGAGCTGCGTAGAGAGGGGGATTATGTAAGGGTTGTTGAAGCTCTCCCTCTCTCGGTACCTAGTTGAGACCTCTCCGTCAACCGAGAGAGGGAGATGATTGATAGGTGATTGGACTGATTACTGGCACCTGTTTCTCATGTTCACCTGTTCCGTGTCAATAATCAGTGTCTGTGTATTTAAGTTCTTCGTTTTGGGTTTGTGGGTGTTGGGCATTGTCTTTATGTAATGGTCTCGTCTCCGTGTAGAGGTTAATTAATAAAAGCACAATTATCTTTGTAAAACTCCGCGATTGCTTCCTGCCCGTTCCTGTACCTGCTACACACCCCGCGATTCATTACATACAGTGTGTACTAAAATGGACAGAAGCCCAGCCAGCCCAAAGCAAAGGTCTTTTTTTTTAATTTAGTCGTTATTTTTTTTGGTTTTTTGAAAAACACAACTTTTAAATTTCTTTTCATTCATTTTTCATACACATATATTTTTATATACATGTTATTAAAATCACATTATTTACATTATTATTTTTACAACATAAATTGCGACTTGGGGAAGGGAAAAGGGGCTAACGGTGGTGCCAAAAAACCCTTCAAAAGTGAACCAACGACATAAAACAAAGTGAAGGGAAAAAGCTTTTGACTGGCATTAAAAACCCTTCGTTGGTCTTCGGGAGCCGGATACGGGGTGGGTTCTGTGTCTGTGAAGTCTGGGTCTTGGGTGGTTGTGCTGGTTATTGCTCGGTGCTGGTTCTGCTGGTGGTGTTGTGTGCCGGGATCAGGGTCTGGTGCTGGACCTGCAGAGGGTGAGGAAGGAAAACCTGAGGAGCGAGCCAACCCATCGACGAGTCCTGGCCCGAAGGTCATTGATGGAACTCGCCTGTGAGCAGCCCGCTCGGTGTGAAGGTCTAATGTGGGTCCCTCCTCCATGCCTCTTCTGGGTGCTGGGGTGGTGCTGGTGGTGGGGCTGGGCCTGTAGTGGGGAAGGAAAAACAATTGGGGAGCGAGCCGGCCCACAGGGGAGTCCTGACCCGAAGGTCATTAATGGAACTCGCCTGTGAGCAGCCCGCTCCATCTGCCGTTCTGATGCTGTTGGTGGTGCTGGTGCTGTATGCCGGGGTCCGCGGCTGGTACTGGACCTGCAGAGGGGAGGAAGGACAACCTGAGGAGCGGAACAGTCCACCGGCCGAGCCCCGACCCTAGGGTCATTGTGGTACTCGCCTGTGAACCGCCGCTCCGGGTGAAGGTCTAATGTGGGTCCCTCCTCCACGCCTCCTCCGGTGCTGGGGTGGTGCGGGTGTGGTGGGGGTCATTCCTCCAGGGGCGTTGCGCTCGTGAGGCTAATACGCTGGAGGCTCGAGGACGGATTGATGTTCTGGAACGGGGGTGGGGGTGGTCCGAAGCGGCACAGGGGATTTTAGTGGTTGATGTCTTTCCATCTTGTTACCCCCATGCCGCTCTCTCGCCGTTACTGGGTCCTTGTGACGGTCTGTGATGGCGTGGTCCGTGAGAAGAATGGTGATCCTCCTCAGGGTTGTTGGGTCCACTGTGGTTCTGTTAAAAACCTTTATGTTCCTCGTCTCCCACAGGACCTGCTTGACAACGCCGATGATCCTCCACTGCTGGCGGTGGTGGTGGTGCATCCGCCGGGAGGACTGTTCAGGATGTTTTCTGTCGTCAAGCGAGGTAGGGTCAGCAGCCTGTTGTGGGAGACAGAGGGAACAAACAAGGCCCAGACCCGCCTGGCCACGGAGCACTCGGCCAAAACATGGTAAGTGTTTTCAACCGTTTTGCATCCGTGGGGGCAGCTCACTGTCAGTGCAATGTGCCGCCTGTACATGAATTCTCCGGTGGGGAGGCAACCATGAACAGCCATCCAGGAGATGCCTTTCTGTCTGTTTGTAAGGCAATGGTGATTGACGTTTAACCATACCTGTTGCGGGGCTACAGCTGAGCTGGCTCTGAGGGGGCCACTGTGTCCTTGGAGCGGATGTGGCCCATGATGTCTTTGTATTTCCAAGACGCCAGCCCAGCTGTAGACAGACCCGACCCGAAGGCAAAGTCTCCGATGGCTTTGTAGACTTTTGGGGATCCCAGCTATAGGGCACAGTGTGGTTGATAGTGCCCATTCCCAGTGTTCTGAGGATGGGTGTGGCGTAGTGTCTCTCAATGAAACTGGCTTTTCTGTCCGGTTTATTGAAAGTTTTGACCAAGTTGGAGAGTTGCTGTGCCCTAATAATGTTGAGGATATCTGGGACCCCCTTCCCCCATTCTGTACAGGGTGCTGCGTTGGAGTCGCTCCATTTGGCTCCCCCAGACAAAGGTGAACATCAGGCGCTCAATCTTTTTGCTTGCTGCCTTGTCCGGGGGAAACACCCTGCCTAGGTACAGTAGAATGGGAGAACAATTGCCTTCAGGATCAGGGTCTTACCCGTCATCGTGAAGGACCGTGCACTCCACTCGCAGATTTTCCGTTGGACGGGGCAGATGGTCTCCGCCCAGCTGGTGGATCCCCCGTCTCGCTGGAAGGTGATCCCCAGCAGCTTGATGGTTTCTGTTTTTACAGGGAAAGAGGTGGTGAGAGTCTCATGCCAGTGTCCTGATAGAAAGAGCTCACTCTTACCCCGGTTGACGAGGGCGCCTGTGGCTGCACAGTAGTCGTCCACCGCCTTTGTTGCAGTGGTGATGGAGCGGCTATCTGTGCCAACGATGGTGATGTCGTCCATTTACGCCATCACCCTTAGCCTCTCTCCCCCGGCTCCTGGCAGCTGGTAGCCCGGGATACCTGGGGATGTTCTGATTCTTTCCAAGAAAGGCTCCAGGTAGATGACGTACAGCAGAGGGGCTAAAGGGCATCCTTGTCTCACGCCGGATCTGATGGGGAATGGGTCTGTGAGGATGTTTTTACCAGTACTCTGCTGCTGATGTTTTCGTAGCAGAGGTTGGTCCAGTTGATGAGGTGTTGGGGGAAGTTCATCTTCTTCAGCACCCTCTGCAGGAAGCCATGGCTAACCCTGTCAAAAGCCTTTTCCTGGTCCAGGCTTAGCAGGCCCAAGGGGGACCCGCGCTCCTGGGAGTGCAGAATGACGTCTCTCACCAGGAGCAGGTTGTCGTTTATAGACCACTCGGGGATGCTGCATGTCTGTTATGCAGCTATTACTGTGGGGAGATGGGACTGAAAGCGTTTGGTTAGGGCCTTAGTCATAATTTAATAGTCCACAGATAGGAGGTTGATTGGACGCCAGTTCCGGAGGTCCTTAAGGTCCCCCTTCTTCGGGATAAGAGTGATTGTGCTTTGTCGCATGGACTCACCCAACCGTCTCTCCCTGTATATGGCTTGGAAGACCTCCGCCACGTCATTCTTGATGAGATCCCAGAAGGTCTGGTAGAACTCTCCCGGGATCCAGTCCGGTCCAGGTGCTTTTTGTTTATTAATGGAGTGCACGGCCCGGGTGAGCTCCTCAATGCTCATTTCGGGGTCTTCACTCTCACCTCCTCGATGACTCTGTTAAGACCCTCCAAGAAGGCAGTTGCGAGGTCTCCATCGGCAGGCTTGGTGTCATACAGTCTGCCATAAAGTCCCCGGCCGCCCTCAGGATGTCGGCGCTGTTTTTCACAGAGTCACCTTGGCTGTTATAGAGGGACAAGATGGGTTTTTGTCCTGACCGTGCCTTTCGGAAGAAGTAGCGAGTGCATTTCTCATCCTCCTCCAGACCCTGGAGTTTTGACCTGTACTGGCTCTTTTTTTGCTCCTCCCTATAGAGTGTAGCTAGGTGTTCTTTGGTTTCGGACAGCTCTCGGGCCACTTCAAAACCCTCTAGCTGGAGGAGGCTAAGTCGTTGTAGGGCCTTGTTATGGTGGTTAAAACTGGCCCTCTTTTCCCTAGCCTTCCTCCTCCCTACACCACCGAAGTAGCCTTTGACCCTGTCCTTGACCATTTCCCACCACTCTATAGGGGAGTCGTACAGTTCTTTCAGTGTTCGCCACTCCAGGTAACGTCTAGAGAAGGAGAGTCTCACTGTCTGGTCCTCGAGGACTGATGTATTCATCCTCCAGGACCCTCTGCCTAGCTTCACTAGCCCCTCCCAGTCTAAGGTCACGGTCACCATCCTGTGGTCCGAGAAGTGCGCCGCCTCACTGGTCAAGGAGCGCATTCTCAGGCCAGGCGAGAGTAGGAACATGTCTATTCTTGAATATGAAGCCCCGGAGGAACTCACCCATGTTGGTGTTGGGGGGGTAGAGCTGCCTACATCTGTGAGGGAGAAGTCATCGATAATGGATTGAAGCTCTTTGGTGGATCGGTGTACACTCAGAAGGGTGTACCTCTGCTACAGGGCAGCCCTGATAACTTAACCACTGAATGGCTAAGCAAGCCATTTAAACCTAAATTTCACCTAAAGAAATAACTTTTCCTGCCACAATGCATGCTGGGAGAGCAGAGTTTGACAGTTGTATGGAATGATACTGCATGGGGTCCAATTGACTCAAGCTCTTACTCTGTCAATTTTTCACATATCAAAGTGAAACCTTTTTAAGGTACTACAGAGTGATGCCATCTTCAATCCTGTTAGGTCTGAAAGACCATCAGTCAACATTACAATTATTTAATAGACTAATATGTTTTAAGTGAATATGTACATTTACTTAAAGACGCCCCCTTCAGCCATTTTGTTTTATATTAGTTTTTCCTAGATATACTATTGAAAGACAGTAATTTTACACATGTCAGGCCATAAAGCAAGTGAATTGGACCAGCGGTTTGGGAGAAATTGTGTTGTGTACATTTTCCCAAATCTGGACTGTACAAAACATTCCATTATGGCAAATCTTATGTGTCCCAGAGGCTTTTTTGTTCATCATGGGAAGTAAGGCATGTACACCAAAGGGCATCAATTTCTAACATATGGAGCAGTGGGGCTGATCCCGAACACACAGATATTAAGGCAATATGCAAATGTACATAGACACGCCCGTTTATTGCTACAAATGTCTTTTTCCTGAAGACCCTATAGACAGACAGTCATCCCACAAATGATTGTAAAGTGGCTAGTCAATCGGAGTGATGGCTGATTTATAGTTAATATTTCTGCATGTGATTGCATTAGCGGTTAGCTTGTAGCAAAAACTGTCAAATTTCAGCAATCTGTCATCTGGTTGTGTTTTGACCGACAGACTCGGGCATTGAGAGTTTAGTTCATGGGGATGTCCTCTTCATTTGTACTGAAACAATATATACATAAGTCTTTGTTTTTATATAAAGAGCCGCACAGTTATTGTGCGTTACACAAAGTTTTTCACTTTTTAGCCATTTTCTCGGCCATCTTGCAACGAATGTCTTATTCCTGAAGACCCTATAGACAGACAGTCATCCCAAACATTATTGTCAAGTGGCTAGTCAATCAGAGTGACAGGCGAATAGAAGATAATTTTTGTACATTTTGGGAAATTTGCATAATGGGGAAAAATCCATCATGGCGGACTTTATGGGTTCTTGAGGCTATTTTGTTCCTCGTGAGGAATGAGGCATGTACAAAAATTGCAGCATTCTAAGTCAAGCGGGGTGGAAATGGCATCATTATGAAATCCCTAATTTTAGGGTGTGTACTGTAGTGCCCCTGGTGGTCGAACTGGGGCAGGGGTCAGTAGGGTAGTGTGTCAGGGGCTATAGAAGACATGGTCAAATTTAGTGAAAAAGTTACCATGTACTTTTTGAGTTATGGGCCAAAAAGTCCAATTTGTTTGTCCCCAGAATAATAATAATAAAACTCACAATAACAATAGGGTTCCTCTGACGAGGACCCCTAATAATAATTCTCACAATAACAATAGGGTTCCTCTGTCGAGGACCCTAATAATAAGAATACTAACAATAACAATAGGTTTCCTCCTGACGGAGGAACCCTTATAAAGTACAATTTCTGCTGAAATTGTGATGTGTGCTTGCGGCCACCCGTAGTCCACTGTGTACTGATATCAACTGCCAAGGTCGTTTAAAAATATGTATAATATATAAGGGAGATTACAATATGTGAGCGTAGTAACCTGCCAATTAACCAGCATAATAACATGCCTATTAAACAGCATAGTAACCAGCAAATTAAACAGCATAATAACGTTCCCATTAACCAGCATATGAAACAGCATTATAAACTGCCTATTAAACAGCATGTAACCTGCCTATTAAACAGCATAATAACTTGCATATTAAACAGCATGTAACCTGCTTATTAAACACCATGTAACCTGTCTATTAAACAGCATAATAACATGCCTATTAAACAGCATAGCAACCTGCCTATAGTACAGCATGTAACCTGCTTATTCATTATCATGCAAACCTGCCTATTGAACAGCATAATAACCTGTCTATTAAATAGCAGAGTAACCAGAATATTAACCTGCCTTTAAGCAGCATGTAACCAGCCTATTATACAGCATGTAACCTGCCTTTTAAGCAGCATGTAACCTGTTTATTAAACAGCATGCAAACCTGCCTTTTAAACAGGATATTACCTGCCTATAGTACATCATAATAACCTGCCTTTTAAGCAGCATGTAACCAGCCTATTATACAGCATGTAACCTGCCTATAGTACAGCATGTAACCTGCCTATACTACAGCATGTAACCTGCCTATAGTACAGCATGTAACCTGCATATTAAACAGCATGTAACCTGCATTTTAAACAGCATGTAACCTGCCTATTTTACAGCATGTAACCTGCCTATAGTACATCATAATAACCTGTCTTTTAAGCAGCATGTAACCAGCCTATTATACAGCATGTAACCTGCCTATTATACAGCATGTAACCTGCATATTAAACAGCATGTAACCTGCATATTAAACAGCATGTAACCTGCTTATTAAACACCATGTAACCTGTCTATTAAAAAGCATAATAACATGCCTATTAAACAGCATAACAACCTGCCTATTAAACAGCATGTAACCTGCCTATAGTACAGCATGTAACCTGCTTATTCATTATCATGCAAACCTGCCTATTAAACAGTGTGTAACCTGCCTATTAAACAGCATAATAACCTGTCTATTAAATAGCAGAGTAACCAGAATAATAACCTGCCTTTAAGCAGCATGTAACCAGCCTATTATACAGCATGTAACCTGCCTTTTAAGCAGCATGTAACCAGCCTATTATACAGCATGTAACCTGCCTATAGTACAGCATGTAACCTGCCTATACTACAGCATGTAACCTGCATATTAAACAGCATGTAACCTGCATATTAAACAGCATGTAACCTGCCTATTTTACAGCATGTAACCTGCCTATAGTACATCATAATAACCTGTCTTTTAAGCAGCATGTAACCAGCCTATTATACAGCATGTTTCCTGCATATAGTACAGCATGTAACCTGCCTATAGTACAGCATGTAACCTGCCTATTATACAGCATGTAACCTGCATATTAAACAGCATGTAACCTGCATATTAAACAGCATGTAACCTGCCTATTATACAGCATTAGGGGTGTGACGATAACCGCATCATCGCAATACCGCAGTAATGAGATGCCTACCGCGGTGCGAGGTCATCACCGCACATGATTTTTTTATCTGAAAGTTACAGGACTGCATATGGTGTGTGATTTGAACTGATATTAAATTGATATTAAACTTTGCTTATAATTTACTTTTTCCGCGAGTCCTATGTTCAAGGGCTTCTGGGGAAAAAACACGCTTCCTGCGCAAGGGAGGGACAGTCCATTAAACATATGGGGGATTTTTTTTTTTGTGTGTCTGATTTTTTATTTACTGCTAGCTAGGTTTCAGTACTTGTAATGTTTACAGCAGAGCTGTAGTACTCTTTTTTTTAAATTTTTTTATTTTACCTTTCTTTAACCGGGTAGGCCGATTGAGAACAAATTCTCATTTACAACGGCGACCTGGCCAAGATAAGGCGAGAAATGTGCAAGACGACATACAACATACAGTTACAGTACACATAAAACACCAGTGCAAAGATTACAAATTTAGACACGAGTGCAAAGATTACAAATTTAGACACGAGTGCAAAGATTACAAATTTGAAAAATAAGACACAAAAGGCAATGCTGGTTCAGTAAAACAGGATGAGGTATATATGGTTCTGTTGAGCAGCATAAGTAAGGCACTAAGCGGATACATTTTAAAATATAAAAATACGGTGAGTATCATTCAACTGGATATTTAAAGAATAAAGTGAGTCTAGCAGGTAGGTCGTTTGCATGGGAAAGAGCATTTGAGCAATATCTGAGTAAATAATAACAGTAATACAAAAGTCACAGGTATGACAATAGTGCAGGAGAGAGATGTCCACTGTGCAAGGTGGGCATAGCATAAGGGAGAGATGTTGAAGACAGTTAGCAGGTGCATAGGTCGGACAGGTGTTCAGAAAGGAGTAGTTTAAAGGCAACTAGTGATATGAGAGTTTCAAGTTTTAGGGTTTTTGTAGTTCGTTCCAGTCATTGGCGGCTGCAAACTGGAAGGATTGGCGACCGAAAGATGTGTAAGCCTTTGGTGTGGCTAAGGAAATGTACCTACTGGAGCGCAGACTGCGGGTGGGTAGGGCAATGGTAACTAGGGAGCTAAGGTACAAAGGAACTTTGCCTAGCAGGGACTTATAGACAAGTTGGAACCAGTGGGTTAGACGCCGAGTACTTAACGACGGCCAGCCGACTAACGTGTAAAGCCTGCAGTGGTGGGTGCTGTATGGAGCATTTGTTACAAAACGTATGACACTATGGTAAACCACATCCAATTTTTTCAACTGAGAGTTTGAGGCTGTTCTGTAGATGACATCGCCAAAGTCAAACATTGGAATAATAGTCATTTTCACCAGGGTAAGTTTGGCTGCCTGAGTGAAGGAGGCTCTGTTGCAGAAGAGGAAGCCAATTCTGGACTTAATTTTGGACTTAAGTTTATTAATGTGCGGCTGAAAGGAGAGAGAGCTGTCTAACAAGACAACTAGATATTTGTGTCAACAAATTCTAGTTCAGACCCATCGAGCGTGGCGATGCTGAGCAGACGGGCAGGTATGGGCAGAGATCGGTTGAATAGCATACACTTAGTTTTACCAGAGTTTAGTAATAACTGAAGGTTTAGGAATGAATGTTGTATGGCATTGAAACTCTCCTGGAGGTGTTTGAGCACAGTATCTAGTGACGGGCCTGATGTGTACAGGATGGTATCGTCTGCATAAAGATAGATCTGAGAGTCACCAGCAGCGAGAGCCACATCGTTGATGTAGAGGGAAAATAAAGTCGGCCCGAGAATCGAGCCCTGTGGCACCCCCATAGAGACAGGCATGGGTCCCGACAACAGGCCCTCCGATTTTACACACTGGACCCTTTCTGAGAGATAGTTGGAGAACCAGGCGAGGCAGTTGCGGGAGAAGCCCAGGCTATTGAGTCGGCTGATCAGGACAAGGTGGTTTACAGAATCAAAAGCTTTGGACAGGTCGATGTAGACGGCCGCACAGTAGTGCTTTTTATCAATGGCGACTATGATGTCGTTCAGGACCTTTAGGGTGGCCGTGGTGCAGCCATGAACAGCACGAAAACCAGTATGCATAGCGGAAAGAATGCGGTGGGATTCCAGATGGTTGACAATTTGTTTGTTAACCAGTTTTTCGAAAACTTTGGAAAGACAGGGTAGGATGGATATTGGTCTGTAGCAGTTGGGATCGAGGGAGTCTCCCCTTTGAAAAAGGGAATGACTGCGGCAGATTTCCAATCTCTCGGGATTTCAGAAGATAAGAGATAGAGGTTAAATAGACTGGTGATGGGGGCAGCAATAAAGCAATAATTTGCAGATAATTTTAGAAAGGACGGGTCCAGATTATCCAGCCCAGCTGATTTGTATGGGTCCAGCTTTTGCAACTCTTTTAGTACATCGGCTGTCTGGATAGGGGTAAAGGAGAAGTGTGGGGAGGGGGCTGGGCACGAGGGTGTAGTGGTTTTAGGGCAGCTAGCTTTTGAAGTACAGCCAAGCGTCCTCAACTGACGGGATGAGATTAATGTTTGACCAAGAAATAGCGTTCAGGTCGTTTAGAAAGGCCTGTTCGCTGAAGTGTTTTGACAGCGTTTGACGGAGATGAGAGGTGGTCGTTTGACCCCGGTCCCATTACGGACACAGGCAATAAGGCAGTGATCGCTGAGATCCTGGTTGTAAACAGCAGAGGTATATTTACATGGCAAGTTGGTTAAGGCAACGTCTATGAGGGTTCCCTTCGTCGCTGATTTGAGGTTGAACCTGGTAGGTTCATTTATAATCTGTGTGAGGTTGAGTGCATCGAGCTTAGAAAGTAAAGTGACTGGGGGTTAAGCATATCCCAGTTTAAGTCACCAAGCAATAGAAACTCAGAAGACAGGTGTGGGGCGATGAGTTCGCATATGGAGGTCAGGGCACTGCATGGGGCTGAGGGGGTCTGTAGCAGGCAGCAACAGTAATAGCCATGTTTTGTGAGAGCTGGATTTTTAAAAGTAAAAGCTCAAACTGTTTGGGTACAGTCCTGGATAATATGACTGAGCTCTGCAGCTTATCCCTGCAGTAGATTGCTACTCCACCACCTTTCGTAGCTCGATTCTGCCTAAAGATATTATAGTTTGGGATTGCTATTTCAGTGGTATTAACAGACTTCCTAAGCCAGGATTCGGATACTGCTAGGATGTCAGGATTGGCTGAATGTGCAAGAGCTGCAAGTAAGTCTAGCTTTGGGAGTAGACTTCTAATGTTGATGTGCATAAACCCAAGGCTTTTACAATCACAGAAGTCAATGAAAGAGATCGCCTGGGGCTCGGGGATGGTACTAGGGGTTTCAGGGCCAGGGTTGAGCTCTACGTCTCCAGATGAACAAAGGAGAAGTAGAATGAAGGACTTTAAGGACTGGCCGTTTGGAACGGCGAGTAGCATTATTGTTATGGAATTATTTCTAATACCACGTAATGAATGTTACTATACCTTTATCTCTAAAATAACATTAAGCAAATACATACTGAAACCAGACTCGAAATAAGAACAGACAAGAGTATCTCTCAAGTTAACTCTAACAGTTTAATTGATAGATGAGGAAAAACCTTTTGACATACATACGGCAAACTGTAGTGTCAGGTATAATTTTTCCCTAACTAACATGAAGAACATTTGCAGTATATATAGGGTTTGATAACGCACACACTTTCACACAAACTTAAACAATACTTGATGGAGAACAGATGAGGCTTTTAGATGATCTCACAAGACTATACAGTATAATGTGGATGACATATGGAGCTGTCATAAAAACCCAAGGGTCAGTGCCCTCAGGCCAAGGGAGGCCAGACACATGGTAGATATGACAGAAAACATTATGAGGTACACAAAGATCCACACAGCTCATCACAGATAAGGTGTTCAGGACATCTGTTTCTAGCCTTGACCCCTCTAACACCCTGAAGATCACCTTCCGGTTTCTCCTCAGTAAAGCATACGATCCCGTAATCTCAGAGTCTTGTGCTTTCCTTTCTGGCCCCCAGGACTCACTAAAACACGTATTTTATCACATGCTAAAATATGTTTATCTGCACTATTCCTGAACTTCTCAACCGACATTTTCCTCAACAATTATACAAGGAAATGGGCATACTATCGTGATACATTAACTGTAGTGCAGTGTGGGAGGCCAGGGGTATAACAGTGTGGGTGTTCAGCAGAGGTAAACCTAAGTGTAAAGTAATAAAGAAAGAGGTTGCATCTCTGGACAGATAAGATATGCCAGAGGTGCCTAACTGAGTAGACAGTACAGTAGACGAGTAATCATAATTGAAGCAGAGTGGGTTAAGTAATCTACATGAGAGTATGGCAGTAAAGGCGAGCAAAAACAGCAGAAAACACGACATAGTTTGGTGTAAACAAAGCAGGGGAGACACTTGTTGTAATGACCAAGGCTGAGCAAGGACAATAAACGGTGTTGGGGCCTAGCTAACAGTCAAACAGTACCGTGATGTATGTTGTTATTGTCCTCTGGGCAGATGGTATGCTACCACGGCTAATCGGCTAGCCGGGAGAGCTAGCTGTGAAGCTCCGGCTGTGAAGTCAAATGTCCAGTGAGAGTCCGGTAAGAGTCCAGAGGGCCCGAAGAGTAGACTGGTAGCTAGTCGCTGTGTTGATGTTTAGCCAACGCAGGCGGATGTTTAGCCAACGATGGCCGGTGGAGAAGCTATGCGCCGGGTCCGGAACAATGGGAAGTGCCGCTGTCCGTAGCTTGGTGGCTCGTTAGCCGCTTGTCGGGTCCGTTCCGGGTGGCTGGCTGTGATGATCCAGGGTGCGGGTAGCCAATGGCCAGTGAAAGGAATCCGGTTGTACGATGGGGAAGACCGATAGAATTGTAAAGTCCGATAGAGCAGTGGAAAGAATGGAGGCCGCCGGGCTGGTGGTGTGCTGCGGCGGAGAAAGCTATCCGGCTGGCTCAGACACTACGTGGAGGCCGCTAGCTGAAGCTAGTTAGCTGTTGTCTAGCTGGCGCCGATCGGCGTTGTTAACAAAGTTTGCGTTGCACGCCGGAGAAAGTAAAAAATAAAAATACCAAAAAATGGAGGAAAGACAAATGTTGACGAACGATTGATTAGCTCGTAACTTACGGAATCGTAGGAGAAGCAAAACAAGGACAAACGAGGACTATATACAGGGACGGAGACAAAACACGTCTGCACAGTTACGCCATCTTGGATTGTAGACCGGTCTCGAGAAACTTTTTTAAGGTCTCGGTCTCGTCTCGGTTACATTTGTACTTGGTCTTGACTCGGTCTCGGACAGTAAGGACTCGTAAATTCTTCCCGAGACCAGTCGAGACCAGCGTAGAAATTAAAAAAGATGTAAGTTTATAAAGAAACATGTTTCACTCCTGACGGAGGAACCCTAATAATAAGAATACTAACAATAACAATAGGTTTCCTCCTGACGGAGGAACCCTAAATGCAATCCAAGGTAGCTATAAGCTATGTACAGTTTATGGTAAAGTGGCATTGATCATATAAATAATTGTCCGTGGTAGCTAGGTAGCTATTTTAAAGTGACAAGTGGCAGTATAAAGTGTAAGATGTGCATGAGGTGATGGATGGAGGGAAGGGAATTTAGGAGTTGTGTATCCTAACGGACAGTGGGAAAAAGCTGTCTCTGAACCTGTTGGTCTTCAGAGACATTATGACTAATGGAACTAGTCATCCACCTTTATGTTATGACTAATGGAACTAGTCATCCACCTTTATGTTATGACTAATGGAACTAGTCATCCACCTTTATGTTATGACTAATGGAACTAGTCATCCACCTTTATGTGACGACTAATGGAACTTGTGGAACTAGTCATCCACCTTTATGTTATGACTAATGGAACTAGTCATCCACCTTTATGTGATGACTAATGGAACTTGTGGAACTAGTCATCCACCTTTATGTGATGACTAATGGAACTTGTGGAACTAGTCATCCACCTTTATGTGATGACTAATGGAACTAGTCATCCACCTTTATGTGATGACTAATGGAACTAGTCATCCACCTTTATGTGATGACTAATGGAACTAGTCATCCACCTTTATGTGATGACTAATGGAACTAGTCATCCACCTTTATGTGATGACTAATGGAACTAGTCATCCACCTTTATGTGATGACTAATGGAACTAGTCATCCACCTTTATGTGATGACTAATGGAACTAGTCATCCACCTTTATGTTATGACTAATGGAACTAGTCATCCACCTTTATGTGATGACTAATGGAACTAGTCATCCACCTTTATGTGATGACTAATGGAACTAGTCATCCACCTTTATGTGATGACTAATGGAACTAGTCATCCACCTTTATGTGATGACTAATGGAACTAGTCATCCACCTTTATGTGATGACTAATGGAACTAGTCATCCACCTTTATGTGATGACTAATGGAACTAGTCATCCACCTTTATGTGATGACTAATGGAACTAGTCATCCACCTTTATGTGATGACTAATGGAACTAGTCATCCACCTTTATGTGATGACTAATGGAACTAGTCATCCACCTTTATGTGATGACTAATGGAACTAGTCATCCACCTTTATCTCCCACAGAGGGACATAATGAGGAAACTGTTGAGAAAGTCAGTATACAATAAGAGAACAAAGCAAAGAGTGAATAAAATGGAGTGGAGAAAGAACAAAGGAAAAAGTGAATAGAATGGAGTGGAGAAAGAACAAAGGAAAGAGTGAATAGAATGGAGTGGAGAAAGAACAAAGGAAAGAGTGAATAGAATGGAGTGGAGAAAGCAATAGATGGAGAGAGAAAGAGGACGAGTGAGAACAGGATAAGTGAAAGAGAGACGGTGGCAGTTAAAAAATAGTTCTGGTTCAGAGAATAACATGGTTCAGTGACAGAAAAGGACATGAGCTCTGAGATTACTGCCTGCATTTATCGTCACAGGAAAAAAAAATATATATTTATCACATATTCTAGATTGGAAAATTGTATTGTACCATGATAAATGTAAACCAATGTTATTTACACTGTTTTAGTATTTATTTACTGACAGTAATTTTTCTTGTACATATTCACTTTATTACATATACTTGAAACTAGGGGTGGGACGATACAGGTACCTCACGATTCAATTCTGTGGCGATATGTGGTCCACGAAATGATAATATCACGATTCGCGATATCTACGATATTCAATATATTGGAAGAAATTTCATCAACGATATATCACGATATATGTGACTGAAAAGAAAAAGAAGGAATAAGGAAATAAGGAAATTTTATGCATTTATTAATGCCAACATTTCCAACATTGTGCAAAGAAATATGCATTTGCATAATAACTCACTGCCTCCTGGTCTTAAATGTAAACACTGTACATCTAGACAGATAAAAGTGCATGAACATTACAAAACAACATGAACATTAACATGTGTATAGTGATACTTTGTGCCCTCAGCGACCCAAAGGGAGCTTTGCTTTGAACGCAGTAGTGATTGTCGGCTGACTTGGTTTGCCCTCATTATCACCTAAGAGTAGTTCACCGTGATAGCGAACGAGGTGCATTTGCAGATTCGTAGTGTTGCTGTTATATTTTATCTTTGCAAAGCAGTTCTTGCAGATTGCATAGTCTTTATCCAGTGCCTTTCCATCGACTGTCTCGTAAAACCTGAAGTGTCTCCACACTTTAGAGTGGAAACTAGCGGGTGGGTCTTTGATTCGTTTTTTATTGTTTTCCGCCATTCTTCTCGCTTCTCTTTTTTTCTGCAATTCTCTGTTGTTGTTAGTTAACTTGTGTTCTTCACCGGCCGCTGTTTGCGCCACTTTACCCCTATTTACTCGAACAGCGCCCCCGCAAACAGAATGGTAGATATTGGGTAGTGACAGTACCACTGACAACGGGTAAATTAATCATTTTGAGTTGTAATAAAATATCGATATTGGGCGTTAGTGTATCGATTATTTATTGCGACAGAGAGCACAACAATATATTGCAATATCGATTTTTTCCCCACCCCTACTTGAAACTGTATGGCTCACTTTCTTGTTCTTGGCATGACAATATTGTTTGTTTTTAATTTTCTTGCTTTCCAGATTGGGAGTCTGAAGACCAGGGGCCTGTACCATGAAGCTGGTTTAGGTGGCTAGCCAGCTATGTTTCAGTTTAGTTTCCCCCAACCCTGGGTTTTAGGTACTATGAAAGTAGCTCTGCTTCAATCGGTATTCGTTGCCATGGTATCTCACGCTGCACGGCTAACCTGCTCCGGGACAGGTTATGTTCTGCATTCGAGATCTCAGTCAGAAGTTGGACCAATCAGTGGTGAGCAAAGTCATAGGTGACGTAATTAATTCCTAGCTTCTGTTCTCTGTTGCAATGGCTTCACCTTTTCTTCCAAATCCTGTGGACATCTCAGCGGAAATTGTTAGAAGAGCACTTCGTAGAGACAGAGTTTTTAGGGACAGACAAAATCCCCTTGACTTTCCTGATACTTTCTTGTATGAAAGATACATATATTCCGCCGAAGGAATAACTTATCTTTGCGAACTTGTTGAGCCGCACATAACAAATGTGACCCGTCGAAGCCATGCACTTACTGTACCGCAAATGGTATGTATTGCATTGCGTTTCTTTGCAAGTGGAACATACTTGTATGCGGTCGGTGATGCGGAAAACCTAGAGAAAAACACGGTTTGTTGAACCATTCGCAAGGTGGTCCTCGCACTGCAGGGGTACATAAATAGCTTCATTGTGTTCCCTGGACATTTGTCGACCATGTCCATAAAAGAGGGATTTTATAAAATTACTGGTAAGATACAAAAAAACAGCTTGCATTTAATAGTCTACAGTAGCTACATGTTAAGAATGTTTGGTAATATATCTATATCTTTTTCATATAAAAGGATTCCCTAGAGTCATTGGAGCAATTGACTGTACACATGTTGCAATCTCCACAGCTCTAGGAGAACATGAGGCTGATTATGTGAACAGAAAGTCCTTTCACAGCCTTAATGTTCAGGTAGGGCTACTATATATTTTAATGTAAGTGATTAGTTTTATTTGCCATCTAAATTAATTTTTAAATGAGTAGTAACTAACAGATTTCATCTGCAGATGACTTGTGATCATGCATGCATGCATGATCACAAGCTTGACTCCAAATGGCCTGGCTCAGTGCATGACTCACAAATTTTCCATGAGTCTATGTTGTGTCAGCGCTTTGAGGAAGGCAAGTTAAATTTGGTACACAGGGTATCCGCGGGGTCTTGAAAAGTATTAAAAGGTGATAAATCAATTTTGGGAAAGTTAAGACCCTTAAAAAGTATTAAAAAGACTTATCACGGCTTTATAAAGTCTTAAATATTGAACATATTTTATCTGAATAAGCTGTCCAACAGTCCCAAAAAACATCGTAAAAGTGTGTGAATTTAGTCATTTTTATTTTAAAAACGTTCGTAAATTTCCAGAGCAGGCAGGCGGAAGTTCAAAAGCACAATGTACGCTCGGGCGTTCCCAGTGCGTATTACAACGCCCGAAATGTTTTAAGAGAAGGTTGGTGAACGCATGAACAGAATGGGGAAGTGCAAATTTGCAACGTCCTGGCTGGAAATGCCGGACTTTAAAGAGTGGCTGCAGCCAGACGAGGGGAAAATCAGGGAGGCATATTGTACATTATGCAAAAAAAAAAATAAGTATTGTGTCAATGGGCATTAACTCGTTAAAGTCCCACATGTGTTGTGCTAGCCACAAAGCCGCTGCTAGCCGCCGAGAGCGGCAGATCTCCATCGCTAGCTTCTGTGGTAATTGCGTTGCACCACCACAACCTAATGCCAACGTCGTTACACCAGCGGCAGTCGCACCTGAAGCTACAGCTACGACCCGGGCTGTCTCTGCTTCATCTTCTGCAGCCGGGCGGCACAGCAACACTGCGTGCCGAGGTGTTGTGGTGTCTCCACACAGCGGCGAAACACCATTCACTGAACTCAAACGAGAACTTGGCTGAAGTTTTCAAAGCTATGTTTCCAGATTCAGATATAGCGAAGTCGTTCACTTGTGGCAAGGACAAAACTGGATACATCATACGATTCGGGATAGCACCACACTTCAAGCAGGAGCTCATCAACACCATCAACAAGGCTGGCCAGTTTGTGTTAATGTTTGACGAGTCGCTCAACCAGTCAACAAAAACGAAACAGCTTGATGTCCACATTCAATTCTGGGAAGATCACTGTGTCCAATCTAGGTACCTGCTTAGTAATATATATACTCTATATACTATATTTTTATTTATTTCATTTTCAACCTGTTATGTGTGTGTTTTGAGAAGTGTCATATTAATAAAGATCTGTTCTGGCTAGGTACCTTGGCTAGGTAAGTTAACTTTAGGGCTGCAACAACGAATCGCTAAAATCGATAAAAATCGATAATTAAAAAAGTTGGCAACGAATTTCATTATCGACACGCCACTCAGTCGCGGAGATAAAAGCAATTGAGTTGAGTGCGGTTGCGGAGCTGTAACGTTGTTTTGATGGCGGAGTCGGCAACATCAGTTTGACTGAAGTCATCCAAAGTGTGGGAGCATTTCACACTAAGTAAATACATAAATAAAAAGTGTGTTAATTGCAAGATATGCAAAAGCGACATGACATATGGCACGGAGCACCACGGTGATGATACAGCACCTTAAACGGAAACACGTTGGAGTCCTTGTTGATGCGGAGAGTTTGTGTTTGAGTGAGAGTTTTGTGACTGTGTACGTCTGTGAGTGTAGTGTAGAGAATAAGTTCTGAGGTTCAAACAAATCATTTTAAGTTTTCTGAATTGTATTTTTCTTTATTTTTATAAATTATTTATTGTTTTGACAGGTTAGGTCCTTAATAAAAATAAAAATTGCTGTGTACCTTTTATTATTAATTAGCTCAGGGATGTGCAAGGAGCATATGGGATAAGATTTGGGTCAATAAAAATGAATGAAACTTTTGCGAAGACGAACCAAAAATATGCAGATTTTGATTGACATCTCCTTGAACCGGAAGTAGACTTCTGTGTCCCGAATTTTTGAATCTGTGAGTCAGTAAAACACTGACATTTCCCCCAAGATGAGTGATCAGAAGCATCATTAACATCCTCAACGTCAGCACAGCCCGATGAAAGTTTAATATAATATCAATAGACAAATCTAGATTTGAGTTATTTTCTGCTCTCTATTCAAGTTTTCACGAGTTCGCACTTACATGCCAATTAAGGGATATAGGTTTAATGCGTATTTGGCATGCTGTCCGGAGGGAGGGTTCCGGGCTCGGAATCCGGCCCGGGGCTCCGGGCTCGGAATTTGGCCCGAACCCAGAGTACCCCCCGCATGTTAGTGGTTAGGACTAGAATTTGAGCAGAGAAGGGGTGGTGGGGGATGCTGCGAGCTGTCAGCGGAGCGAGGTAAGACTGCTGAGTCTATATGTACCCTCTAGCTGGTAATTGCTGAGGGCTTCCACCTGTAATTAATTAGCTGGAAGTCCTCCTCCCGAACCTTGTTAGTAAACCTAATTTCACGAGTTCGCACTTACATGCCAATTAAGGGATATAGGTTTAATGCGTATTTGGCGTGCTGTCCGGAGGGAGGGTTCCGGGCTCGGAATCCGGCCCGGGGCTCCGGGCTCGGAATTTGGCCCGAACCCAGAGTACCCCCTAACGCTAAGGAGCAGAGGACAGCCGCCGGATTATAAACCCCCCAGAGAGCCGAGCTTGGCGAGCTGGCATCACGAGGAAGGGTCTGACTTTTTTTTTTTTTTAAGCGCGGGGCCTGTGAAGCTGTTCACGGCCTGGACTAGATGGGCCCTGCTGGCCTGTGGACGTGGGGCGTTTGAACGTTTGTTGTGGGACCGATGCCCGCTTGGTATTCCTATTCCGACCGCTGTGAGACCAATGCACGCTGGACGGAAAGGAGAAACGTGGGAGCTTTGCTGTGGGACCAATGCCCGTTTGGTATAGATTTATTCCGACCGCTGTGAGACCAATGCTCGCTGGACGGAAAGGAGGAACGTACAGGAAAGTGAGTGCTTGCCCGGGAGGTTTTCTCACGCGGCATCTGCTGGAGACCAAATGCTCACTGGATGAAAGAGAAAACGATGGAGCTCGACCGGGAAGTTCTCGCTCCGTCCGCTGTGAGACTAGTGCTCGCTGGACGGAAAGGGGAAATGCGAAGGGGAAAATGAGTGCTACAAGAGAATGAAATCAAAAGTTATCAAAACATAAAACTATATAAATAAAAAATATACTCAGTATCTATCAGGAACTCAGTCGACCTCTTCATTTTCTCTGATTACTATATATATATATATATATACTTATGTGACAGATAGCTTATGCTACTCTGTGGCCTTATGTTGCTTGTATAAAAACATCTGATAAGTGCATACATGGCTACATGTGAAGATATTGCATTGCAAATAGTAAGTGTCATTGTTTTTAGTTATGACTGCAAACTGAAACCTGGCCATCTCTTGGTCCACAGTATGGCACTGTCCTGAGCGCTGCCCCTGACTCTGCCTCGTGCTGGTTAGAGGTTGAACACCTCTAGGATGTTATGTATTGCTGATGCAGCATCTGCTGCACCAACACCTGGGCCTTGCTGCAGAATAAAGTTCAGTCTTGAGTTTTGCATAAATCACATGTAACATCCTTGAATTAATAACATATGTTGGATTATAACAAACAACATTGGGGGTATAGGCTAAATGAAACAGAAATAAAGTAGGCCTACTCAAACTAGAAAGTGCATTGCAGACATGTGAATAATAAAACCAAACGTGACATAACAGGGTACTCGACATAAAGACTTGTCCACTTGTCCGGGACAATTAGATTTTTTGCAGGGCAAGTGAAAAATAAATGTACCTGCCCCATTGGAGAAGTTTATACTCAAACTAAATAAAATGCCATCTTATACGTTTTACGTTATGTGCCACTCATTAAACCTAGCCCTAACGAATACATGTTGTGACGTTAGCTAGCGTACTAGGCTGCTGTTTAGACTACCTAGCAGCATAGGACAAGTCCGTCAAAAGTCGAGCCCTGTATAACACAAAGACCGATCTAAACAACGAAAAAACTAGTATCTAGATGTCTATTGATTTCATATTAAACTTACCTCGGGCTGCCCCGACGTTGACGATGTTAATGACGCTTCTGATCACTCATCTTGGGGGAAATGTCAGTGTTTTACAAACTCACAGATTCAAAAATTCGTAGCACTGAAGTCTCTACGGTTCAAGGAGCTGTCACTAAAAATCTCACTAGCCAATGAGAACAGACTGGTGTTAAGCCTGCCCACACGATAGGTATGTGCCAGAAGGGCGAACATAAATTTGAGAAGCGAAAACGAAAAAAGATTTCGAAAACAAAAACTCTGGCAGCGCATTCAAAAGCATGTTTGGCGAAAGCGAAACTGACATTTTTAATCAAAGAATACAGTATTTGAAGACAATGTAAAAATGTTTGGTGTTTATGCATTTTTTTGTTCGTTTTCGCAAAAGTTTCATTCATTTTTATTGACCCAAATCTTATCCCATAGGAGCAAAGCTGTTTGTGCGCTTTCTGAACATTTTTGCACTGTGAATTGCACTGTCAGTTCTGTTTTTAGTAAAGGGTTGGATATTAATGCTTTTTAGTTTTTATCACTGATGTAAATGGTTACAGCTTGAAGTGGCGGTGAGGTATTAAAAAATATTGAGAAGTCTTGAAAAAGTCTTGAAAAGGTATTGAAATGAACTTCAAGATTCCTGCATATTTACCTTCGTACAGTACAAAACATGTTAAAGTGTTTATTTTAATTGTGACTGCAAAACTTATTTTTTCCTTCCCATCTTCTGTTCTATGACAGGCCTTTTTGATGGCCTGTAGGTAGGAGACAGGGGTTATGCATGCCAGAGGTTTTTGCTAACCCCTATCCAGATCCTCAGATAGGGCCACAAAACCGCTTCAATGTGGCCCTGAGTAATACCTGGCATCCTAAAGGCACGTTTCAACTCCCTTAGGCGCTTAAGAGTGTCACCAGAGTGGGCATCACAGATAGTGGCTGCATGTGCCATTCTGCACAATATAGCCACTATCAGAAAGGACCGAGTACCACCACAAAACCAGCTTCTCCCAGATGAAATTGACACCATCACACTTGACCACCCAGCTGGCGCAGCTGTCAGAGATGCAATCACAACACAATATTTTACTTAATAGAAACACATTCACACTGCAGATAGGTCTCAAACTGTTTTATTGGTCATGTGGCTATAGGGAGGAAAGAGAGCAAAAGAAAGTTATATTAACACTAGAAGCGCCAGAGCTGTTTTCACTCCTTAAATCGCCAGAGCCCCGCGCCCGCTGGCGTCATTAGCATACGAATCATCCCAATTAACATTCTCCTCCGCAGCTTCACCATCCATTCACTGAGTAACCTGCCATCAACAGCATCAGATCATGTACTGTGTTATCATCCTAAATGAAATAAATGATGATGAATTATGAAGTAAAACATTTTAATGAAATAGTATGTATTTATTATCTTATGTAGGCCTAACCATAGAATACTAATATAAAACCATGATTTTAAAATGCACAAGCTATGACATTTAAATGTAAAAAAATCGAATAAATGAAAATCCATCAATCTGTATGTCCTATTTTGATGTAGTAAATGCTGAAACATTTTAGATCACAAGCGACGTGCAATCAAATGATTTGCGCATGATTGGCCGTATAGACCTATTGCAACACAGACTCTTGAAATAAAAACATTAGGCTACAGTGTATAATTCGATCATTTTTATCTGTAAAATGTATTATAGTAATTACAGTCCAGTAACTAAGGCACTGTAGACAATAAAACACGTATTTTAGAACACAGTTTGTATATTGGTCACGGTCGGGCTGTATATGAATGGGCTAGATGAAAGGGCCGTATGGATGAATGGGCTGTATAGATGAATGGGCTCTATACATACATGTGATTCTGTTTATTTAGTGAAACATATTTTTCTTTATAAACTTACCTCTTTTTTTCTATTTCATTCAAATTCAACCAAGTCTTCGCAGTCTTTTGTCTGCCTGAGCAGGACACGCAAACTAACCGGTTGCACCGCACACAGTGTTCATTAGTGTTGTTGCGAGTGCACATGAGACAGCAGCAAACTAATCCGTTATATATATACAGTTTCATATAGATCAGACCAAACGAGTCCCGTTTCATATAGATCGGACCCAACGAGTCCAGTTTCATGCTCTTTCTGCCGTATGCGTCCCGGACTTATGTATGTCCCACGTCCTTCTCTGTGTGCATGAAACTCTGTGAGTAACTTTATTTATCGCTCATTTGTAGTAAGCTAATAATAATTAGGGTTTATATTCGTTTAATTTCGATACAAAACGATATTTTGTTGAAGTCTTTTGTAGGCTATATGAATACACTGAGGTTTATTCGTATTGCCTACTTAATTATTGAGTGCAATAAATAATTACAAATTAAATGAATGGGCTGTATACTTTGATGTAATTGGATGAATTCGTTCTGTTTATTTAGTGAAACATATTTCTTTATAAACTTACCTCTTTTTTTCTAGTTCATTCAAATTCAACCAAGCCAATCAATCTTTTGTGTGCGTGTTAGGGTTGCCACCCGTCCCTTAAAATACGGAATCGTCCCGTATTTGAGAATAAAATAGCGCGTCCCGTTTTGAATCAATACGGGACGGGGTTTGTCCCGTATTTTCGCAGTTGTCTCAATGAATGAATCTCTCAATGCAAATCATCCCACCGTCATTCTGTGAAGACTCGTCCTATTCTGCCCCTGATTGGGTAATACTCGCAGCTGCCATCGTTGGATTGATTGGTTTGTTTCAGGGTCACGGCCAATCAGAGTCAGAGGAGGGCGGGTCTCTTGGCAGAGAGTCTATTTGAAAGAATGGCGGAGGCTGCTCCAGATACCCCCCCCCCGTGTCCAGCGCTGAAACGAAAGCGTATGCAAAAATATAGACGAGAGATGGGGAGGAAACAAATACGTGGCTGGAAAGTGTCAGCGTAAATGAATATCAAGCCAACTGCAAAATTTGTCGGCGAGTGTTCTCTGTTGCCCACCGTGGGTTGTCAGATGTGCGACAGCATGCATCGGGGGAGCAACATTCCCGCAATGCCAGAAGTCAAAGAAAGCAAAGCACTGTCTCCCAGTTCTTCATACCTCAATCATCTCCTGAGGCAGATAGTGTGATGACAGATTTTTATTAATCACCTCAATAATGTTCTGATTGATTACATTAGATTTCATAGGCTGCCTATTTGTTAAGAAATAATGTTAAAAATGTAAATTAATCATGTTATGGTATGATTGGTTGATAACACTTTACAATAAGGTGACTTTATTAAACATTAGTTAATGTATTATTAACTAACATGGACTAACAATGAGTAATACATTTGTTACACTATTTATTAATCTTTGTTAATGTTAGTTAATAGAAATAAAGCTGTTCATTGTTTGTTCATGTTAGTTCACATTGCATTAACTAATATTAACAAGATTTGAATAAAGTATTAGTAAATGTAGAAATTACATAACAAAGATGAAACAAAGATGAAAAAACGCTGTATAAGTGCAGTTCATTATTAGTTAGTTATGGATCTGTTAATTTAATAACTTAATAACATATGGTTCACATCTCACAAGTTCCTCCAAATGCCTAATTTTTTGTGGTTTTTACTGTCAAACCCATGTTCAATCTTAATATTTGTATTAAAACATGTATTAAGTTGTGATTTAACACTACTGGCATGTCATCGGACAAACCCCCCCCGTGCGGCAGGCATCCCTTATTTTTCAGTGTTAAAGGTGGCAACCCTAGTGCGTGTATCTCGCAGTCTATTGTCTGCGTATCGCCCATTCAACCATTGACGTCATAAGCCCAGTGAGGTGTGATCGGTGTCTGGGTACCGCAATTAGCCCCTCTTGGGTACCAACGCCCAGCGGCGTGGGTTTTTGGCGACAGGAGAGCAGTTCAGGTATCAAAAAACATGTAAATAGTAGTTTTATATAGTGTTCGGTTTGTGATTTTGCAATTCTGAAAACGGGACAAGGTAAAATGCACATATTTGGGAAAAGTCATGGAAGGACGAGACTGTAGCTTTTCAACATTATATATTTATTTCAATTACTAACTGCAACGCCCGCGGGCGTGGGCTGTTGGCGCTTCTAGTGTTAATAAGTATGCATGGTGTTCACATACTAAAGGGTTACTTGATTAAATAAGGTAACATATTGAGATCTGTTTTTTTTCCAGCTGATGGATCTTCAATTTCATTTTTTAATTAGGAGCCTCCTCAGCTCACAGTCCAGCTCCTTCAGTGAACAGTCTAGTTGGAGACTCCTTTTGTAAAGGGCCCTGACTGAGTCTGTTTCCACCTGAAACAGTTCCACCACAAACAAATGAGGTTTACTAACAAGGTTCGGGAGGAGGACTTTCAGCTAATTAATTACAGGTGGAAGCTCTCAGCAATCAACGACTAGGGTACATATAGACTCAGCAGTCTTACCTCGCTCCGCTGACAGCTCGCAGCATAATAGTCTCTCTCGCGGATATTATGTCTCAGTCAAGCTCTTCCTCCGATGAAGGCGTCAGCATTCCCACGAATGCCCCCCGCAAGTCGCGGGTCCTCCGATCAGTCCGGCCATGCCGGACGCCACTCCCGAACCCAGGACCTCTTCCCGCGGCCGCACTCTGGCCCGACCAGCCGGGCGTTCCCTCAGACGCCGGTACCAGGCTTCGCCGCCCCCAGCAAGACCACCTCCGATTTCCCGGCCTCCTCCTACCGCTCGACCGTCCCGACGATCCCTCCCATCGGGAAGTGGACCGTAGCCGGGCTGAGACAGGCGCTAGGCTACTCGGACACGCAGGTCTCCAGAAAAATGCACAAGGCGGAGTTGTACGACTTGTACGTCTCCCTCCAAGCTCCTCCTAAACCCGCCCGCAGGCAGGGCAAACCCGCGGGGCCCCAAGCATTTCGGCCCAGGCAACTCCGTCGTCCTCCCGCTCAGGACACCGCTCGCTGCGTTTCGTAAATGCCTCCGCCGCCGCAGCGCGCCCTGTCCGGGGCACGAGCCCAGCGGCTTCCCTTCCGTAGCGCAGCTTTACACCCGCCCCCGCTTGCAGCGCAAGCTCCCCTTTTTTCCCTTCCAGCCTCCTTTCCTCCCCGCCTAACTTTCCTCCCCTTGCCCCAGCAGGTCCCCTAGGCACGTTCCCACCGCCTACGTTCCAAGCTCCGGGGTACACCCTCCCCTGCGCCTCCACCCAATCCAAATCCCCATACTCCCTCTTCACAGCCACCCCGATGCCCGTGCCGTCTAACGCCGTTGCCATGGAACCCCCGCCGGTTTCCCAGCACATCCGCGCCCAGATCCTCTCAGGCGCGGACGCAGACCTTTCATCTCTGCTCTCTCTTCTTCCCGCAGCCGAACCAGAACGCCGGATAGACTGCGGGAGTACTCAGTCACCCTAAGGAACACAACCACCCACTCATCTCGCGTTCTCTCCTTCCCGAATTCTCAATGGCCTTTTCCCGGTTCACCGAAATAATCTGTTCCGTTTTCCCCAAAGGCGCGAGCTGAACGACTATCAAGCGATCATAGCCGAACTCGCGCTGTCCTATGGGGGGGCACTTCTACACCTATCACAAGCTCTTTTCCGCAAAGAGCGCCGTGCGCGTCGCACAGTGGAACCAGTGCCCCTACTGGGGCGCACTCGACCCAGACCTGCACAACAGGGTGTTCCTAGGCTGCAGGAACATCACTTGCGCAGTGTGCAGGTCCGCGGCGCACCCCACAGCCTCATGCCCACAAGTTAACCCCTCCCCCCCCCCCCACCAGTTCGAGCAACCCTAAGTCCACCAGCTACGTACCGCGTACGGCAACCACCAGCGCAACCCAGGTCTCCGTTTTCGTTGAAGGCAGACAGCTCTGCGACAATTTCAACTCGGGCAGATGCCACCGAGCACGCTGCCGCTTCATGCACATTTGTAGTTTCTGCGGCGGCGCCCACGCCCACCTCGTATGTCCAGTCTACAAATCTGCAAATAAAACACCCAAAAATTACTTGACGACTCCTGTAAATATTTCGCGCATGCATTTCGAACTGGCCCTCGACCCGGATGCCGAATTTACGGATTACCTACTATCAGGCTTAAAAATGCCTTTAAACCAGGCTTAGAGTGCCCACTGTCACAAAACCTTATATGTAACAACCTGCTATCCGCCCATATAGAACCCGAAGTAGTAGACGAACTGATCAAAAAAGAGGTCAAGTCAGGCTTCATGATCGGCCCGTTCAACAAACCCCCATTCGACCTGTTCCGCATCAGCCCCATCGGAGTGGCCACAAGAAAATTCACAGGTAAAAAACGTCTAATTATCGACCTGTCAGCCCCTCACAATTCCCCGTTCCCAAGTATAAACAGCTTGATCCCTCTCGACGAATTCTCGCTTAAATTCCACGACATTGACCAGGCAATCGACATGATTAAAGTCGCGGGTCGGGGTGCCTGGCTGGTCAAAGTTGACGTTACCTCCGCTTTCAAAGTCATGCCCATCCATCCCGACTCATGGCATCTCTTTGGAGTCCGCTGGCTCGAGAAATACTATTTCGCCGTACGTCTAACGTTCGGATGCAAAAGCAGCCCTAAGATATTCGACATGCTATCAGAAGCAGTCTGCTGGATCCTGTCAAACAACTAAGCCATCCCCCATCTCATTCACCTGCTAGACGATTTTCTAATAATCTCACATCCCAACGCCATACCAGCCGCGCACCTCCTCTCAGTCCAAAACATTTTCTCCGAGCTAGGAATCCCCCTCGCAGAGGAGAAAACCATGGGCCCCGCGACGTCCATCGAGTTTCTAGGGATTAATTTGGATTCTAGGGAATTCCAAGCATCCTTACCAAAGGAGAAAATCGACCGAATAATTCTCGTCTCCTCTACCTTCCTCGAGAAATCTTTCCTCTCGAAACGCGAACTCTTATCCCTGCTCGGCCATTTAAACTTCGCAATGCGCATCATCCCGCAGGGTCGCCCCTTTATATCGCATTTCCTCTCACTCGCGTCCTCTGTCCACTCGCTAGAGGACCCCATTTCCTTAACCCGTGCATGCCGCGACGAACTCAGGCTATGGGTAACATTTCTGAAACAGTGGAACGGCCTATCGTTTTTCTACAAAAACCTAGTCGCGACCCCCACCGACATCCAACTGTTCACAGACGCCGCCCCCTCAATCGGGTTCGGGGGATTCTACCAAGGTCGTTGGTTCGCGGCTCCATGGCCACCTCAGTTCCAGGAAATACCGCAATCCTCAGCGCTATTCGAGCTCTACCCCCTCGTAGTGGCAGCTTTCCTATGGGGAAAGGAATGGGCCTCTACAAGCATCCTAGTGCATTGCGACAATGAGGCTACCGCACTGCATTAACAGAGGCCGCTCCCACTCACCCGCTTTGATGCCACTCTAAAGGCGCCTCACCTGGATCGCAGCTTGCGACCAATTCATTATCATCGCTAAGCATATTCCCGGGTCAGAGAACCAAATCGCTGACTCCCTGTCTCGCTTTCTGTTTCAGAAATTCAGGACGCTGGCTCCGGAGGCGGACCATATCCCTACTCCGGTCCCTCGCTATTCAGAATTGGTATTCCCGTAAACCTGATGCACGGCGCTCCCTCCCCCGAAATAAGCAACCCAAGTGCCGCAGCACACCCGCCCCAGCCCAAGTGCCGCAGCACACCCGCCCCAGCCCAAGTGCCGCAGCACACCCGCCCCAGCCCAAGTGCCGCAGCACACCCGCCCCAGCCCAAGTGCCGCAGCACACGCGCCCCAGCCCAAGTGCCGCAGCACACGCGCCCCAGCCCAAGTGCCGCAGCACACGCGCCCCAGCCCAAGTGCCGCAGCACACGCGCCCCAGCCAAGTGCCGCAGCACACACGCCCCAGCCAAGTGCCGCAGCACACACGCCCCAGCCAAGTGCCGCAGCACACCCGCTCCAGCCAAGTGCCGCAGCACACCCGCTCCAGCCAAGTGCCGCAGCACACCCGCCCAAGTGCCGCAGCACTCCAGCCCAGCCAAGTGCCGCAGCACGCACGCCCCCGCCCAAGTGCCGCAGCACACCCGCCCAAGTGCCGCAGCACTCCAGCCCCAGCCAACTGCCGCAGCACTCCCGCCCAGCCAAGTCCCGCAGCACACCAGACCCAGCCAAGTGCCCCAGCACACCCGCCCAAGTGCCGCAGCACACCCGCCCAAGTGCCGCAGCACACCCGCCCAAGTGCCGCAGCACTCAAGCCCAGCCAAGTGCCGCAGCACACCCGCCCAAGTGCCGCAGCACACCCGCCCAAGTGTTGCAGCACACCCGCCCAAGTGAGATGGCGCGTGGGGAAACCTCCCGGGCAAGCACTCACTTTCCTGTACATATCTCCTTTCCGTCCAGCGAGCTTCGGTCTCACAGCGGTCGGAATAGGAATCCATACCAAACGGCATTGGTCCCACAGCAAAGCTCCCACGTTTCCTCTTTCATCCACCGAGCATTCGGTCTCCAGCAGATGCCGCGTGAGGAAACCTCCCGGGCAAACACTCACCTTCCTGTACGTCCAGCGAGCATCGGTCTCACAGCGGTCGGAATAGGAACTATACCAAGCGGGCATCGGTCCCACAACAAACGTTCAAACGCCCCACGTCCACAGGCCAGCAGGGCCCTTCCAGTCCAGGCCGTGAACCGCCTCACAGGCCCCCGCGCATACAAAAAAAAAAAAGTCAGACCCTTCCTCGAGATGCCAGTCCGCCAAGCTCGGCACTCTGGGGGGTTTATAATCCGGCGGCTGTCCTCTGCGCCTTAGCGTTAGGGGGGTACTCTGGGTTCGGGCCGAATTCCGAGCCGGTAGCCCCGGGCCGGTGTCCGAGCCCGGAACCCTCCCTCCGGATAGCACGCCAAATACGCATTAAACCTATCCCTTAATTGGCATGTAAGTGCGAACTCGTGAAATGAGGTTTACTAACAAGGTTCGGGAGGAGGACTTTCAGCTAATTAATTACAGGTGGAAGCTCTCAGCAATCAACGACTAGGGTACATATAGACTCAGCAGTCTTACCTCGCTCCGCTGACAGCTCGCAGCATCCCCCCACCACCCCTTCTCCGCTCAAATTCTAGTCCTAACCACTTACATGCGGGGGGGGGTACTCTGGGTTCGGGCCGACTTCCGAGCCGGGAGCCCCGGGCCGGATTCCGAGCCCGGAACCCTCCCTCCGGACAGCACACCAAATATTAAACCTATCCCTTAATTGGCATGTAAGTGCGAACTCGTGAATCATTACAAGTTTTCTGGAGGGTCATCAAATCACAAAGTGGCATGACTTTTTACAAACAGATACTTTTTGTGAAGGGTGTAAAGTATTACCTTGTTCACATTCCTTCTGTAGCCCATTGAGGTAGAGGCCTCAGTTCCTGGGTTAGGTTGAGAAAAATCCTACAATAAAAGAGATGTAAGGGCCAGTCACTTATTTATGTTAATTATGAAACATTCAAGTGTGTGCCATAATAAAAAGCCGATGCTGGGCATTCACCTCAGCAACTGTCTCAGAACACACAGACAGAGTGTCTTCATTTGCTTCACACTTAAAGTAAAGTAGGCCAATGTAAACCATAACTGTTATAAAGAAGGTGATGTTCATGGTGTCCTGTCTGCTTCATACTGACCTCTGTGTGGGAGACGGTGTGCATGTGTGCTGGCTTCAACAGGAACACTGTATTTCCCTTTACTGCAGAACATAGAGTCAGCCATATATTTAACCATATTTAAAATAACTAGTAATGCATTGAACACACATACCCAGTGTCACTTGCGTCGAGGAGCCAGCCCCAGTGTCAGATTGCATAGCACCTGAAACCCCATCCATAATTGGCCGGCCCTTATTATTGGTCAACGCCAACTCCTCCGCCACTGTGTATTCAGTAGGTGGCCCTCCCCCAGTTTTCCGGATTTCAAATTTTTTCCTGTTTGCTGCAAAGAAGTGTTTGTGATCAAATGTTCACAAAAATAATACAAGGTTGTGTTAACTACTCCCCAGATAGCAAAAGTCTTCTGGCTTTGCTCTGGGCCACTTAACTCCCATTTTGCTGGCCCGATACCCGCCTGGGTCCCCGGCCCAATTCTGGCGCAGATAGTGTTTGCCATAAGAGTTCCACTGTTGGCCCACACACTGAGAATTGATTGAAGTATATGTGTGGCCCAGCTCTGGCCCACATTCTGAACAATGTGTGGCACAGATCTGGGCCATGTACATTAACAAATGGCCCAGTTCAGGCCCACATACTGCACGTACATATGGCTGAGTTCCCACCTAGGTCCCCGGTCCAGAGGTGGGCCAGATGCAGGCTGACACATTATATGGGGTTAAGTTCAACAATCACTAAATCAAAATAGTCTGCTTTTAAAAATGTAATTAATAAAACACAAAACATGACATGTTGCAGACACAGTTAATCGGATTTATTCAACATACATTTCAACAATATTCAACCCAAGATTTTTGTAGTTACATGAAAATTATTTATAATAACCCTTCTGGTATCTCACTGAAACATAACTTTTAATAATTGTTTACCAGAAAGAAAGCAGACAGGAGATGTTTGATGTCATTTTTTGGACCCCAGTTTAAGTTGTCTCACATGTACACCCATATACATGTGTCATGGTAAAGGTGCAGAAACACTCCTGTCGTGCCTCCTTCCCTGTCAGGTGCCAGCTGCAACCACTTTTTCATTGCTGCCTCAATATCCCTCTCAGTAGCTGTTGAACACTTTGGCGTTTTCCGGACAGCTGCTAGTAGACAAGAGTACAGAATGAGTTTAATACAGTAAAATGCAATGGTAACTGCCTTGCAGGATAGCCGTAATGTAGTCATTGTAAATATAAAAAAAATCCTTACCAATGAAAACGTCCTTCAAGCGACGACTTGCAAGAGATGTCTTCCCATTAATACCTCTCCAGTTGATAGTTTTCACCAGGGAATTGGAAATTGTGTGCCCCATTACACGCCATGCAGCATCTTTCAGGTTGCTTCCCCAAACGATGCTCAAGTAGTTGATCTATTGGAAAAACAGTATTAATTACACCAAATATTGATACATTAGTATTGTGTTAAAAATGACTAGAAACTTAAAATGCTGTTTGTGCCAATAGGCATTATGGAGAAACAACAAATGTGGAAAGAGGTTTAGGCTTATTATGGAAAAACAACAAATGTCCCCACAGTGAAAGAGGTTTTGCAGAGAATCCTTTCCATGTATTTATTAACTCCAGGACAGGCAAAACAGGCAACTGGAAACTTAAACACTGAAACCAAAACTCAAACCGAAAAATCAAAACAGAAATACTCATGGACAAGAACCGAACTAAACACAAACGGACTAACAGACAGGACACAGTGTGGTGGACTGAAGTGAATGAAACCTAACAAAACTGCTCAAATAACAGACTCAAGACAAAACAAACCAACATACCTTAACAATGCCCGACACCATGACCCTAAATACTTGACAGTGATGCATGGGAACCCAGACGCAGACCTTGACCTAGACCTAGACCTAGACCTAGACCTAGACCTCAGACCTAGTTGACCTAGACCTAGACCTAGACCTGATCTAGGACCTAGAACCCAACGTATAGACCTGCCAAATAAAACAGAAGACTAAATATCTAACAGGCAACAGGTGATAACACAATTAGTGATGGAGACAAACAAGCACACCACAACACAGAAACACACGGGAGAATTGCATGGTTGGCCATATCATGTTGTGTGATCTAGGGCAAAAGCTAAAGAACAATTTCACAATTAGTGTTAGAATTCCATTCAAGAAAAGCTATTTCTGATATGGGGCGGAGTCTCCAGCAGGGAACCACCAATAAATTCAAATCCATTGTCTGTTAATGGATTATTCTGTGTGCATTCTTTTTACTAAATGTGAGAAGACTTTGCAAGCTGTGGCCTTCAAAGAAGCCTTGAATTGACTGAAGAAAGTAGTGAAATATAAAAACTGAGTTAAGAGAACAATTTTATGCAATGGAATATATACTTAATTCATGTTCCAGTCTGTAATTTTAAGTCCCCCCCCCCCCAACTGTTATTATTTTTTATAAAAAATGTAATACAAACTCATGGTGACAGCAATAAGCATTACTAAATAATGCTACAGTAAATTAATTAAGGATAAAAAAAAATTGCCTATATAGTATGTTAGAAAGTGTCAAAGCATCTGAAAGTGCGGTTGAAGCCAGATGCAGAGCTAGGTAAACCGTAAAAGGTTTATTGTTCAAATACATAAACAAACATGTGTCAAAAATGCTAACTGGCTAAACTGAAACAAAAGGTCTTAAAATACATTTTTCGAATATAACTTGTGACATAGAACAATGCTGAACATTTGACTGGTTCCCTTTTATCCAGTGAATACAAAAGAAACAGCTTGTGACACAAAGATAAACATTTTATTTAAAAAAAAAATCTGAAAATTTCAAAAAAGTATTAAAGTTCTGAAACAGATAGTGGCAAAAAAGATGGTTAAAATAGTAGGATGCTGGTTTAACAGATCTGAGGAAAAACAATTGCACAAACACACTGAAGTGAAATTAAACTCACCAATTTTACTTTGAATTCTGCCTTCAGAAGATCAGTTTCCAGCCTCTGGAGACTTGGTCCATCTGGTGGCAACAGTCCATCCTCGATTGCATATTCTGCTGCATTTTGCTGGCTTGGTTGTATCAGTCGGAGGATGAGGGTTTGCTGATCCAGTACCATCTCCAGCTTGGTTAGAATTTCCTGAATTGATGCTGAAAATGTGTTTTTGTTAGCTTATGCTTTTAGACAATAAAGTAGTTTGTGGTGCTCTAATATTTGTGACAATCTGATTATGCAAAAATATAGAAAATTAAAAAGCTTTTAGAAACATTAAAGCAATAACTTATAGTGATTCATTTTTAGTGTGAGAATATTAATGTTTACAGTTCAGACAAATATGTGATGGACATTGCTGTCTGCTTTATGCCCATTATTTTGTCAATCACTTACAAGAATTACAAGCAATTGAAGTACTGCATGTGTTTGGTTGTTGCGTAGTTTAGGAAATGCCTGGATAATTTAGAATCTGGATTAACAAGAATCTAGTGTATGCTTTGTGAAATTAATAAAACACAACCTTTGTTGTCAAATATAAATTCTGCACATGCCCACTCCAGCATCAAGCCAATTAACAGTAAAATTATTACCTACTGGCATTCACTTCAAGTGGTGGACTCCTAAGGGTTTGTTGTCGTGGCGTCTGCTGCATCCCAGTTCTTGCACGTTCTTGAGAAGATGAAAACAGTACATTTAAATGTTTGCCCATAGGCCATTTCATTTAGATCTGATCCTTCCAAATATTAAGAGTTCACTTACGAGCAGTAGCATGCTGGGCATGACTGAGAGGAGATTGCGATATAGGGATTTCGGGTCTGTCCTCTGCATTAGATGGATACCCCATCTCTTCGTAGTGCATCTGGGGGCTTCTTGGAATGTCATCATGTGGTGAAGATGACTGCTGGAGCAAAGGTCTAGCAGGGACTAGAGTGAAGAACAAAGAGAAAATTATAAATTTCACACAAAATAACTAAACCATCATATACTTTGTTTAATTAGACAGTTTAGTGCACTTTTCATTCAGCTGTAGTCTACTACATAATTTCACAGACAAGGATTAAGCCTAGTCTTGGACTAAATAAGCAAGATCAATGGAGATTTCCATTCAATATGATTATTTAGTCCAGGACTTGGCTTAATCCGTCTTTGAAACCGGCCCTAGATGGCTTATCCAGGCAACTAGATATGGTGCACACAACTTACAGCAGGAACTGTAGGTGGAGGCCAAGAATGGCCACGACTGAAAGATGATACAGGGATTGTGGGTCTGTCAGTTGCATTAGATGGATACCCCATCTCTCCGTAGTGCAGCTGAGGGCTTCTTAGAATGTCCTCTTGTGGTGAAGGTGACTGCTGGGCCCAAGGTCTAGTAGGGACTAGAGTGAAAGCAAACACATCTTTCATTATAATAATGGGACAGTCTCAAATGTATACTGTATGTGCTGTTGTTCATTGAAATCTAAAACATACTTGTAAACTGGCACTGCCTGGGTTCCAGTGTAGCGTAGGTGGGTTGGCTGATTAGTGGAGCCTCAGGAAGCATATCTGGACGCTGCTGTATTGTTCCCTCTGCTTCCTCCTCACTACTTGTATCCTCTTGAATGCGTCGACGTTGCCTGAGAAAATATACAATACTCCTTACATCATGTTCAGATATAAGGTAGGCTCTAAACCGCATTTAAAGTAACTTTTTTGGCAATAAGCATTAAGGAGAAACAAATGTGGAAAACACTTTTTTCACCTACATTTTCCGCCTTCTTTTGGCACCTGGCTCCTCGGCCTCAGACTGAATCTCTGACATTCTCTCAGCCTCTCGTGCTTTTCGTCTCCCTTCTTCCTAACTATCTGTATAAAAAATTGTTTCAGGCCTGTATTAATAATGGTTAGTTATTCCTGAATACATACGTTTATTGTCTCTTGTTTAACATACATACCAGTTGTACACAGTAGCTTGATTTCAAGAGGAATCCAGTTCGGCCCTGGTGAAACTTGTAGTTTCAGAGCGGTTTCCAATGTTTTTCCTTTGAATGTTGGCCACACCATCCTTCACCCACTCTCCTGGCACAGACTCCACCTCCACAACTCCATTTTGACCTCTTTTTTTAAATTCCACAACTTTGTACATGGCTTAAGAAAAAATTATTGCACAAGCAAAGCGGTCCCTAAGAGGTTGAGACCAATTGCATTTTAACACCTATTGACTCTCTGTGCTCAAATGAAGCAGAGGCACAGCTACAAATTTGCCCTGATATGGTAGTCTGACATTTCTGTACTTCTTCATTGAGCTCTATAATTTGTAAATACAAAGAAAGGTTTGATACCACATATATTCCAAGCTCAGTAGAATTAATAGGGTAGTCAAAGAAATGAGCCTTCTGCTCATACGCCCTAAAAACAGCAGTCTTCTCCTCAAACAGAAGAATGTTTACTACCACAGCGATGTTGTCACCAATCTTGACACAATTATCGACCTTTTTATAAATTTTGATTGTAGTGCTACCTAGGACAGCCTCCTGATACTGACACGCATTGGTAAAGTTAGGTGGAATGGGGCCATCTGTGTGTTCCCTTTTTAAGCTTTTGTTTGACCCTACATTGTCACTAACCCCTAAACTGTCCATTTCTGAGAGTCTTCTTATGACCTGTGACAAAGGATGGTGCGGGGTTGTAATCATCTTCTTAATTTGGCCTAAGTAATTCTCAAATGGAAATCCAGATATTAAATCCAGATGGCCATGCAATCTGACATCCTCAGAAAGATGGGTTAGGCCATGAATGTTGTAAACCACATGCTCAGGACCGTACAACTCACTAAAATGTTCTACAAAAGACACAAGTAGGCTGTTGGCAAAGTCATTTAAGGCAACACATAATGTCGGACTTGAGAGTATATATGGCAACAAATAACAACATGAAATTGTTATAAACGGGGATTGACAACACATCGCGGAGGACCACTGGACCAGTGTACAATAAAAACTGCCGTAGCTCTGTTGCCTTCCATCTCAGCCTTTCTGAAAATGGCCTGGGTTTCCGTACAAAGTCTGTGGGAATGTAACTTTTTAAGTCAATGAGTACCATTGAGATAAGTTTACTTTGATGTGATGAAATACGACAACGGAGGGGCCCTGATGCCAGCCACAAATCTAACAGTCTTCGCATTACTCCAAGACAGACTAAATGCATATAATCATGGGGAAAGCCTGTCACCATACCAACAGAAGTATCCTTTAAAGGTGAAGTTGTAACATGATGTTCTTCATCCAACATGCTATTGAAAGAAGCATCTGTTCTTTGTGAGCTATACACCTCAGGAAAAGTCATTCTATGTTTTTTGTAAACACCCTCTTGTATGCATTTATCACAACCCGAATACCCAGTGTGGGACTTGATCCCCTTGATAAATGGTCTAGCCGGAGCATCACATATAACAGAGGTTACCTTCAGAGAGACCTGTTTTCCTTTTACAACAAACCCCCTGCTTAGCCCTTGCAACTCACCAACTAAATCTTTTAAATACTCACTCAGGGAGTGCGGCTTGGTGTTACCACAGAATAGTGCAATGATGAACGGCCTTTTAAAGTAGCCTTGAAGTATTCCTAAGATTGGCCAGAATTGTGTAGAGGAACTTTTAAATAATGGCAAACCATCAAAGTTCAGCTGCACTCGAAACATATGACTATCTGGAACTTTAGACCAGACTTTTTTAAGGGCTTTGTTGAGAGTGTTTAGAATGCCAAAATAATAGTATGTACCACCAGCTCTGATTTCCACATTGTACAAGGTTTTTGTATTTAGCAGGGTTCTTGCATCCTTTGGCAAGCAGGGGTGAAACATTCTCAGAATTCCTAACAGAGCAGTCAAAGCAATCATAGAAATCCGAAAATTGACAGCCCAGTCATGTAATAAAACTGCCAATGAAGGACTATCCTGATCAATAACTTGTTCATCTTCAAATTCCTCCTCACAGTCTGACTCACTATCATACAAAAGTTGATCTGTATCAGAAAAAGCACCCACTGCTGCGTCTGGGCCCTCTACACTGACTGTGGGGCTCTCTACCAATTCGGGAACCATTTCACTCTGAAGTGAAGCCATCATGGCCTTTACTCTTTTCACTGCTTGCTTCCTAACATTTCTTCTTTCCATGTTTAAATAAGTACCTTGACTTGGGTGAATAAATGGTCGGGAAAAAAATAAAACAATTTTCCAACTGGGCCTGGAAGAGAAATAAAATATAATTTATTAGCTGTTTTTTTGTCAATTTATCCCATTTCTCCAATCCTAAATAAATAACAGATTCATGTAAAAATACGAATACTAAAATTGTGATCATTAATGTGTTTAAATAAAACAAATATTATAAAAACGAGAAATCGTCAAGTCTAATAAGAATCATATTATATATTAGACAACGCAATATGAAAACCGGATCCACAACCGTTCTGCCAAAACTCAAACGCGCCTTTTTTGGTGATGTAAGCCTAACAGAAACACAGCCCTTACTGGACTTTACATAGCCCTCTACGCCATATACACCCCTAAAAACGCGCCTTTTGGAGGACAGATAGCTAACTTTAGCTAAATAATAAAACCGAAATATTATCAAGGTCATTCAATTTTGTTCTATATAGTTATTTTATTACATGTACTTCTTTGGTAATTTAACACTTTTCCTGAGGTAATTTTTGAAGTACTGATAGCAGTTTGTTGGCTATCTATCCCACGCAATGAAACCAAAATGTAGCTAGCTAATTTGATTAACATTAGCAAACTCAGGAATAGCTAAATGACACAAATAAAACATTTCGAACTAGACAAAATTGGTGAATATGTGCATAACTGAAATAATAACCTATATTTCTTGATATTTTGTTGTAGTCTTCTCTTGATGATCTTCTTCTGACATTCGGTGACAGTAGCTAAATAGGACGGTCACGTTCGTTGACGTTGTAATAAGAACTTGCGCAGGGATTTCACCATGAATCATTGTTGCGCCTGAAAAACTAGTACCTGACTGTTGGACTGTTGACCCAAATTAATAATACCTTTTTTCACCATTTTTTTATTTTATTCCCTATTATTTGAGCATAATTACTAGAACAATAACATTTCATAGATGTATATTCTAATGAAATACAATGACGTCAGACAACGTACTTCCTGATTCGAAGCAGGTTATCCGAACTTCCGGTCTGTAGTAATGCATTTCACCCATAAATGTATTAAGAGAACATCAGGTCCGGTTCTCTCGCAAGCAGACACACTACTACACCCGGGGATCGATCGACAGAAACCTCCGACAGCTTATAGTTAGGGACCGTCAATAAAGTACAAGTCTCAACATTATTAATTCAATAGCTGTTTAACCATTTGGCCTTGAAACTTCAAATCACTGTCAGATTATTTATAGAGGACACCCACATCTTGCACAGCTTTGTTTTTTTTAAGGAAATAGTGAAAACAAAAGTTTAATAAACATTTAAAAACTGTAAAACTCAGTTAGTGTTTTTGTTAAGTAACTTTGAAAATCTACTCAATCCACTTTTATATTGTCTACAAAGGTCTTTCACATGTTGCACAGCCTTTGGTTTTTAAAGAAATGGTGTAACAAATGTTTAATAAACATTGAAAACGTGTAAAACTCAATAGCTTTTTTGTGCAATGACCGATTAACCTCAAACCCCTTTGCAAACTTTTAATATACATTTTTAACTTGCATATCTCAAAAGCTTTTTTGTGCAATGACTTATAATCATCGTTAATAACAAGAAGTCCTTCGAAGATGGAAAGATGGTAAACGAAGCAGCTGACTTATTGTTCTGAGACTTTAAAAACAAGGCAGAAATATTATCATTATAAGATACACTGCCTTACTGAAAAACGGAAGTTGCCTGACGTCATTGTGAAAAGGGCCTATTAGTCCATAGAGGTGAGCAGATTAATACTGATGTCGGCCGACTACACATAATCAGCTAATAATGTTAGAAAACATGAAAGTGACACCACAGTGACAATTTGTGAATGTTCCACACAAATTAGCTATAAAACATTGAGCCCTATCAATTAAAGTGGCTTAAATGTCAACAGAGCTCAAAACTTTATAGTTTGATCAACTGCTTAACAACATTTGACTGTTATGACCTTATTAGTTATGAGCTAGTAGAACTGTTTGGGATTACAGTTTAGGTAGACAGCACATACTCCCTTATGTACTCATGTACCCCAAGCACACTCTACTGGGTAGACAGCACATACTCCCTTATGTACTCATGTACCCCAAGCACACTCTACTGGGTAGACAGCACATACTCCCTTATGTACTCATGTACCCCAAGCACACTCTACTGGGTAGACAGCACATACTCCCTTATGTACTCATGTACCCCAAGCACACTCTACTGGGTAGACAGCACATACTCCCTTACATTACAGCTCATTTACCCTCCATCGATACATTCAGCACCCCCCTGACCTCAGCCTTTCCATCCACCCATTCAGCGACATCAACGCCATTAACTTTACTCACCATGACAAATTGACAGCAAAAATCGGCACTATACCATACCCGACACATCACATCTCTACCAGCTCCCACCTCTGATTTAGCCTTAGACATTTGCTATCGGAAGCAAGACTTTCCTGGTACATAGAACACCACCATTACCTTAAACCGCTTTGTCTCGCCGCTTACCCCTTCCATTTCGCTCCTCAGGCCTTCCCCATCCGATATAGACCCAACGTTTTCCCTTATATGCTTCCCCTAATTCTTCCCCCTTTGTGTTACCCCCTCCTCCTCAGGGTCAAACCCCTCACTGCACTCAAGCATATCCACCTCACTGCCATCTGAGCTACCTGCCATGCCATTCTCAGTCACAATGCAGGAGTGCAATCAACCACTCCGGAAGACCTGATCTCCTAAAGAGACTTCGTTGTGTCAAGTCATTTGAACAGCTGTCCACTCGAACTTGCGCAATAATACTTAGTGTAGTGGGCACACACATCTAAACCACACATGGCCCATACATTGTCATACTGACGTTGGGCCACAACAACACAACAGAAGCACGCCATAATAGACAAAACTCGCGGAGGTTGTCTGCGTTGTGGCCCAAATATTCATTGTAACTGTTGGGCCAAAGAATGCATGCCATAATTGGCCCAGAAAGAATAATAGAACTTAAGCCATGTGCATGCTTCGCACTGCTGGCCCAGGTCTGGCCCATACACGTGAAATCTGCCCGGTAGTCAGCCAACATTGCCGGATGTTATACAGTATATGGCCCAGAAGTCATTGTTATCTGGGTCACCACTTTGAATTATATTTTTATATTGTGTCTTGATCTGCTGCCAAGAACGTTTGGAGTTGGGGTTGCATCTAAAAATCAATTAATATTAATCTTTCTTAGGATGTCAAAGACAATACATTCACATTTTACACACACACACACACACATACACACATATATGAATACACACATTTTCATTTAATTTAATCCATTTTCAATATGATTAGCCTAAAATCATTATTTTACATTAATCGCCTATAAAATGTATTTCTTTAACTTACGCATTAACGCCATCAGCAATGTTCTACCAAGATTGTTCTCTTGCTTTGGCAGCAGAGACGGTGTTACTGCGTGCTTTTTTTTTTTAAACCATTTTTATATTCTTGTTGTGGTCATTGCCATGTTTTCCTGTGGGTCTCTTTGCACCCCCTGCTGGTCTTGAGGTGTTCCTGCCATGCCTGGATCCTGCACACCTGCCATCAATCAACTAATCAACCACCCTATATCTACCCCGGTTTTCCAGCCACTCCTCGTCAGATCGCTGCTTCCGTAACAGTGGTAGCTATTTCACGACTCGACCAAGAACTATATTGAATTATTCCCAGTGGAATACTTCCTTGTGTTATTTTGACTATTCTCTTTTTCTCCCCTGTTTCCAGAACCGAACCAAGTGTTTGTCCTCGACCCCCAGCAAACCAAACTACCAACCTGTCTTGCTGTCCAGACACCCTCCACTTATCCATCATCTCCAGACCAGCCTCTCTAAAATAAACCACATATATTTTTTATCACCTTTTGTGTCTGTGCTGCGTTTGGGTCCGCTCTGTGATACACCATAACAATTCTTTATATTTCTGAAGAATAATTTCTTGCTCCTCCGCGGAAAAATATATTGCTCTCGCTCTATCCATATCGAACGTGATTGGTTGTTCGGTGCCGACGTTACTCTTTTATGTGCACGCGCGCGCGGAGTAATCCGAGTTTAAGGATCAAAGCCTGGGTTGACAAAGTAAGTTGATGAGCTGCGTCATGGTACCAATAAAGCCTGATTGCGTCGTTTTGATGACGCAGGGGTTCTGTTCTCCGTACGTTGCTTAATACATCCGAGATCAAATGAGACATCCAAGATGACATTATCTGGCTACTCATCATCCGTCTAATTCGGTTCTCCGAACACACCTTCTGTTTACGATGAGTATAGCTGGACTGAGTCAGCTGAGATAAATGCGCGTCCACGCGTTCGTTTAAAAGGTGACATGTATCGATAGTAGAAACCTTGATCAGCTACACTCCTATTGGCTACTCATCATGGCCAAAGATCACGCCCACTTTTTCTCCACATCAGAACAAGAGATATTGATGGAAGCTAATGCGAGACTTTAATGTTTAATTAAAACGCAAGGGAACACAGCAAAGTCTGCACAAGCCTGAGAGGGCTGGCAGAAAGTAGTGTAAGGATCAGAGGTCTGTCCCTGCCTCCCCCCTGCTGGCGGTGAGAGGGATACTCATTCTTTGCACCTGTTTTCAGTTTCATCCTCGTTAGTTCATGTATTTAGTTCACTGGTTTCCTGTCTGTCATTGTTGGGTCATTGTTTAAGGTATGTTGGTTTCTGTTGTTACGTTTGGTCGTATTCTATGTATGTCAGTTTGTTCAGGTTCTTTGTATGTTAGTTTGTTCAGGTTCTTTGTATGTTAGTTTGGTCAGGTTCGTTGTTTGGCAGTTTGTTCATGTTCCTTGTTTACCAGTTTGTTCACATTGTAGTGTGTGGTTTTTGTCTTTAGTTTTCACTGTGTTATGGTTCTGGTATACTCTATTTGATTGGTGGTCTTGTTTTCTGTTTGTTTAAGTTCTATGTTTCAGTGCCTGTCAGCCTGTAACTATGACTAAAACCCGTATGAAGGAATTCTCTGCGCTTGGGTCTGCTTCCTGTCATCTGCCGAGGGCAGATCGTTACAAGTAGCAGACAAATTAAATGTGTTAGTTGTCATCATGTTATGGTTCTATCAATTGTTACCGTATTGTATTTTAATAATGTCATAATTTAATTTCATATTTTTTAAATGTCAGAGCCACCACAGGACCGTACATTTCTTCCACAATTCTCACTGTGTAAAATACGATTTCTGCCCACGTTAATTCATACAAACTCCAACACACACACATATATTAGGGGATTACTCATGGACCGACTAGAACATGGGAACAAGTAAAAGAACATTCTACTAAATGGTCTTTACTACTTGTATTGTTCATGGTCACCTAAGTCTCTTTAAAAACACAGGTAAATGCATGTGTTTGTCTGTTCATAACAGCAATCAAGAAACAGAAATCAGAAAAGTGTTTAATCGCCATGAATGTGTGAACAGACTAGGAATATACTTTGGCAGAAAGGTGCGTACATAAAACATGAATAGAACAATATAAATTATACTAAGGGGCTGAGGGGGTATATAACTGATAAGTAATATACAAAATGCTATAGAAAAATACAGATAAGTAAATTAATTTACCAAACTGTAAAGTTATTTGTTACTGCATTAAATTACGTAGACCTATAATCCAGATGACTGGTACAGTCATTTCAACTGTTAAAAATTGAGTAATTGTCACGCCGGCTCTGTCTCATTGCCGGCGAGGTGTGTATGTAGGATGAAAGGAGGCAGGGACAGGATCCGTAGCGTTGATGAGTTTTAATGAAAGCTCTTCTCACAACGCAACTTGCTACGTACTCACTAGTATGGGAAAAATAACTAAACGAGCGACACAGCGCTTAAAGGTAAATGCCCAACAACAAGGGCTCAATATAAACAACAGACAGACAAATGTCTGTAATATAACGCTGTGTGGCGTGTACACACATACAACAGTAAACAATACCACACAAGGACATGACCCAACAGAGGAAGCCTATATAGGAGACTAATGGGGGAATGGACACCAGGTGTGTGTAATGATGAGACATGACCCAACAGAGGAAGCCTATATAGGAGACTAATGGGGGAATGGACACCAGGTGTGTGTAATGATGAGACATGACCCAACAGAGGAAGCCTATATAGGAGACTAATGGGGGAATGGACACCAGGTGTGTGTAATGATGAGACATGACCCAACAGAGGAAGCCTATATAGGAGACTAATGGGGGAATGAACACCAGGTGTGTGTAATGATGAGACATGACCCAACAGAGGAAGCCTATATAGGAGACTAATGGGGGAATGAACACCAGGTGTGTGCAATGATGAGACATGACCCAACAGAGGAAGCCTATATAGGAGACTAATGGGGGAATGAACACCAGGTGTGTGCAATGATGAGACATGACCCAACAGAGGAAGCCTATATAGGAGACTAAAGGGGGAATGAACACCAGGTGTGTGCAATGATGAGACATGACCCAACAGAGGAAGCCTATATAGGAGACTAATGGGGGAATGGACACCAGGTGTGTGTAATGATGAGACATGACTCAACAGAGGAAGCCTATATACTCTACTAATGGGGGAATGAACACCAGGTGTGTGCAATGATGAGACATGACCCAACAGAGGAAGCCTATATAGGAGACTAATGGGAGAATGAACGCCAGGTGTGTGCAATAGACAGGACTAGACAATGTGACTAATGAGGGGGCGTCGGCCGCTAATACGTCGGAGACGACGAACGACGAAACCCGTCACCAGAGCTGTGCTAGAGGGATTCCTCACAGTAATGATAAATTGTTTTGACTTGTGAAAGTCAAAACTGTGTAGGAATGTAAAAATATGACCACACTTTCCCCCACGTTTTCTTCATCTCCAATAGTGTAAAGGAACGAGCCACTCGCAAATAATATTATAATGCAAACGGTTTGTGCCGTTATTAAAGACTTGAGATGTATCGGTTTTCCCGTGAGGGTTTCAATTACATAATACATTTATATCGGTGTATCGGTTATAACAGATGTGAGTAGTTTTGCTCTGTTCTTGTATATCTTGCAATACGGAATTATTTTGAAAAAGCTCAGCAAATTGTTCTTCTCGTATAAACGGACACGACATGGCTGTGAATGACTTCCCACGTCACCTCCGCCTATTAAGCAGCCATCTAATCGTGTTTACATGAAATAAGCCTGCTCCGGAGCAGGTTCAAGCTTACGCACCTGTTGCTATGACTACAAGTACAGGATAAGCTTCGGAGAACCAAACTAACCCGGATTATGCCAAATCGACAACAATCAAATCCGGCTAACTGAGTTAGCGACGTACGGAGAACGGACCCCAGTACCATCACAGCAGGGTTAGTGCGCAGAGCAGCTTTATCCACTAGGGGCGCTCACTCCTTTATCCACATGGAACCAAAGGTATTGAATTTCTCTTATACCAGTGACATGAATACATTACTAGTCAGGATGATCATATAATGTAGCCATGCTGAAACGGAAAATATAGTTGAGTTACAAAATAGCATTCACTTTTCAGAGTAAATCAAGGCATTTATGTAGTAATAATCTGTTCCTTAAATGGCCAATACTAATACAGTGCTAGTCATTAGTATCCAAAGGCTGATGTGAATCTCTCAAATGAAAATATGACAGAAATGGATAAACAGCAGATATAACCTGCCATTGTGCTCGTTACCTCGTGAGTTTTATTTAATTCAATGATACATCGGGTGAAAGGGGACATTGTAGGTAATTCAACCGTATAATAAATATCACCTGTTCCAATAATAATTCTGCTATGATGCATTCATTCAGGAGATGGATCCATTTGCACATGTTAGGAACTGTAACAATCTGACCTTTCTGTCCCGTGTTTTGTCAGAGTGACACACCCCCTGTCAGCGGAGAAAGACTAATCAAGGACATTATATGCACCTGTGCTGCCGACGCATCTGTGTCGAGTTGTAGCAATCAGGGACTGTACTTAGGTTGCTGTGTTTCAGTGGTCCAGTGCAGATCATAGCGTTGGACTACGTGTAAATGAATGACGTGTGTTTGCTTGAGTTACATATCCTGGTGAACGGTACGGTTTTGGTTATTTTTTAACCACTGTTATATTGTTACGACGAAGTGTCGTCTCTGTCTCCTGTCCGCCGTCTACTATTAAAAGACGTGTTATTTTGGAAAACTCTGCGTTTGCGTCCTGCCTATAATGCCAGCAAACACCAATCATTACAGTATGATCCGCCGAAATGGAAGGACGCAGCAGAGTTTTGCCGGTTATTCACCGGAGCTCCGTCAGCCCTGCAAGATACCCGCCTGCTTTCGCCGGTGCGCAATTCGGCGTGGACTGCCCCTCCCTCCCAATCCGTTCCCAATGAGTACTGGGAGGATTCTGAGGAGGAGGATTCAGATGAGTACTGGGAGGATTCTGAGGAGGACGACATAATAGAGAGGCTCAGCAGGGAGCATATTGTGCGGCTGGGTCTTGAACCTCCTTCGCAGCCCAAGAGGGCTGCCGTCGCGCAGCATCAGATGGCTGTCACTCCGCAGCCTAATGTGGCTGAGACACCGCGACCCCCACCCACTTCTCGCCCTAAGGTAGAACCCATGTCCATGGAGGAAATTGCCCGGAATTTTTTTCCGGCGGGGGGGCGCATATCCGAGACCGGTCATCCTATTCTGCCCGAGACCGGTCTTTCTGCCCTATTTGAGACCAAACGGTCTGTCCTGCCCGAGACCAGACTGAATGTATTGCCCGAGTCTGGTGCTCCTAACCTGTCTGTGTCTCCCGTTTATTCTGAGCCTGTCCCCGCCCTTTCTGAGCCTGTCCCCGCCCTTTCTGAGCCTGTCCCCGCCCTTTCTGAGCCTGTTCCTGCCCTTTCTGAGCCTGTCCCTGCCCTTTCTGAGCCTGTCCCCGCCCTTTCTGAGCCTGTCCCCGCCCTTTCTGAGCCTGTCCCCGCCCTTTCTGAGCCTGTCCCCGCCCTTTCTGAGCCTGTCCCTACTGTTTCTGAACCTGTCCCTACTGTTTCTGAACCTGTCCCTACTGTTTCTGAACCTGTCCCTACTGTTTCTGAGTCAGTCCCCGCCCCAGTGTCAGTTCCCGCCCCAGTGTCAGTTCCTGTCTCCTTACCCACCTTTTTTTTTTTTTCCCGATCCCGTCCTACCCACTGTCTTCGTTCCCGTCCCACTCTCTGTCTCTGATCCGGTCCATGTCCCCCTCTTCGATCCCGTCCATGTCCCCCTCTTCGATCCCGTCCTAGTCCCTGTCTCTTCGCCCGTCCGTGTTCCAACCTCCGTCCCTCGCTCGACCTCCGCCCTTGGCTCCGCCCACGCATTCGTCCTTTCACCCGTCCCCATCCTTGTCTCCGTTCCTGGTTCCGTCCGTGTCTCTCATCCCGGTCCCGTCCGTGTCTCTCATCCCGGTCCTGTCCGTGTCTCCGATCCTGTTCCCGTCCGTGTCTCTCCGTCTGTTTCCGTCCGTGTCTCTATGTCCAGTTCCACCATTGTCCCTGTGTCCTCACCTTTCCCTGTGTGCTCTCCAGAACCCGAGCTCTCTCCAGAACCCGAGCTCTCTCCAGAACCCAAGCTCTCTCCAGAACCCGAGCCCTATCCCGGCCATAGGGCTGAGTCCAGTCCTGTTCCCCAATCCACACCTGTCCTCGAGCCCTGTCCTGTTCTCGAGCCCGTCACTCTGCCTGGTCGACCTCCCGACCTGTCTCTGCCTGGTCGACCTCCCGACCTGTCTCCTGACCTGCATCTCCCGGGGCGACCTCCAGATCTGCTTCCGCCGGGTAGACCTCCAGATCTGCTTCCGCCGGGTAGACCTCCAGATCTGCTTCCGCCGGGTAGACCTCCTGACCCTCATCCACCGGGTCGATCTCCAGATCAACTTCCGACGGGGAAACCTCCTGATCCGTCTCCGCCGTTCAGACCTCCTGATCCGTCTCCGCCGGTCAGACCTCCTGATCAGTCTCCGCCGGTCAGACCTCCTGATCCGTCTCCGCCAGGACGACCTCCTGACCGGCTCTCTTTGGGCCGACCTCCTGACCTGCATCTGTCGGTTCGGTCTCCTGATCTGTCTCTGCCCTTCCGGGTTTCTACTGCGCCTCCGCCTGTCAGGCCTCCGGACACTGAGTTGGTTCTGGGGGGGTTGTTTTTTTGGGCGCTTCAGGAGCCGCGCCCTTAAGGGGGGTTATGTAACAATCTGACCTTTCTGTCCCAAAAAAAGGACATTATATGCACCTGTGCTGCCGACGCATCTGTGTCGAGTTGTAGCAATCAGGGACTGTATTTAAGTTGCTGTGTTTCAGTGGTCCAGTGCAGATCATAGCGTTGGACTATGTGTAAATGAATGACGTGTGTTTGCTTGAGTTACATATCCTGGTGAACGGTACGGTTTTGGTTATTTTTAAACGTCCGATGACGTGCCAGTAGTGTTAAATCACAACTTAATACATGTTTGAATACAATTATTAAGATTGAACATGGGTTTGACAATAAAAACCACAAAAAATTAGGCATTTGGAGGAACTTGTGAGATGTGAACCATATTTTATTAACTTATTAAATTAACAGATCTATAACTAACTAATAATGAACTGCACTTATACAGCGTTTTTTCATCTTTGTTATGTAATTTCTACATTTACTAATACTTTATTCAAATCTTGTTAATATTAGTTAATGCAATGTGAACTAACATGAACAAACAATGAACAGCTTTATTTCTATTAACTAACATTAACAAAGATTAATAAATACTGTAACAAATGTATTACTCATTGTTAGTTCATGTCAGTTAATAATACATTAACTAATGTTTAATAAAGTAACCTTATTGTAAAGTGTTATCAACCAAGCATACCATCACATGATTCATTTACATTTTTAACATTATTTCTTAACAAATAGGCAGCTTATGAAATCTAATGTAATCAATCAGAACATTATTGAGGTGATTAAAAAACTGTCATTACACTATCTGCCTCAGGAGATGATTGAGGTATGAAGAACTGGGAGACAATGCTTTGCTTTCTTTGACTTCTGGCATTGCGGGAATGTTGCTCCCCGGATGCATGCTGTCGCACATCTGACAACCCACCGTGGGCAACAGAGAACACTCGCCGACAAATTTTGCAGTTGGTTTGATATTCATTTACGACGGGTGGCAACCCTACCTAAGACCCATGAACACAACCAAATTCTTATTGCTCAGATAGTTAACATGAATGTTAGGTTAGGTTCACTGGTGCTTGATATTGTTTCTGTTTTGTGTCGTTATGTGGGTGAGTGTTTGCCAAGTCGTGTTCATTGTTTGTAGAAGTTTTAAGTCGCTTTGTGTAACCGTGCTTTTCTTTCAATGTATGTATAGTTTTCCGTTCATAATCAGAAAATGGATGGCATTTGTTTTGACAACCTGCACTCCAACTCACAGTCAACTCCTGAATCCAGACATGCAGTCACGGAACGGTTGTTTTCCAACGTTATATATCTGGCTAAATTCAATGTTTGTGTCTTATATGCTGTTATAACATTCCCACTGTAATTAAAGATGAATGTCTGCAGTCATTAAATAGACCCTGATGAAGGACTAGCCATTGACCATGACTTAACCTATGAGCTATGAGGAGAACCAGGAACATCAGATAAGAACAAACGGGAAGACTCACATCCAAACAAAGTTACAGCAGTGGAAGGTTGATTAAATGATTTATTTATGATTTATTGGTCCAAGTTCATCGATTGATGACATTGGCACGAAGGTCCAGGACCAGGAGACAGCCGTACCAAGGACCAGAAGATAATGGACAACTTCCAGCAGAAATAATCGGAGACGGTAATAAGTGCAGAGGTAACAAAACATTATATTTTCTTGACTACTGATTTTAAGAAACCATAGCATTAATTTCTGTCTCTGGGTTTTACTTACAAACACATATCATATCATAGACCACATATCTGTTATACAGTCATAGTTCTACTACGTTAGTGCTTTCCCTCAGGTGAGTGAGACCTGAATGCAGATGTAGGAGAACATGTATGTAGTTTATGAGGACAACAGCAGTGCAATGCAGGCTACGCCCCAGGAGATGACTGGTGCTGGAGAACTGCTGTAAACTCAACACTGAGCTCCATGCCGTTTCCCAGGTCCTTACTGGATTCAACAAGGGTTTGACTTCACATCAGAGCAGTGACTGATCTGCCAAAGAGAGAATCATGTTCTGGTAAAATTTTTCAGAAGGGTCGTCTGGCTTGACGCTACTTTGGTAAATGAGAATTCTGTGCTGAATACTTCTTATTTTCCACCTACAAACCATTTTCCAAACCCTATTTTGTTTTGACAGGCCATTGACTGCTATTTGCAGCTTGAAAGGTTAACCTGCTGATGCAGTATCTCCTTCAGTTTGTTTTTGGTGTCTAAGAGCTGTTTTGTTTAATAGACCTGAGGTACCAGCTTATACATACGTTTAGTTACTGTGCCCGTATGACCAGCTAATCGGAGTCAGGTGTCTAATTTTTTTTCATTTCGACTGGCAGAACATTACATTTACAGTGTCCTGTTTGTCCTGAAAATGAATTTATGTCAGGCATCAGCATTGCATGAAAAAAAAACAATATAAAAAAAAATGTTTTGCATCTATATGTCTATATACGCTAAAATACAATCCTAGAGATAATTCACAGGTAAACCCTGCTATTCAGACGTCACAGAGGAAAGCCCACCTGACAAAGGCTTTTGGAAAGGGAAGTCCATCAGAGTCAGACCCCATAAATAAATAGAATATTGTTGAGTCCGATAATGGCTTGGTCATAGATATTATCTAATTACATTAAAGAAACAAAAACGCATCGGTTTAGACTCATTCAAATTATGGCGGGGGGGGTACTTATAAATTACATTGGATGGCACTGACCTCTAGTGGTCATTACATAGATTTGCAGTTTACTGATCGTGTGCAAAACATTACTGCAAAATATGATTGCAGACGGTGCATTTACAAGCAGACGGTGCATTTACAAGCAGACGGTGCATTTACAAGCAGACGGTGCAGTTACTGTAGATGGTGCATTTACAAGCAGATGGTCCATTTACTGCAGATGGTGCATTTACAAGCAGACTGTGCATTTACGGCAGACGGTGCATTTACGGCAGATGGTGAATTTACTGGAAGAAGAAAGCACGCTGTTTTTGATGCATCTGTCAACCAGACTTACTTTCGCCTTGGCCCCTTGGCGATACAACCTCAGATGGACAACACATGACATACCGTTTATCTTCCAATAGTAGCCCCGGCGTTTATTCAAAAATTATTCAGATGGTCCGGCGTTTAAGAGACCTGCGGTTGTTGGAGACCGGCTATTATTTGCCTCCCAGACGGAATGGTGATGGGTAAACGGGGTTCATTTCTCGGTGAAATACGGTATGTGTAACTACCCTGGTTAAAAAATAGTCCACGTCTCGAACAGATGTCAATTTGTACGTTTATTCCTTTCCAAACTTCTCTATAAAAACACAGTGGAACAACTTGGCACAATTGAACACCGTGAAAACCCATCCACGGCCCTGGAGCCTCAGAAGACGCCGCCCATTGCTCCGGGGCTGCAGCCAGGGCCAGCAAGAGCCCTGGAGCTACAGCCACAACCCCAGCTGGGTTATGACCCCTTTCTGCCACCTACCTCAGGGACAGAGAGATCCCCGGAGGGTTTACATGAACAGCCCCCGGCGGTGATTAGGTGGTGGTGGAGGGCATGGCTGGGGTTGCAAGAACCGACGCCATAGACGGTCGCAGCCACGCCGACCCCGAGATGGCCGCAGCTACGCCGACGCCCCTCCTGTATCCGCCTGGCCTCCCGGAGTGTCCCCTCCTGTATCCGCCTGGCCTCCCGGAGTGTCCCCTCCTGTATCCGCCTGCTCTCCCGGAGTGTCCCCTCCGTCCGGGCGCCCAAGACGGCCGTCGCTCGGCCGCCCAAGACGGCGGACGACCCACCAAGGCCTATTAAGGGCTGGACCTGCTGTCCCGGACTAACACTTGGGTGGACTGTGGGTTCTCTTTTTGCTTGTGTGGTGGCGTTGCTACACGGACCCATTTTCGGTGTTGCACAGCCTTGTTTACATTTTGTCATTCACAGCTGTGTCCATTTTGTAATTAGTGGGGATATAAAGGGGTTGCTAGCAAGTCACTCCTTCCTTAGCATTGTTTAATGTCACATTGTAATAGAGGTGAGTGTTTGTATTATTATAGTACCTGTTCTTCGTAAACGTTTTTGTATACGTCGCTGTATGCGCATCTTTGATTTAAGTTCAACAGTTTAGTGTGTTTTCGCCGTACTCAGTTTGTTTTACTTTGAATTTTCTTAATATAACCAGAGTAAACGGATCAGACGTCTCTGCACATGGCTTCCACCGCACTACTCCGTTCAATCTGTGACAGTATGCTAAATCCAGCATATGAGGTGGGGCAAAAAAGTATTTAGTCAGCCACCAATTATGCAAGTTCCCCCATTTGAAAAAATGTGAGAGACCTGTAATTTTCATCATAGGTACACTTCAACTATGAGAGACCAAATGAGAAAAAAATAAACAGAAAATCACATTGTAGGATTTTTTATGAATTTCTTTGCAAATTATGGTGAAAATAAGTATTTAGTCAATAACAAAAGTTTACCTCAATACTTTGTTATATACCCTGTGTTGGCAATGACAGAGGTCAAACGTTTTCTGTAGGTCTTCACAAGGTTTTCACACACTGTTGCTGGTATTTTGGCCCATTCCTCCATGCAGATCTAGAGCAGTGATGTTTCGGGACTGTCACTGGGCAACACAGACTTTCAACTCCCTCCCAATATTTTCTATGGGGTTGAGATCTGGAGACTGGCTAGGCCACTCCAGGACCTTGAAATGCTTCTTATGAAGCCACCCCTTGTTGCCCGGGTGGTGTGTTTAGAGTCATTGTCGTGCTGAAAGACCCAGCCATGTTTCATCTTCAATGCCCTTGCTGATGGAAGGAGGTTTTCACTCAAAATCTCACGATACATGGTCCCATTAATGCTTTCCTTTACACGGATCAGTAGTCCTGGTCCCTTTGCAGAAAAACAGCCCCAAAGCATGATGTTTCCACCCCCATGCTTCACAGTAGGTATGGTGTTCTTTGGATGCAACTCAGCACTTTTTCTCTTCCAAACACGACGAGTTGAGTTTTTACCAAAAAGGTATATTTTGGTTTCATCTAACCATATGAGATTCTCCTAATCATCTTCTGGATCATCCACATGCTCTCTAGCAAACTTCAGACGAGCCTGGACATGTACTGGCTTAAGCAGGGGGACACGTCTTGCACTGCAGGATTTGAGTCCCTGGTGATTTCTTCACACCAAGCTGCTTACCTATTGCAGATTCAGGCCCAATCCGAATACTCCCCCTAACCCCTTCCCCTTAGCCCTACCCCTTAGTTTACCCCTTCCTCTTGGCCCTCGAAACCGAATTGGGATTTGGGACACCACTCGGTTTTGGCTACGTCATCATATATCGTCGCTAGCTGGCTGCTACGTCACCAGAGGCGACACATGTGTCAAACCTCCGAGATGCGGTCTGGAAGAGTGTTTATGTCGATTGCGTGGATTTTAGTTATGTTTTTGCGATTGTCTGCAACAAAGAAATCAAGCGAGAAGAAGAGGTCTACGACGCCTACGAATGCTGGTATATCAACTTATGGTATGTATCGATTGGTTGCAAACAACATTATCGTATTGTATTTAAAGTTCACGGAACTAACCAGCAAGGTAGCTGACCTGGACATGCGTTAATTACATTGACTTGTATTATATTGTAATACAAACCAAGTTAAGATCTATGAGTATTTTATTCATGTTTTGTCACAGTTGTCGTATTATTGGGCATAGATTCAAGCGACACATTGTAGAGCAACTGAACAGCTTTTATTTACGCTTTTACACTCGGCTACATTACCTCAACTCTACCCCGAGCCCCTAATGCTTCCGGTACATCCGGTTAGACCTTTCATAATAAAAGCCCATTACACCACAACAGTCTAGTCCTGCTATGTCCTGGGGGATGGGAGACAACTATGGTCACTGTTTGACTGGGGGGAGGGGAGTTAACTGTATGTGCTTGTTGGTGGGAATGGGAGACGTAAACAATTTACAGCAGTAGGGCAAACAACTTTCACAACTCGGCCATTAATGGTGTAAAATTGATTTATTTTCCAGACTGGTGGTCCAACAAGATACTGTGCCGTATACACCTATTGGCTGGCACATGGACTCTCTTATAGGGTGGTGTTCCGTGTCTTTGATGTACCAAAGGCTACAGTTCACAACATCATCCACAGACTGGCCCAAAACATATGGGACAATCTGAGCAAAGCAATGTGCTTTCCTCACACAGTGGACCTGCCTGCAGTTGGTCAGGGATTTGTCAACATTTCAGGAACCCCTGCATTCAACAATGTGGTTGGAGCATTTGATGGCAGCCACATACGGATAAAACCACCAAAGCTTCACAGATTAGACTATTTGAATTATAAGGGCTTTTACTCAGTCAACATGCAGGCAATATGTGACTCAAGTGGCAGGTTTCTGGACATTTATGTGGGGCACCCGGGGTCTGTCCATGATACCCAAATAATGAAAAACAGCAGTTTTTATACGGCAAGGCGGTATCCCCCAACAGGCTACATCCTTCTGGGTGATGGTGGGTATCCCTGTTTGGATACTCCGATCTGCCTCACCACCCCATTCAAGGAGCCAGTGCACGGACAAGTACAGCAGCGATTCAATTACTATCAGTTCAGGCAGATGTTCTTATGTGTACTATTGTTTTTATTTTTTTTGTAATGCACACCTGCTATATCAATAAACCTGCTTGCTTACTACTGAAGCCTTTTTTCGATAAATATTTTCATCCATACTACATGGTGTTTTGTATATCTATATTAATGATCATTGTTTTCAATGTCATCGATGTTCAGAAATCCTGAATCAAAAACCTGTATTTATTGAACAACATATACATAAATAACATAACTATTTAAACGAAACATACAAACCTCAAAACAATGTGCAAAGTGCAAAAACAATAAAAAAAAACTACATTTTCTCTATCATTTTTTCAAAGAGGCCAAAGAACCTATCGGTCTTGGCCTCACTCTCCTCGGGGCACCTCTGCTCTAGGACGGCATTATTTTTTTATTTTTTTGGGGGGCATGGCGAAGGTGCTTGCTGCGGAGGTGCTGGGTGCGGAGGGGCTGGCTGTGGATGCGGGCTCAACAAACTCCTGAAGGAATAAGATGAATGAATTACCATCCACAAATGTTTATGGACATGCCATGTGGAAAATAAGATGTGTGTGTATATATATATATACACATACACATATATACACACACACACACACACACACACACACTTAAGAGAAAGCGTTACAATAAGAAAATGTTAATATTATGCTTTTCTCAACATCCCCACCACTAAAAGTACTGCATTACATTCCTCATAAAAGGATGCCACCACCACAGGAGGGTCAAGTGAGGACCTGGCACCCAACACCTCGTGCATATCCTCATAGAACTGCCAGGTTGCAGCGGTCACTTCCCCACTGCCAGTACCTGACCCTGTAGTTCCTGGAAGGACACAACACACACACAATTATAAATTATCCCTCAAATGAATACAGTACGCATTTATTGCATTAAGATTGAAGATGTACGTTTTATTTCTTTAACTGAACATCGAATACCTTGTATTTTCGTTTTAGAAAAAACCCAAACCAATTTCTTTCACCAGTGTTTTGCATCATATCCAACAATGTTGTACAGCATTAACACGAATGAATAACTAATAATATACAATAATACAGTACCAATAAAAATGACTCACTCCCACAGTTGCTTTGCAGCGTACTTCGATTTGTAAAACGTGTTTACATTTTCTGCCCGATGATCTGCCGGGTTTCCTCCAGCGTCCCTGTGTGATTCGGGACGGTATGTAAGCACTTTTATCGCTATTCCAAAAGCAACAGGTTATGTATGCACTGATATGAATTATCTGCTAAAAGAGTTAACTGTAGACAAACATGCATTGAGTAAAGGTAGTCAGAGAAATACGGGACTGTTGTGCAAATTAGCAATATATCTTTGGCGTTGAAAACTAGCAAAAAGTAGCGATTTTTAAAAAACCTTCAATTATTAAAATGGTTAAAAATATATGTACAGGACTGCGTAGATCACAAAACAATAGTGTCGTAATTTTTAAATTCGTTATATTATCCGAAAATACTACATTTATGGGTCTCTTTTGCTGATCTAGCAGCCATTGTTGTCGTCTCGCAATGTGTTCTGGGTACCCCTTGGTTTCAAGTAAGCTCTCGGAATTTCTTGGTTTCAAGGGGTATATACCCCTAAGTCTTACCCCTTCGTCTTGATCAAAATGAGTATTGGGACAGCACTTGGTGTCACGCAAAACTAAGGGGTAGGGCTAAGGGGTAAGGGGGAGTATTCGGATTGGGCCTCAGTCTTCCCAGTCTGGTGCAGGTCTACCATTTTGTTTCTGGTGTCCTTTGACAGCTCTTTGGTCTTGCCCATAGCGGAGTTTGGAGTGTGACTGTTTGAGGTTGTGGACAGGTGTCTTTTATACTGATAACAAGTTCAAACATGTGCCACTAATACAGAAAGAAACAAGAACCTTAGGGACAGGTTAGTGCACTCCTATCTAAAACAAACAGGACATCCCTGGAACAAGATCACTAGAAGTACAACATACTTTGGAAACATTTTTATACTTCCATTTTATTCTTACCTTATTCACACCTACCATCATCCTGTGGATACAGTGTGAATGTTACATTGCACTTAATACATTTGAAATCAAACATTGGAATTATAAATCGATAATATAAAATAATTAAAAGTTAAATATTGAAAAATGACATGTCTAATAATACAATTGATTTTCTCAGTAAGCAAAATAGTAAAATATAGGCTGCAATTTAAAATACATCACAGAGCATTTCAGCTACTGCACTTATTAACAACCCTGTGTCAGTGAATGTTTCTTTATGTTGACGCAAAATCCAATCAACTTAAAGGATATTCGTTTGAATTTGGTGTGAAATGCAATAAATTGCTAATAACGTTTGGTTTGCGGGGGTCTAAGACCTGACCAACAGTCACAGCAAAGACGACAAAATAAAAGTACCAGTCATGTTTCAGGCATGTTTTGGATTGTATTGTCATGTATGTACACACATTATGGTACCTAACACTGGTGATTATGCCAATTACAATATACTCAGTGGATAGCAAATTGGAGAACAGAAAGTTACTTCTATTTAGCTTCTGTTAAGAAACATCCAGGCTTTATGGAAACATATCTAACTGTACACCATTATATATTTTACAGTAGACCAGTTGCAGTTCTGTTTTAAAAGAGAGACAATATGTGAGTGTAGAAATTGCAGCGAAAACATAAAAAACATAAGAGCAAATCACAATGAAATCAGTTGAGGTATTTGTTTGAACAGGTCAACTATATGTGAGTATTGGGATACTGGACACGTGTAATAACATAACCTGAATGATTAATAACATGAGGAAGATTAACTATTATCAACACAAAATGTTTCTTGTCACTGAGACAAAATCATTTGCGTCATCAACGGTATATAATATAGCATTTCAGATTCCACCTCAGCTTACAAATCTACTTCTTTTTCTTAATGCTGCATTTGATCTATCTTGATTTTTATATACTTTCTTTTAAACTTTTTACAGACCTTTCAAACAATATTCTCCGAAATACTATACATTACCTTTCCCAAAAACAGAAGACAAAGAATGATTACATTTATGTGCAAAGTAAAATAATAAATTATGATAAACCATTACCCCCTCTCCACGCGTACAACATCACAACACATTTGGTGATTAGTTAATAACCGCTTTCATTCTACATAGAATTGATTTTCTAGGAACAAATGAGCAAAGTACAGATGAAGATGACAACTAGATGACTGTTCATTTTTCCTCAATATCATCATGACTATTAGTCTCTGGTTTGTATATGCAGTTCACGTAGATTTCATCCCTATGTACATCCATGTATTTATTTGTCTTGTGTATTTTTTTTCCAATCTCAAGTGCATCTCAGCCTTTATATCCCAAACATAGTAAAGACCTGATGAAGACCTCATGGCCTTTGTATCAAGCATCTCAGAGTAGCTGTGCTAATCACGCATCAAGTCCTGCAATCCATATTATCTTAATTGACTAAGATCCAAACAGGCAAAACTGATCCTAGATCGGTACTTGTACTGCAAGATGTTTGACATGTATGTGCCCAGAGGACTGGGAGTTGATCCCTCTAGCTCTCCTCCAGCCAGGAGGGCTTGTCTGACCCAGGGGGCTTTAACCTGACGTTGAATTGTCTCAGAGTCTGTTCCAACTGCTGCTGGTTCCCAGCAAAGTAGGCTGAGATGGCATTATGGAAGAGAAGAAGCTGCTTGTGCATCACCTTCACCTACACACACAGAAACAACAAGACACAGGATTATGAGAGGCTGACTAAGCAGTCATACTAAGTAATAAAACAACTAGATTGCTAAATACCCCACCTTGTTCTCCTCCAGGAACTTGAGTTTGATGGTGACATCAGAGCGCAGACGTTCATACTTGTCTCTCTGCACCTGGTAGTGCTGCTGGGCCACCTCTATACGGACCATGGTGGCAGCATCCCGAGGACCCAGACTCAACTCCTCCAGGTCAGCCCTGTATGCATCAAACTCCAGCCTGGACGACAGAGATGTGGGAAGACAATTCAATATTAACAATTAATTATGAAAACATTATTATGAAAATAGAGTTTCTGTGTATTTTGTCACTGGGTGACCTGTAAGGGGGCGGGCCGGGTCTCACCTGGGTGACCTGTACGGGGGCGGGCCGGGTCTCACCTGGGTGACCTGTACGGGGGCGGGCCGGGTCTCACCTGGGTGACCTGTACGGGGGCGGGCCGGGTCTCACCTGGGTGACCTGTACGGGGCGGGCCGGGTCTCACCTGGGTGACCTGTACGGGGCGGGCCTGTACGGGTCTCACCTGGGTGACCTGTACGGGGCGGGCCGGGTCTCACCTGGGTGACCTGTACGGGGGCGGGCCGGGTCTCACCTGGGTGACCTGTACGGGGCGGGCGGGCGGGTCTCACCTGGGTGACCTGTGGGTGACGGGGGCGGGCCGGGTCTCACCTGGGTGACCTGTACGGGGGGCGGGCTCGGGGTGACTCACCTGGGTGACCTGTACGGGGCGGGCCGGGTCTCACCTGGGTGACCTGTACGGGGGGGCGGGCCTGTACGGGGCGGGCCGGGTCTCACGGGTCTCACCTGGGTGACCTGTACGGGGACCTGCGGGCCGGGTCTCACCTGGGTGACATGTACGGGGGGCGGGCTCACCTGGGTCTCACCTGGGTGACCTGTACGGGGGCGGGCCGGGTCTCACCTGGGTGACCTGTACGGGGGCGGGCCGGTCTCACCTGGGTGACGGGGGGCGGGCCGGGTCTCACCTGGGTGACCTGGGTGACCTGGGGGCGGGCCGGGTCTCACCTGGGTGACCTGTACGGGGGCGGGCCGGGTCTCACCTGGGTGACCTGTACGGGGCGGGCCGGGTCTCACCTGGGTGAACTGTACGGGGGCGGGCCGGGTCTCACCTGGCTGCCTCGTATAGTTTGATGGTCATCAGTGTGTCCTCCATGGTCTTGTTGACCAGTGTGTTGATACTGGACACAAAGAAGTTGATAGCTCCAAGCAAGGCCTCTCCATTCTTACACAACAACTTCTGGGTTTCTGCGTTGTAGCCAAACTCATCCTGTACACACACATTAGCACACATTTAAATTCCTCTGCATGCAACAGTGCCTTCTGTAGATACATCATAACCAAAACAGTCTTAGGACTCATTAATGTCTGGTTCGACTACTGCCCTATTGAGGGCACACGTTGGACCACAACCCCGACCCTAGGCCACAACCCCGACCCTAGGCCACAACCCCGACCCAGGCCACAACCCCGACCCAGGCCACACCCCCGACCCAGGCCACACCCCCGACCCAGGCCACACCCCCGACCCAGGCCACACCCCCGACCCAGGCCACACCCCCGACCCAGGCCACACCCCCGACCCAGGCCACACCCCCAACTAAAATAAGTACATAGATGCACTCTGATCTGCACTTTCGAGCCTTTTTGTACACTAAAACACACACTAGCTCATTTACACAGACACCTTCCATGGACACAGATCTGTTTTTGTATCCTTTTTCCTGCTTATATAACATTTACTATAATTCACTTTATTATTTTGGGTGGACACACAAGTGGTATTGAGATTTTATATCCTATGTTTAAGGATGTCTTCTCTTGGGTCAAATTTCACATTCTGCTTAAATGATTTCTGGTCTGCGGGGTCAAAGGTTAAGGAGTTAGGTTCTCACCCTTAGTTCAGGTGATTTCTGGCTGAGGTCAGCGAAGGCGTCCCCCAGGGCCTGCTGAGTTTGGACCATGTTGTAGAAGTGGCTGGTCAAGGCGCTGGTCAATCTCAGAACAGACTCATACTTCCTTTTGGTGTCTCTGAGAACTTCAATCTGCGCCTCCAGCTCCAGGTCGACCGTACGGGAGCCACGGCCGAAACGTTCAGAGAACATCTGTTTAGTACACTGGGATATAAAAAAGGGAGATATTAGGTTAGACATATAAACATCTGTTTAGTATACTGGGATATACAATAGGGAGATATTAGGGTAGATATATAAACATCTGTTTAGTACACTGGGATATAAAATAGGGAGATTAGGGTAGATATATAAACATCTGTTTAGTACACTGGGATATAAAATAGATATTATAGATGTATAAACATCTGTTTAGTACACTGGGATATACAATAGGGAGATATTAGGGTAGATATATATAAACATCTGTTTAGTACACTGGGATATACAATAGGGAGATATTAGGGTAGATATATAAACATCTGTTTAGTACACTGGGATATAAAATAGGGAGATATTAGGGTAGATATATATAAACATCTGTTTAGTACACTGGGATATACAATAGAGATATTAGGGTAGATATATGTAAATGTAAATATATAAACATCTGTTTAGTACACTGGGATACATCTGTTTAGTACACTGGGATATACAATAGGGAGATATTAGGGTAGACATAAACATCTGTTTAGTACACTGGGATATAAAAAAGGGAGATATTAGGGTAGACATATAAACATCTGTTTAGTACACTGGGATATACAATAGGGAGATATTAGGGTAGATGTATAAACATCTGTTTAGTACACTGGGATATACAATAGGGAGATATTAGGGTAGACATATAAACATCTGTTTAGTACACTGGGATATAAAATAGGGAGATATTAGGGTAGACATATAAACATCTGTTTAGTACACTGGGATATACAATAGGGAGATATTAGGGTAGATGTATAAACTGGGATACATCTGTTTAGTACACTGGGATATACAATAGGGAGATATTAGGGTAGACATATAAACATCTGTTTAGTACACTGGGATATACAATAGGGATATATTAGGGTAGATATATAAACATCTGTTTAGTACACTGGGATACATCTGTTTAGTACACTGGGATATAAAATAGGGAGATATTAGGGTAGATATATAAACATCTGTTTAGTACACTGGGATATACAATAGGGTGATATTAGGGTAGACATATAAACATCTGTTTAGTACACTGGGATATAAAATAGGGAGATATTAGGGTAGACATATAAACATCTGTTTAGTACACTGGGATATACAATAGAGATATTAGGGTAGACATATAAACATCTGTTTAGTACACTGGGATATACAATAGAGATATTAGGGTAGATATATAAACATCTGTTTAGTACACTGGGATACATCTGTTTAGTACACTGGGATATACAATAGAGATATTAGGGTAGATGTATAAACATCTGTTTAGTACACTGGGATATAAAAAAGGGAGATATTAGGGTAGATATATAAACATCTGTTTAGTACACTGGGATATAAAAAAGGGAGATATTAGGGTAGACATAAACATCTGTTTAGTACACTGGGATATAAAATAGAGAGATATTAGGGTAGATATATAAACATCTGTTTAGTACACTGGGATATACAATAGGGTGATATTAGGGTAGATATATAAACATCTGTTTAGTACACTGGGATACATCTGTTTAGTACACTGGGATATACAATAGGGAGATATTAGGGTAGATATATAAACATCTGTTTAGTACACTGGGATATACAATAGGAGATATGATATAAACATCTGTTTAGTACACTGGGATAGATATATAAACATCTGTTTAGTACACTGGGATATACAATAGGGTGATATTAGGGTAGATATATAAACATCTGTTTAGTACACTGGGATATAAAATAGAGAGATATTAGGGTAGACATATAAACATCTGTTTAGTACACTGGGATATACAATAGGGAGATATTAGGGTAGATGTATAAACATCTGTTTAGTACACTGGGATACATCTGTTTAGTACACTGGGATATACAATAGGGAGATATTAGGGTAGACATATAAACATCTGTTTAGTACACTGGGATATAAAATAGAGATATTAGGGTAGATATATAAACATCTGTTTAGTACACTGGGATACATCTGTTTAGTACACTGGGATATACAATAGGGAGATATTAGGGTAGATATATAAACATCTGTTTAGTACACTGGGATATAAAAAAGGGAGATATTAGGGTAGATGTATAAACATCTGTTTAGTACACTGGGATATACAATAGAGATATTAGGGTAGATATATAAACATCTGTTTAGTACACTGGGATATAAAAAAGGGAGATATTAGGGTAGATATATAAACATCTGTTTAGTACACTGGGATATACAATAGATATTAGGGTAGATATATAAACATCTGTTTAGTACACTGGGATATACAATAGGGATATATTAGGGTAGACATATAAACATCTGTTTAGTACACTGGGATATAAAAAAGGGAGATATTAGGGTATATGTATAAACATCTGTTTAGTACACTGGGATATAAAATAGGGAGATATTAGGGTAGACATATAAACATCTGTTTAGTACACTGGGATATACAATAGGGAGATATTAGGGTAGATGTATAAACATCTGTTTAGTACACTGGGATACATCTGTTTAGTACACTGGGATACATCTGTTTAGTACACTGGGATATACAATAGGGTGATATTAGGGTAGATGTATAAACATCTGTTTAGTACACTGGGATATTCAATAGGGAGATATTAGGGTAGATATATAAACATCTGTTTAGTACACTGGGATATACAATAGAGATATTAGGGTAGATGTATAAACATCTGTTTAGTACACTGGGATATACAATAGGGAGATATTAGGGTAGATATATAAACATCTGTTTAGTACACTGGGATATACAATAGGGTGATATTAGGGTAGATATATAAACATCTGTTTAGTACACTGGGATATACAATAGGGAGATATTAGGGTAGATATATAAACATCTGTTTAGTACACTGGGATATACAATAGGGTGATATTAGGGTAGATATATAAACATCTGTTTAGTACACTGGGATATAAAATAGGGTGATATTAGGGTAGATATATAAACATCTGTTTAGTACACTGGGATATAAAATAGGGAGATATTAGGGTAGATATATAAACATCTGTTTAGTACACTGGGATATAAAATAGAGAGATATTAGGGTAGATGTATAAACATCTGTTTAGTACACTGGGATATAAAATAGAGAGATATTAGGGTAGATATATAAACATCTGTTTAGTACACTGGGATACATCTGTTTAGTACACTGGGATATACAATAGGGAGATATTAGGGTAGATATATGAACATCTGTTTAGTACACTGGGATATAAAATAGAGAGATATTAGGGTAGACATATAAACATCTGTTTAGTACACTGGGATATACAATAGAGATATTAGGGTAGATATATAAACATCTGTTTAGTACACTGGGATATACAATAGAGATATTAGGGTAGATATATAAACATCTGTTTAGTACACTGGGATACATCTGTTTAGTACACTGGGATATAAAAAGGGAGATATTAGGGTAGATATATAAACATCTGTTTAGTACACTGGGATATACAATAGGGTGATATTAGGGTAGATATATAAACATCTGTTTAGTACACTGGGATATACAATAGGGAGATATTAGGGTAGATATATAAACATCTGTTTAGTACACTGGGATATAAAAAAGGGAGATATTAGGGTATATGTATAAACATCTGTTTAGTACACTGGGATATAAAATAGGGAGATATTAGGGTAGACATATAAACATCTGTTTAGTACACTGGGATATACAATAGGGAGATATTAGGGTAGATGTATAAACATCTGTTTAGTACACTGGGATACATCTGTTTAGTACACTGGGATACATCTGTTTAGTACACTGGGATATACAATAGGGTGATATTAGGGTAGATGTATAAACATCTGTTTAGTACACTGGGATATACAATAGGGAGATATTAGGGTAGATGTATAAACATCTGTTTAGTACACTGGGATATACAATAGAGATATTAGGGTAGATATATAAACATCTGTTTAGTACACTGGGATATACAATAGGGAGATATTAGGGTAGATATATAAACATCTGTTTAGTACACTGGGATATACAATAGGGAGATATTAGGGTAGATATATAAACATCTGTTTAGTACACTGGGATATACAATAGGGTGATATTAGGGTAGATATATAAACATCTGTTTAGTACACTGGGATATAAAATAGGAGATATTAGGGTAGATATATAAACATCTGTTTAGTACACTGGGATATAAAATAGGGAGATATTAGGGTAGATATATAAACATCTGTTTAGTACACTGGGATATAAAATAGGGTGATATTAGGGTAGATATATAAACATCTGTTTAGTACACTGGGATATAAAAAAGGAGATATTAGGGTAGATATATAAACATCTGTTTAGTACACTGGGATATACAATAGAGAGATATTAGGGTAGATGTATAAACATCTGTTTAGTACACTGGGATATAAAAAAGGAGATATTAGGGTAGATATATAAACATCTGTTTAGTACACTGGGATATAAAAAAGGAGATATTAGGGTAGATATATAAACATCTGTTTAGTACACTGGGATATACAATAGGGAGATATTAGGGTAGATGTATAAACATCTGTTTAGTACACTGGGATATACAATAGGGAGATATTAGGGTAGATATATAAACATCTGTTTAGTACACTGGGATATACAATAGGGTGATATTAGGGTAGATGTATAAACATCTGTTTAGTACACTGGGATATACAATAGGGTGATATTAGGGTAGATGTATAAACATCTGTTTAGTACACTGGGATATACAATAGGGAGATATTAGGGTAGATGTATAAACATCTGTTTAGTACACTGGGATATACAATAGGGTGATATTAGGGTAGATATATAAACATCTGTTATAATGACACAGTACCTTGTATGTGTTAATGCCCCACTTCTTGACGCTGTCTAGTTTCTCCACGGCAACACCGCGGTTAGCCTCGTCAGCTGACATGTTCTGGTTACTGTTGCTATGGAGCATCCCTGATTCTGACACACAGCATCAGAAATAACAGTTGGCTGTAGAGTCTGAAAGTCTATACTCATTTACTAAACACATGCTGTCAGCAGCGCTGAGAGAGTAGCTACCACAGCACAGGATACAGTGGAGGCATCTTCATTACTGCACCGAAATGCAAAGACCTGAAATTTGTATTTACTTATTTAATTTGGAGACAAAGTACTCCAGTGAATGAGTGATGGGGTCGAGACGACCGTGAACGAGTGATGGGGTCGAGGCGACCGTGAACGAGTGATGGGGTCGAGACGACCGTGAACGAGTGATGGGGTCGAGACGACCGTGAACGAGTGATGGGGTCGAGACGACCGTGAACGAGTGATGGGGTCGAGACGACCGTGAACGAGTGATGGGGTCGAGACGACCGTGAACGAGTGATGGGGTCGAGACGACCGTGAACGAGTGATGGGGTCGAGACGACCGTGAACGAGTGATGGGGTCGAGACGACCGTGAACGAGTGATGGGGTCGAGACGACCGTGAACGAGTGATGGGGTCGAGACGACCGTGAACGAGTGATGGGGTCGAGACGACCGTGAACGAGTGATGGGGTCGAGACGACCGTGAACGAGTGATGGGGTCGAGACGACCGTGAACGAGTGATGGGGTCGAGACGACCGTGAACGAGTGATGGGGTCGAGACGACCGTGAACGAGTGATGGGGTCGAGACGACCGTGAATGTACTGATTGAGTGAGGAGTTAGTGGTGCTGTGTGGGTCTAGTGCACAAGTTCATAAATAAGAACGAAATGTGCAGGTTTCCAGAAATCCTAGTTGCTACATTGGTACTAAGCCGATTCCACAAATTGTAGGACAGGGATTTCTGGAAACCGGGATTTTGTGAAACCTGGAATGTATTAACCCTATTCCAGCGGTACCTGGGAATGGCTGGCTGGTCTGGTTCTGGTTGGCTATCCTGCTGGCTGCTGATTGGCTAGAAGCCATACCTACAGCCTGCCCCCTGGACTTCATACGTAGTTCTGGAATGGACATGGGGGGATGTAGGGTGATGTATCATATGGACAGAAGTGATTCAGAAAATGTGTCATGAGGTGAGATGAAGTTAATGGTGAGTCATGCCTTTATCATGCAAATTTAATGGAAAAAATAAAACATAAACATGGTGAGTGGAGTCAGATTTTGCCATCAGCCTGACATTGTATGTGTGTGTGTGTGTGTGTGTGGTGTGTGTGTGTGTGTGAGGTGTGTATGAATATATATGTATGTATATGTATGTATGTATGTACATACATTATTGATTCATTAATTTTGTTATTTTTTAGCACTTGGTTAACATACATTGAATGGAATTAAAATATTGCAGCCTTGGAAGTATTGTAGGAAATTCTGCAAGTCATATGTTAAGTAAATCAACATGAAATTAGTCAGTAAAGGAAATCAACGTCTCTGTTAGAAACATCCACACGAACGTAACACTTAATAGAACTGCTTGACAATTACATTATTTTTAGTTTCGGAAATGTTGCTTGTTTTTCCCTAGTAATTACGCACACAGCACGCACTCAGCACGCACTCAGCACGCACTCAGCACGCACTCAGCACGCACTCAGCACGCACTCAGCACGCACTCAGCACGCACTCAGCACGCACTCAGCACGCACTCAGCACGCACTCAGCACGCACTCAGCACGCACTCAGCACGCACTCAGCACGCACTCAGCACGCACTCAGCACGCACTCAGCACGCACTCAGCACGCACTCAGCACGCACTCAGCACGCACTCAGCACGCACTCAGCACGCACTCAGCACGCACTCAGCACGCACTCAGCACGCACACGCACTCAGCACGCACTCAGCACGCACTCACTCAGCACGCACTCAGCACGCACTCAGCACGCACTCAGCACGCACTCAGCACGCACTCAGCACGCACTCAGCACGCACTGGAAAGACTCAGCACGCACTCAGCACTTCAGCACGCACTCAGCACGCACTCTTTCCTGCACGCACTGACGCACTCTGCACTCAGCACAAGACGGTGCACAGTCAGCACGCACTTCAGCACGCACTTGAATGGACATCTGTAGACAAGAGGTGCACAGTGTTGTTGAATGGACATCAGAGGTGTCTGGGGACCAACAGTAATCCAGGACACAGCTACGGAAAGTAACGGGAAAGACACCCGATAAAGTATAAACGGGGGGGGGGGGAATAAATCAAGGAAGAACTCCTAAAGAGGGGCATTTCCAGAAATAAGGAGGACAGTGTTTGAAAGGTGTGAAGCCACCTGTGGGCCCGAGTTCGGCTCCGGGGATAGGGGTAGAGTTAGGGGCAGTAGGGCGTCTCCGGTCCAAATACTGAGGGTTGAAGCAGATAGCATGACCTGAAGGACAGGAAGTGGATCTCAAAATAGCCAACCACATTAGAGAATGAGTACGTTCACTCATAAAACTCAATGTTAGGTCCACAGAGTCATTAATGCCAGGATTGCATGTGTCTGGGGAACTCCTAAATAAAAAAGCATTTAATATTTAGTATCAGAAAGACCAAAGACATTGGGGAAGTAAAATGTAGCATTTACCAGACTCAATGCTAACAAGAAAGGCTTACCTTATGGCACCAGGATGCTAATTGATTAAGCCTGGTCCATATGGTCACATTATTCCAATTAAGCCTAAGTGGGCCTAAATAATTCTACATGTTGGTAGGTGAAGTCAGAACCGATGGAGAGAAATGGGTGTACTTTTTATGGAGAACATGTATATGATGTCAATGGAGAGCAATGAGATCAAGAAATGAAGCCATGTGTACCCTTCCTCTAGCTAGTAAACTAGATACGAGTGTGTACCATGTTTCATCTAGCTAGTGAACTAGATACGAGTGTGTACACATGTTTCATCTAGCTAGTGAACTAGATGAACTAGATACGAGTGTGTACCATGTTTCATCTAGCTAGTGAACTAGATACGAGTGTGTACCACGTTTCATCTAGCTAGTGAACTAGATACGAGTGTGTACCACGTTTCATCTAGCTAGTGAACTAGATACGAGTGTGAAGCACGTTTCATCTAGCTAGTGAACTAGATACGAGTGTGAAGCACGTTTCATCTAGCTAGTGAACTAGATACGAGTGTGTACCATGTTTCATCTAGCTAGTAAACTAGATACGAGTGTGTAGCACGTTTCATCTAGCTAGTGAACTAGATACGAGTGTGTACCATGTTTCATCTAGCTAGTGAACTAGATACGAGTGTGTACCACGTTTCATCTAGCTAGTGAACTAGATACGAGTGTGTACCACGTTTCATCTAGCTAGTGAACTAGATACGAGTGTGTACCACGTTTCATCTAGCTAGTGAACTAGATACGAGTGTGTACCACGTTTGATCTAGCTAGTGAACTAGATACGAGTGTGTACCATGTTTCATCTAGCTGGTGATCTAGATACGAGTGTGTAGCACGTTTCATCTAGCTAGTGAACTAGATACGAGTGTGTACCATGTTTCATCTAGCTAGTCAACTAGATACGAGTGTGTAGCACGTTTCATCTAGCTAGTCAACTAGATACGAGTGTGTACCTTTGATAGAGGAGCTGGGTATGATCCCCCCTGCAGGCCCTCCGTAGCCTCCTGACACAATGCTGGTCTCATTCAGGTTGGGACCAGACACCATCACCTGCTGCAGATCCTAATGAGAAGCCACAGCACATCAGTGGAATAGATATAGACGAACTCCTGGAAGCTAACGCATAAAGCTCCGGGAGTTTCCAGTCAGGCTGATGAAGACCTTTCACAGGCACAGTCGTTGCTGTATAGAGACTTACAGACATGACAAATGGTTCTGTAGATTAGATGCAACACAACTAATGAAGGTTGAATGTGGTTAGTGGGAATGTCTACTATGTTACATGTACACTAGACCTACATCTACGGGTCTGCTACCACAATGTAACACACTCTTTTATCCTTTCTACTGTGTATCCCTACCTTCTCATCTAAGGTCCACTGAATCTTTGTAGCCTGCATAGAAGTGAGACATAATACAGCAGGAATAAAACACACACCGATATAAGATCCAATGAGAGGCCACCACACACAATATAGATCACATAAATACTGTATGTTGTGATGCATCACAAATGGTACCCTATTCTCTATATAGTGAACTCCTGCTGACTCAGGTTAAAATAAATCAGAAAGACTTTGATTCGCCGAGTCCGTTCACGCAAACATGGAATTTGTTCAGACCAAATAATGGAACACTTAATACATACTTATTAAAGAACAAATAGGAACATGTAGAGCACTATCAGAGA
>CM055748.1:16214838-16244905 GCA_029465975.1 Dallia pectoralis | reverse complement strand
GTAGCAGCTTTTTCCGAACCGTATTATTTTCTGATTAATAATATGAACGGAATGACACCGTTGCGATGTTTATTTTCCGTCTGTTGAAGAACGCATGACTGTATTTGTGATTCCGTTCGCATTCCTCGGTAAAACCACAAACAGACTGCAGATAACCAGTCCTACAGTCCTAACCCCGCCCCTTCAGTACAGTCCTAAACCCGCCCCTTTCCTGGTCGAAAACGTCATGTTGCCACGTTGAACAACACCATCATACAAACAGATTTCTAATCTGCACAGCCTGCACCGAGCAATGTTGCTTTTTGTCTAATTTTGTATACATGTTAAAGAAATAGAACAATTTATATTGTTTTCTTTTTGTTATGTTTTGAATGAGCAGCTTTACCAAGTTTGAACGGTGGGTGTCACTGTAACCTCAGGGATTACAATCTGAAGGTCTATTTGTACATCCGATCCAGTCATGGTTTGAATGTTTACATAACTGGAGCATAGCCAGAGGTATAAAGTGTCTTTGGCAGAACCTAAGTTTACAGATGTTAACAGAAGCACATAAAAGATGGTACTGGCTACAGCTACACGTACAGAGAAGGTACATGAAGATAAATATATATATTCATATTATATTTAATTTAGCTGACTTGTCTTATAGAAAGCAGGTTGACATTTTCTGCCCTCAGTGGCCTAGTGGTTAGGACTTAGACCAGTACATGATAGGTTGCTAGTCTGAATCTCTGATTACAATAAGAAAACAAAGGAATATGTCCTGACCTTGTAAGGAATGTAACCTGAAATGCTCCGTGGTCAATGCTGTGAATTATATATTTTTTTTTTCTCAATCCACATGGTAAAATAATAATACGTTCCTACAAAGTCACGCATATTCGTATATGAGCATAGCTTTATGAAAAACACTGCAGGCCCTACAATAGCACAGGTGATAGAGGGTTAGCCGACTTAATGATATTCCAGTAGAATAACATGCTCTAAAATGGTGCATAGCTGGAGGTGTTAGGACTAAATAATCTGTTTCCTAGAAGGCTAGGCCAGCCATTTGTTTAGGAAAGTTTCTGTGAAAATGTTCACATAAAGGAACAGTCTCACGACTGTAGTGTAGACCTCTAGACTGGAACCAGTGTTAATATAGAGGTTGTTCAGACCTCCAGAATGGAACCAGTGTTAATATAGAGGTTGTTCAGACCTCTAGAATGGAACCAGTGTTAATATAGAGGTTGTTCAGACCTCTAGAATGGAACCAGTGTTAATATAGAGGTTGTTCAGACCTCTAGAATGGAACCAGTGTTACTATAGAGGTTGTTCAGACCTCTATAATGGAAGCAGTGTTAATATAGAGGTTGTTCAGACCTCTAGAATGGAACCAGTGTTAATATAGAGGTTGTTCAGACCTCTAGAATGGAACCAGTGTTAATATAGATGTTGTTCAGACCTCTAGAATGGAACCAGTGTTAATATAGAGGTTGTTCAGACCTCCATAATGGAACCAGTGTTAATATAGAGGTTGTTCAGACCTCTAGAATGGAACCAGTGTTAATATAGAGGTTTTTCAGACCTCTAGAATGGAACCAGTGTTAATGGGTTGTTCAACCAGTGTTAATATAGAGGTTGTTCAGACCTCTAGAATGGAACCAGTGTTAATATAGAGGTTGTTCAGACCTCTAGAATGGAACCAGTGTTAATATAGAGGTTGTTCAGACCTAGAATGGAACTAATATAGAGGTTGTTCAGACCTCTGAATGGAACCAGTGTTAATATGGAAAACCAGTGTTAGATGTTGTTCAGACCTCTAGAATGGAAACAGTGTTAATATAGAGGTTGTTCAGACTAGTGTTAATATAGAGGTTGTTCAGACCTCTAGAATGGAACCAGTGTTAATATAGAGGTTGTTCAGACCTCTAGAATGGAACCAGTGTTAATATAGAGGTTGTTCAGACCTCTAGAATGGAACCAGTGTTAATATAGAGGTTGTTCAGACCTCTAGAATGGAACCAGTGTTAATATAGAGGTTGTTCAGACCTCTAGAATGGAACCAGTGTTAATATAGAGGTTGTTCAGACCTCTAGAATGGAACCAGTGTTAATATAGAGGTTGTTCAGACCTCTAGAATGGAACCAGTGTTAATATAGAGGTTGTTCAGACCTCTAGAATGGAACCAGTGTTAATATAGAGGTTGTTCAGACCTCTAGAATGGAACCAGTGTTAATATAGAGGTTGTTCAGACCTCTAGAATGGAACCAGTGTTAATATAGAGGTTGTTCAGACCTCTAGAATGGAACCAGTGTTAATATAGAGGTTGTTCAGACCTCTAGAATGGAACCAGTGTTAATATAGAGGTTGTTCAGACCTCTAGAATGGAACTAGTGGAACCAGTGTTAATATAGAGGTTGTTCAGACCTCTAGAATGGAACCAGTGTTAATATAGAGGTTGTTCAGACCTCTAGAATGGAACCAGTGTTAATATAGAGGTTGTTCAGACCTTAGAATGGAACAGTGTTAATATAGAGGTTGTTCCCTCTAGAATGGAACCAGTGTTAATATAGAGGTTGTTCAGACCTCTAGAATGGAACCAGTGTTAATATAGAGGTTGTTCAGACCTCTAGAATGGAACTCAGTGTTAATATAGAGGTTGTTCAGACCTCTAGAATGGAACCAGTGTTAATATAGAGGTTGTTCAGACCTCCAGAATGGAACCAGTGTTAATATAGAGGTTGTTCAGACCTCTAGAATGGAACCAGTGTTAATATAGAGGTTGTTCAGACCTCTAGAATGGAACCAGTGTTAATATAGAGGTTGTTCAGACCTCTAGAATGGAACCAGTGTTAATATAGAGGTTGTTCAGACCTCTAGAATGGAACCAGTGTTAATATAGAGGTTGTTCAGACCTCTAGAATGGAACCAGTGTTAATATAGAGGTTGTTCAGACCTCTAGAATGGAACCAGTGTTAATATAGAGGTTGTTCAGACCTCTAGAATGGAACCAGTGTTAATATAGAGGTTGTTCAGACCTCTAGAATGGAACCAGTGTTAATATAGAGGTTGTTCAGACCTCTAATGGAACCAGTGTTAATATAGAGGTTGTTCAGACCTCTAGAATGGAACCAGTGTTAATATAGAGGTTGTTCAGACCTCTAGAATGGAACCAGTGTTAATATAGAGGTTGTTCAGACCTCTAGAATGGAACCAGTGTTAATATAGAGGTTGTTCAGACCTCTAGAATGGAACCAGTGTTAATATAGAGGTTGTTCAGACCTCTAGAATGGAACCAGTGTTAATATAGAGGTTGTTCAGACCTCTAGAATGGAACCAGTGTTAATATAGAGGTTGTTCAGACCTCTAGAATGGAACCAGTGTTAATATAGAGGTTGTTCAGACCTCCAGAATGGAACCAGTGTTAATATAGAGGTTGTTCAGACCTCTAGAATGGAACCAGTGTTAATATAGAGGTTGTTCAGACCTCTAGAATGGAACCAGTGTTAATATAGAGGTTGTTCAGACCTCTAGAATGGAACCAGTGTTAATATAGAGGTTGTTCAGACCTCTAGAATGGAACCAGTGTTAATATAGAGGTTGTTCAGACCTCTAGAATGGAACCAGTGTTAATATAGAGGTTGTTCAGACCTCTAGAATGGAACCAGTGTTAATATAGAGGTTGTTCAGACCTCTAGAATGGAACCAGTGTTAATATAGAGGTTGTTCAGACCTCTAGAATGGAACCAGTGTTAATATAGAGGTTGTTCAGACCTCTAGAATGGAACCAGTGTTAATATAGAGGTTGTTCAGACCTCTAGAATGGAACCAGTGTTAATATAGAGGTTGTTCAGACCTCTAGAATGGAACCAGTGTTAATATAGAGGTTGTTCAGACCTCTAGAATGGAACCAGTGTTAATATAGAGGTTGTTCAGACCTCTAGAATGGAACCAGTGTTAATATAGAGGTTGTTCCTCTAGAATGGAACCAGTGTTAATATAGAGGTTGTTCAGACCTCTAGAATGGAACCAGTGTTAATATAGAGGTTGTTCAGACCTCTAGAATGGAACCAGTGTTAATATAGAGGTTGTTCAGACCTCTAGAATGGAACCAGTGTTAATATAGAGGTTGTTCAGACCTCTAGAATGGAACCAGTGTTAATATAGGTTGTTCAGACCTCTAGAATGGAACCAGTGTTAATATAGAGGTTGTTCAGACCTCTAGAATGGAACCAGTGTTAATATAGAGGTTGTTCAGACCTCTAGAATGGAACCAGTGTTAATATAGAGGTTGTTCAGACCTCTAGAATGGAACCAGTGTTAATATAGAGGTTGTTCAGACCTCTAGAATGGAACCAGTGTTAATATAGAGGTTGTTCAGACCTCTAGAATGGAACCAGTGTTAATATAGAGGTTGTTCAGACCTCCATAATGGAACCAGTGTTAATATAGAGGTTTTTCAGACCTCTAGAATGGAACCAGTGTTAATATAGAGGTTGTTCAGACCTCTAGAATGGAACCAGTGTTAATATAGAGGTTGTTCAGACCTCTAGAATGGAACCAGTGTTAATATAGAGGTTGTTCAGACCTCTAGAATGGAACCAGTGTTAATATAGAGGTTGTTCAGACCTCTAGAATGGAACCAGTGTTACTATAGAGGTTGTTCAGACCTCTAGAATGGAACCAGTGTTAATATAGAGGTTGTTCAGACCTCTAGAATGGAACCAGTGTTAATATAGAGCTTGTTCAGACCTCTAGAATGGAACCAGTGTTAATATAGAGGTTGTTCAGACCTCTAGAATGGAACCAGTGTTACTATAGAGGTTGTTCAGACCTTTAGAATGGAACCAGTGTTAATATAGAGGTTGTTCAGAACTCTAGAATGGAACCAGTGTTAATATAGAGGTTGTTCAGACCTCCAGAATGGAACCAGTGTTAATATAGAGGTTGTTCAGACCTCTAGAATGGAACCAGTGTTACTATAGAGGTTGTTCAGACCTCTAGAATGGAACCAGTGTTAATATAGAGGTTGTTCAGACCTCTAGAATGGAACCAGTGTTAATATAGAGGTTGTTCAGACCTCTAGAATGGAACCAGTGTTAATATAGAGGTTGTTCAGAACTCTAGAATGAAACCAGTGTTAATATAGAGGTTGTTCAGACCTCTAGAATGGAACCAGTGTTAATATAGAGGTTGTTCAGACCTCTAGAATGGAACCAGTGTTAATATAGAGGTTGTTCAGACCTCTAGAATGGAACCAGTGTTAATATAGAGGTTGTTCAGACCTCTAGAATGGAACCAGTGTTACTATAGTGTCACGGTTGTAGGGTGTAGTGCAGGAGGAAGCCATTTGCCGAGCCGAATAATCCGTTCAGACAGGTTTATTAAATACGACAACGTCAAACAAACCGAGAACGGCAAAAAGGTGCTAACTGGGCTAATGAAATAAAAGTGCGCATATAGCGTCTTATAATAATATATCCCAAAACCACAATAGCAACATCGATACAACCACTCACCTCTAATATAATTACGTGACATGTAACAATGCGAAGCAACGAGTGCACTGCTCGCGACCCTCTTATATCCCAGTGATTACAAGTGCAAACAGCTGTGAGACAAACGTAAACACGGAAGTGAAACAAGGAAGTGCATCACCGAAATATGTCCGTGTAGCAACGCCACCACACCAATCGTGATATATAGAGGTTGTTCAGACCTCTAGAATGGAACCAGTGTTAATATAGAGGTTGTTCAGACCTCTAGAATGGAACCAGTGTTAATATAGAGGTTGTTCAGACCTCAGAGAGTAGTGTGTTATACTATATCCTCAGAGAGTAGTGTGTTATACTATATCCTCAGAGAGTAGTGTGTTATACTATATCCTCATATAGTAGTGTGTTATACTATATCCTCATATAGTAGTGTGTTATACTATATCCTCATATAGTAGTGTGTTATACTATATCCTCAGAGAGTAGTGTGTTATACTATATCCTCATATAGTAGTGTGTTATACTATATCCTCAGAGAGTAGTGTGTTATACTATATCCTCAGAGAGTAGTGTGTTATACTATATCCTCAGAGAGTAGTGTGTTATACTATATCCTCAGAGAGTAGTGTGTTATACTATATCCTCAGAGAGTAGTGTGTTATAATATATCCTCATATAGTAGTATGTTATACTATATCCTCATATAGTAGTGTGTTATACTATATCCTCAGAGAGTAGTGTGTTATACTATATCCTCAGAGAGTAGTGTGTTATACTATATCCTCAGAGAGTAGTGTGTTATACTATATCCTCATATAGTAGTGTGTTATACTATATCCTCAGAGAGTAGTGTGTTATACTATATCCTCATATAGTAGTGTGTTATACTATATCCTCATATAGTAGTGTGTTATACTATATCCTCATATAGTAGTGTGTTATACTATATCCTCAGAGAGTAGTGTGTTATACTATATTTCACCATACTCCCTGTAGCTATAATACTTTACTCTGTGAGCCCATTAAGGGAACAGGGTGAACGTTAGGACAGACCTTAGGGCTCGTTTGTTCCTGTCATAAACTATATCTCCTATGGTAATACTGTCTCTGTTGTTCCTCTTTCAAGGCAAACACCCAGATGACACCTTCTGGCGGAGACTGTCAGTAGAGACGTGGATAGAGATTTAACAAACCTCTACATACCGGGTCCAGGATGTTTATTAGTGGAGGAAACACGAAGCAGTGAAGTAGCGGACCTGGAGACGCCATGCACTTCACTTTGAATAAATAGGCTACTCATCAGGATTCAGCATCCAATGTACAAGTCTGTACAAACAGATGCCCAGGAGACTGAGGAGAGTGGATGAAATAAAAGTCTGAGAAAGACCCTGTTTGTGTTGGATCGTGAAAAATACATTTACATGTATGTTCTTCCATAAAAGGAGGAGACTGACAGACTCAACATCCCCTAACCTGCACCTTTGACCTCTAACATTATTAATTCAGACCAAAGAGGTACGCTCGCTGGTCGTTTACTCCTGGACGCTCTGCTCAGAATTTATGAACCAGTTGTTTTGCTTCCTTTGAGTGGAAGAGAAGAAAATCTACTACCTGCCTGGATGGACTTAAGGAAAGTAGAAATACTCAGCTGCTTGTATGTCACTGTAGACCCAGAGCTGAGAGTAAGATATGATATAAGAAGTATTGTTTTACTTGGCCAACTTTCATAATAATAATAAACAGAAATAAATATCTGAAATTAGTTAAACAAAATGGAAATCTATGTGATCTAGATCTATATACAGTATGATTAGGTATATTATTCGAAGAGCAGTAGTGAAGTTATAAGACCAGGAAAGGTCATCAAGTAATGATTAGTTGTAAAAAGGAAGACATGAAGTGTTTTGAATTGCAATTGAATCTTACCACAGATAATCTTAAATGTGTTCAGCATAAAACTGTAACATGAAACTGGGATACAGACAACAAATACATGTTCCTGAGAGTCAAACCTTTCCTTTAAGTTTTCATAATAGCTAATAAACAAATATATCGAGCCATTTATAAACGAGGTAAACAAATCAGTGTTTCTTTGTGTAACTTCAGAATACACATAATTAATTTTATTTGTTTATTGCCCGGTTGAGAACATTATCTCAGTATAAAAGTCTACAGAGGTGAAAGCCTGTCAGTAGTCTCTCTAGATATACTCTATTGTACTCTAATAGTTGGCCAGTACGCAAAAAGACACACACATGAGCACATAGAGTTTAGGTGGTAGCTATAAACAAAGAACTAGGTGTTTTTAACTGTATATGCTTTATGTGAAGAGCTCTGGTGAGTGCCAATGTCACAGAGCCGTCACTGACTGCCTGCGTGTGAGGGAAGCGTGAGACGCCCCTCCTGCCATTTCTGTAAAGGTTCCTCTTGGGTTTTAATGATCATTAAGCACGCTTCCAGATGTTGGCAAGCAACCTGTCCTGACACAGACTTCTGTGTTTTTAAATGCAGCAATCGGAGAACTAAAAAGAGTAGAGAGTAGAGAGGGACACAGAGGGAGGAAAGAAATATATGTATATTATAGTGGGATAGAAAGAAAGGACTTCAGAAAAACATGGCAAAAAACAGCACACTGTGGATATCTTGCCTGCTATGTCATTATTTGCTGGAAAACAATTACAAACACTGTCTGGTGTTTATAGCATATAGCATATGGAGCTGATCCTTTAATAGTTTTTTTAATGTGCCATTTCAAACAAGTTGTCAAGTTTTTTTCCCAAGTGGTGTAATCATTGTTGTATCTGGGACAGAGTAATCATTATGGATCTGTATTTTGCGTGACTGCCTAACATGCTGTTGGTCGTTCACATGCCGCCAAAACAGCACCGACCCGCCGAGATATGAACTCTACAAGACCCCTCAAGATGTCCTCAAGACCAGTATAGATGTCCTGTGGTATCTGACACCAAGACAATAGCAGCAGACCAGTATAGATGTCCTGTGGTATCTGACACCAAGACAATAGCAGCAGACCAGTATAGATGTCCTGTGGTATCTGACACCAAGACAATAGCAGCAGACCAGTATAGATGTCCTGTGGTATCTGACACCAAGACAATAGCAGCAGACCAGTATAGATGTCCTGTGGTATCTGATATTGATTGATAGTCTCCTTATCTATATATCCAGTGCTTTTTACTAAATATTAGATGAATGTGTAGCAAGTTAAGTTTTTTCTCTTATAATAGAATTATGCCTGTATGTAGAGGACAAGGTGGCAGCTGGGACACAGTGCCATTATCTAGACTAACTGATATCTTCATTCATTTTCATTCCTCCTGTAGGAGGTTTGTGGCAGCTCACAGCCTGCTTGCTGTGCCAGGCTGATTCTGTGGATATCGTGAGAGCACAGAGCCTGTAAAACCCCCAGCACCCCACCCCTTCCCCCCCCCAAAACACCACAACTATGCCTGACAGTGGCTCCCGCCGCTCCACAGCAGCAAGCCTGTGAAACAACCGTTAAAATCACCTGTAGCATCAGAGCCAAGGCTGGTAAGAAACCGCCCGCAAGTAAACACACTGTGCAAAATCAGCTGTCGTAAATACCAGAAGCCACTGATGCATGTCCTAAATACTATTTTCTTTTTTAGTTGTAGCTACCTGTGTTTGACATGCAGAAGGGTGCGTACGCACGCACACTAGAGCAAGATGTTTCACACACAGTATCTCACATAAATGAGTACACCCCTCACATGTTTGTGTACAGCTTGTATAACAGTGTACATTTGATGTCCCCTCAAAATAACTCAACACACAGACATTCATGTCTAAACTGCTGGCAACGAAAGTAAGTACATCCCTAAGTGAAAATGTCCAAATTGGGCCCAAGTGTCAATATTCTGTGTGGCCACCATTATTTCCCAGCACTGCCTTAACCCTCTAGGGCATGGAGTTCACCAGAGCTTCACAGGTTGCCACTGGAGTCCTCTGTTAGAGACCTTGTGCTCCTCCACCTTCTGTTTTAGGATGCCCCGCAGATGCTCAATATGGTTTAGGTCTGGTGACCTGGGGCCTCATGTATCAATCTTGCGTACGCACGAAAACAAGGCGTACGCCAGCTTTCACGTTCACGGTCAGATGTACTAACAGTGAAATTAACGTAAGAATGTGCGTTCTTCCACGTGAACTTCATGCCTGGCGTATGTCCATTTTTCGTGATTTCTGCCAGTTGGCGACTCATAGAGGCAATAAAGTGAAGTGGCTAACATTACACTACGAATTGCTCTATCGCACCTGTCAGATATTGCTTATAATTAGCAATTGATTAATTATTTGCTATATTATTGTCACATGAGTCTAATTACAATATTCTATTAATTATGCAATTCAGTAACATATAAAGGATGTGCAAATTGATACAACCCGTCTCGCAATGGCAGCGTTGGCTTTATTAGAGGACATTTTCAATGTACATATCCAGAGGGAACGAGTTTTTAGGGACCACAGTGATTTTCTGGCCCACGATGATGACTGGCTTATCAGCCGTTTCAGATTTCCAAGGGCTATACTCTTGGAGCTCTGCGCTGAGTTGGGTCCGAATTTGGAAAGACAGACAGTGAGGAGCCACGCATTACCCGTTCCTTTACAGGTGCTTACTACACTTGGTTTCCTTTCCTAAGAGAACTGGCAGACCGCTCAGGAATAAGCCAGTCATGTTTGAGCCGTGCAATGCCACCTGTATGGGACGGCATCATCCGCTTGTCTACCCGGTATATAACGTTCCCATACGATGCCGGTGACCAGCCAAAAATCAAAGCGCAATTTGCAGCGATTGCCGGTTTTCCTTATGTAATCGGAGCGATCGACTGCACACATATTGCTATAAAGGCGCCACCTGAAGAAGAATTTGCATATGTGAATCGGAAATATTTTCATTCAATAAATGTGCAGATTATATGTGATGCACAAATGCGCCTAACAAATATTGTGGCAAGGTGGCCTGGGTCAACCCATGATTCATATATCCTTACAAACAGCATGGTTGGGATGAGACTCCAAGCTGGCAGGCTGCGCGATGAGTGGCTACTGGGTAAGTCCTGCATTTAAATATATGGTTCAATGTAAAAGTTTAATTTTGGTGTCTGTAATTATTCAACTGCCCATCAGGAGACAGTGGTTATCCACTAAAGACGTGGCGGTTATCCCCCCTCAACAACCCACAAACTGACCGAGAGCGCAGATACAATGATGCCCATTCTCGCACTCAATTGTGGAGCGGGCGATTGGGCAGCTGAAATGTCGGTGGCGCTGCCTTGACAGGACCGGGGGGATGCTGTTATACCGCCCTGACAAGGTTTGCCGCATCATACTGGCCTGTGGAGTGCTGCACAATGTCGCGCACAGGCATGGCATATCCCTTGGTGAGGTGGGGGCACCGCCAGATGACCCAGGACCAGTATATGTGCAGCACAATCAACAAGCCATTCAGGCGCGTCAACGTGTAATTGCGACAATATAAATGGTACTCAGACACAAAGCTCATTTTCTGACCAATTCTTTTAATGAATGGCTTATTTCTGTGAGTGCGTCAGTGACATTTATAAGGTGACTGTTCATTTCTCCAATGGCCCTAACAATTTGCTGTTGTGACTCCAGAACAGCATGCGTCAAGACGCGGCCAGATGGACGGGCTTCAGCACTGGGGGGAACATTAGAGACACCGGAGACGCTGGACTGAATGGGCTCTGGCTGCTCGGGTGGTGCGGACCCTGAGTGCGTGCCAGTGGACGTTCCTGCGGTTCCTAAGTCCAAATAAACACAGGGACATGTTAACAGTCATTCGAGTCTGTTCCTTATTAATGGGTACACGCATTTGCAATAAAAGCAGTGGATACGTGAAATCTCTGGTGTACTTTTTGCTACATTGCATGGATGTTCAAATTTAACGGTGGCTGGTAGGCTATATGTATCAAAGTTAAGGAAATTAATTTGAGTCACCTTGCTGGCAGTCCTGTAGTATATCCGAGTCTCCTACATCAGCGGATACGATTCCAGAGATTAACGTGTCTCCTACTATAGAGGCAACTCTCTGATCAAAGGGTGCAAGTTCATCGGTCCCTGTACCACCGCCTGTTCTGCCCACACTTTGTCGGTGCGCAGCAGTTCTCCGCTTAACTTCCACCTTTATGTCTGACCATTTCTTCTTCAGGTCATTTACGGTGCGACTCTCAGATCCCACCGCGTTGACAGCATCAGACAAACTCGCCCACTCTTTTTTCTTTCTTTTGTTATTAATTCCAGATGACAAATTGCCAAATAAAATATTTTTTGTTGTTTCTACCTCTGATAGTAGCACCTCTAATACGTTTTCAGTGAAATTTAGTTTCTTGGTTGCTTTAGCCATGTTCTTGCAGGTGTCTTTGGCCAAATTGGACTAATAACCATATTTAAAGTAATTTAATTGAGGGAGGAGACAGGGTGTGGTGTTGTGCATGTCCATGTGCGCTCAATTTCGTGTTAATTGGGATGTTCAAACAGGATGTACGTGGAATGCTGCGTACACTGAGATTCATACATCTGATTTTTTTGGTGCGTACGCACATTTATAGCTTTGTCCGTACGCAATGATTTAGTATGAATTCAACGCAAGTCTTTGTACATGAGGCCCCTGCTTGGTCAGTCCATCACCTTTACCCTCAGCTTCTTTTGCAAGGCAGTGGTCACCTTGGAGGTGTGTTTGGGGTCATTATCATGTTGGAATACTGCCCTGGGGCCCAGTCTCTCTATAGGGAGGGGATCACGCTCTGCTTCAGTAGGTCACAGTACATGTTGGCATTCATGGTTCCCTCCCCAGTGCCGGCAGCACTCATGCAGCCCCAGACCATGACACTCCCACCACCTTGATCTTTGTACTCCTCACCTGGTTGCCGCCACACACACTTCCCACCATCTGAACCAAATAAGTTTATCTTGGTCTCATCAGACCACATGGTTCCAGTAATCCATGTCCTTAGTCTGCTGGTCTTCAGCAAACTGTTTGCTGGCTTTCTTGTGCATCATCTTTAGAAGAGGCTTCCTTCTGGGACGACAGTCATGCAGACCAATTTTGGATACCAGACGTTTAGACATGAATGGCTGTGTGTTGAGTTATTTTGAGGGGACAGCAAATGGCTAATGAACTGTATTCTACGAGTATACTACCCTAAATGAGGTTTACTACCATGGTTCGGGAGGAGGACTTCCAGCTAATTAATTACAGGTGGAAGCCCTCAGCAATTAACAGCTAGAGGGTACATATAGACTCAGCAGTCCTACCTCGCTCCGCTGACAGCTCGCAGCAGCTTCTCTCGCCCAGATACTACTCGTCTCGCTAAAGCGCTTCCTCCGCCGAAGGCACTAGCAATCCCAGGAATGTCCCCCCGCAAGTCGCGGGTCTCCCGACCATTTCGGTCATGCCGGACGCCGGTACCAGGCTTCGCCGCCCCCAGCAAAACCACCACCTTCTTCCCCGGCCTCCTCCTACCGCTCGACCATCCCGACGATCCCTCCCGTCGGGAACTGGACCGTAGCCGGGCTAAGACAAGCGCTGGGCAACTCGGACCCACAGGTCTCAAGGAAGACGCACAAAGCGGAGCCGTACGACCTATATGTCTCCCAAACCGGCCCGCAGGCAGGGCAAAACCCGCAGGGCCCAAAATATACCGCCCCAGGCAACTCCGTCGTCCTCCCGCTCAGGACACGGCTCGCTTTGCTCCGCCAATGCCTCTGCCGCCGCAGCGCCGCATTCGGACGAGCCCAGCGGCTCCCCTTTTACAGCTCAGCCTTATACCCCTAATAACCCTCTCCCTTTCCAGCGGCCCCGAGCTCCGGCCCCGGGCACTAGCGCGAAGCTTTCGCAGCCAGCAGTACAGGCTAACCCTCGCCTCCAGTCTCTCTACCCTCCAGGTGCCAACCCCGCCCACTGGCAGCGGCACAACCCCGCCCACCGGCAGTGGCCCGCAGGCCCGCAGCCCCACAGCTCCAAACCAGCGCGGGCCCGCCCCCGCTCGCTGCGCAAGCTCACTCTTCATCCTTCCAGCCGCCATTCCCCCTCCCCTCCTCCCCACTCCGGTTCGAGCAACCCTATTTGTCCACCAGCTACGTACCTCGTACAGCAACCACCAGCGCAACCCACTGAACCCAGGTCTCCGCTTTTATCGAAGGCAGGCAGATCGGTGATAATTTCAACGCGGGCGGATGCCATAGAGCACGCAGCCGTTCCATGCATATTTGTAGTTCTGCGGCGGCGTACGTCCAGCCTATAAACCCGCAAATAAAACATCCAAATTATTCGACGACTCCCGTAAAAAATAATAATAAATAAATAAATAAATATAAAATTTCACGCATGCATTTCGAACGGCCATCCACCCGGACGAGATAAAAAAAACACATTTTTATCAACCCGTCAGCCCCACGCAATTCCCCGTTCCCAAGTGTAAACGGCCTGTCCCCTCTCGACGAATTTTTGCTTAAATTCCTTGGCATAGACCAGGCATCCACATGATTAAAATCGCAGGTCGGGGTGCCCGGCCGGCCAAAGTTGACGTTCATCCGCTCTCAGAGTCATGCCTATGCATCCCGACTCACGGCATCTTTTGGAGTCCGCGGGCTCGAGAAATACTATTTCGCCGTACGTCTAACGTTCGGATGCAAAGCAGCCCGGAAATATTCGACATGCCATCAGAAGCAGTCCGCTGGATCTTGTCAAACAACTACGCATACCCCGTTCCCATTCACCCTCTCTGATGCCACTCTTAAGGCGCCTCACCTGGTTCGCAGCTCGCGACCAATCCATCCATTCATCATCGCTAAGCATATCCCCGGGTCAGAGAACCAAATCGCTGACTCCCTGTCTCGCTTTATGTTTCAGAAATTCAGGACGCGGGCTCCGGAGGCGGACCATATCCCCACTCCGGTCCCTCGCTATTCCGAATGGATATTCTCGTAAACTCTTCTTACAACCTACCCTTCCCCGATTTTTCTTTTCTTTCCATAACGCCTTTCACCTCCTATCGATATACCATAAAGGGCTTACAAGCCGGGTCCATTAGAGGTTATCTGAGCAGCATCCAGTTTTCCATAAATTGATGCACGGCGCTCCCTCCCCCGAAATAAGCAATGCGCAAACCTCCCTCCTGATTAAAGGGATTCAAAGATCCCAGCCCACCCGTGCCGACGCCAGGCAACCCTTAACCCTTGATATCTTAACCAAATGCATTTACACCCTCCGCACAGGCTACCAGCCCCTAGGTGCCGCCTGCACACTTGACGCTATGTTTATCCTAGCCTTTTTCGGCTTCCTCAGGTGCTCGGAACTCACCACCACTTCCAAATTCGACCCCGAAATCCACCCCACCATCTCAGACCTATCAGTGATAGACGAGGCAATTTCATTTCTGATTAAACGAAGCAAGACCGACCAGACCATTAAAGGCCATTTCATCTACTTTTTTAACCCAGACTCGCAAATCCAACCGTACCAGTCAATTCGGGTTTACCTGCAACGGAGAAGATCCCGGGCTAGATCTCATCTGGAACCCCTGTTCGTGGACGAATCCCGAAAACCCGTGCCACGTTTCTGGTTCCAGAAGCACCTCAAATCCGTTCCCCAGCAGTCAGGCATTCCAGCAGAACACCTTTCAGGCCACTCATTCCGCATCGGGGCAGCAACTTCAGCAGCCCAAAAAAAAAAAAAAAAAAAAAAAAAAAGGCCTCTCCCAACAGCAGATCCAAGCCCTCGGGGGATGGTCCTCCGACGCTTTCCAAAGCTATATCAGGACAAATCGGTCCCATATCAAAATAGCTCTCCAAACCCTCGTAAACAAATGAACCGATAGATAAATGGACAAATAAATTAACTAAGTAATAGAACTCCGTTCTAATTAATAGAACCCCCTTTTTCCTTTTCTGTCCTCTCTTTCCGTCCAGCGAGCATTGGCCTCACAGCGGACGGAGTGAGAGCCCCCCGGTAGAGCGCTCTTGTTTTCTCTTTCATCCAGTGAGCAGTCGGTCTCCAGCAGATGCCGCGTGAGAAAATCTCCCGGGCAGGCACTCACTTTCGCTATTTCCCGTTTCCTTCCGTCCAGCGGGCACTAGTCTCACAGCGGACGGAATGAGAACCTCCCCGGTTGAGTTCCTACGTTTTCTCTTTCATCCAGTGAGCGTTGGTCTCCAGCAGATGCCGCGTGAGAAAATCTCCCGGGCAAGCATTCATTTTCCCCTTCGCGTTTCCCCTTTCCGTCCAGCGAGCACTAGTCTCACAGCGGACGGAGTGAGAACTTCCCCGGTCGAGCTCCAACGTTTTCTCTTTCATCCAGTAAGCATTTGGTCTCCAGCAGATGCCGCGTGAGAAAATCTCCCGGGCAAGCACTCATTTTCCCCTTCGCGTTTCCCCTTTCCGTCCAGCGAGCACTAGTCTCACAGCGGACGGAGCGAGAACTTCCCCGGTCGAGCTCCATCGTTTTCTCTTTCATCCAGTGAGCATTTGGTCTCCAGCAGATGCCGCGTGAGAAAACCTCCCGGGCAAGCACTCACTTTCCTGTACGTTCCTCCTTTCCGTCCAGCGAGCATTGGTCTCACAGCGGTCGGAATAAATCTATACCAAACGGGCATTGGTCCCACAGCAAAGCTCCCACGTTTCTCCTTTCCGTCCAGCGAGCATTGGTCTCACAGCGGTCGGAATAGGAATACCAAGCGGGCATCGGTCCCACAACAAACGTTCCAACGCCCCACGTCCACAGGCCAGCAGGGCCCATCTAGTCCAGGCCGTGAACGGCTTCACAGGCCCCCGCGCATACAAAAAAATAAAAATAAAAGTCTGACCCTTCCTCGTGATGCCAGCCCGCCAAGCTCGGCTCTCTGGGGGGTTTATAATCCGGCGGCTGTCCTCTGCTCCTTAGCGTTAGGGGGGTACTCTGGGTTCGGGCCAAATTCCGAGCCCGGAGCCCCGGACCGGATTCCGAGCCCGGAACCCTCCCTCCGGACAGCACGCCAAATACGCATTAAACCTATATCCCTTAATTGGCATGTAAGTGCGAACTCGTGAAATGAGGTTTACTAACAAGTTTCGGGAGGAAGACTTCCAGCTAATTAATTACAGGTGGAAGCCCTCAGCAATTAACAGCTAGAGGGTACATATAGACTCAGCATTCCTACCTCGCTCCGCTGACAGCTCGCAGCATCCCCCCACCACCCCTTCTCCGCTCAAATTCTAGTCCTAACCACTTACATGCGGGGGGGGGTACTCTGGGTTCGGGCCAAATTCCGAGCCCGGAGCCCCGGGCCGGATTCCGAGCCCGGAACCCTCCCTCCGGACAGCACGCCAAATACGCATTAAACCTATATCCCTTAATTGGCATGTAAGTGCGAACTCGTGAAACATTGTTAGGGGACACATAGCATCTGTCTCTATAATACAGTGTCTGTAAAAGCCAGTAGGACCGGTTAACCAGCTGTGCTGTACATGTTTACTGACCAGCAGGGTTACTGACCAGCAAGGTTACTGACCAGCGTGGTTACTGACCAGCATGGTTACTGACCAGCAAGGTTACTGACCAGCATGGTTACTGACCAGTGTGGTTACTGACCAGCATGGTTACTGACCAGCATGTTCACTGACCAGCATGGTTACTGACCAGCAGGGTTACTGATCAGCATGGTTACTGACCAGCAAGGTTACTGACCAGCAGGGTTACTGACCAACTGACCAGCATAGCTACTGACCAGCATGGCTACTGACCAGTGTGGTTACTGACCAGCAAGTTTACTGACCAGCGTGGTTACTGACCAGCATGGTTACTGACCAGCAAGGTTACTGACCAGCAGGGTTACTGACCAGCATAGCTACTGACCAGCATGGCTACTGACCAGCAGGGTTACTGACCAACTGACCAGCATAGCTACTGACCAGCATGTTAACTGACCAACTGACCAGCACTACTACTGACCAGCATGGTTACTGACCAGAATAGCTACTGACCAGCATGGTTACTGACCAGCATAGCTACTGATCAGCATGTTTACTGACCAGCAGGGTTACTGACCAACTGACCAGCATGTTTACTGACCAACTGACCAGCATGTTTACTGACCAGCATGTTTACTGACCAGCATGTTTACTGACCAACTGACCAGCATGTTTACTGACCAACTGACCAGCATGTTTACTGACCAGCATGTTCACTGACCAACTGACCAGCATGTTTACTGACCAACTGACCAGCATGTTTATTGACCAGCATGTTTACTTACCAACTGACCAGCATGTTTACTGACCAGCATGTTTACTGACCAACTAACCAGCATGTTTACTGACCAACTGACCAGCATGTTTATTGACCAGCATGTTTACTGACCAACTGACCAGCATGGCTACTGACCAACTGACCAGCATGTTTACTGACCAACTGACCAGCATGTTTACTGACCAACTGACCAGCATGGTTACTGACCAACCGTCCAGCATGTTTACTGACCAACTGACCAGCATGTTTACTGACCAACCGTCCAGCATGTTTACTGACCAACTGACCAGCATGTTTACTGACCAGCATGTTTACTGACCAACTGACCAGCATGTTTACTGACCAACTGACCAGCATGTTTACTGACCAGCATGTTTACTGACCAGCATGTTTACTGACCAACTTGCCAGCATGGTTCCAGACATCCTGTTTGCAGGCAGACATGATTTTTTGTTTAAATAAATTAGTCATAAATGTCTTCTGATTTTCAATTAATTGAGAAGTCAATGATTACACTTTTTGTAATTAGTTATTCTGTTTACTTTAATAGTTTTATACATGAGCCTTTTTATATATGAGCCCCTACCTTTTTTTCACAGCATTTTGTTTTACTTTAGTCACTTTTACTGACAGATGTCAGTGAAGGGAATCAATGACAATTCACAACACAATTGCAGCAGACAGCCCGTAGACTTTCCAATAGAGATGCCAGCTTCTGTAATATAATGTATTTAATTACACCCCATTTTCTGTGTTGCCCAGTTTTGACACTTAGTTGTGCCCATCTGAGAGCCATTACACCTGTGAGTGAATTGGACCACACTTTTCCCCAGACCCCAATATTTCCCTGACAGCACCAGGCTCACCATCTCCTCCCCAGATCCGGTCACATGTCCAACCTTCAACAGATCATTGATTTACAGCGATGACAGACACATAATGATTCATGTGCAGACCCTCTGATACTGATTTATAAGAGTCGCCCATAAGCCCCCCCCCCCCTTCAGCATGTTAAACCCACAGATATTCAATGTGTAACGAATATCTGCAAAGAATATGAAGGTAAGATCCTTATTGGGGGAATTCACAGGCAGGAGGAGGTCTTTTGAAATATTCATTAGCAACGAAAGAAGTCCATTAAAGTTATTCTTAATCAAATGATCTAGTTATATGGGCCATTAGAGCTACACGTAGAACAGTAAGAACCAAGTCTTCAGTCCTTTTAGGGCTCACACTAGCATATAACATTTCCATGTCCTAAATGGCACCCTTGGGGTTTTCATAGTGTACTGATAATAAGTGCTGCACTATCTAAGGGAAGGCTGCAATTTGGGGCTTATTTTACCTCTGCAGCTTTCCTTTTCAGCTCCAAACCAAACCTCAGGCTGTCTGTGAATGGCTTGTTAATATGAGGTTGTAGTCTGAACTCACAACATACAGATAAATTGCATCTGATCACGACATGACAGCCAGCTGCAAACACAATTGTTTCCACAAAGTTCAGTATTTATTTTTCTTGCAAGCATCTTTTGGCTCAGAACACACAGTCTGGTATTCTCAGTAAAATAAAAACTACTGCTCTTATCCTCCTTTGTCTCTGAGTTTTTGCCATTTATCTGTATGATTACAATGTTGGGATAAAGCGCCAAACAAACGATCTGCATAGGAGACTTCTATCTGTAAATATAGCCTACTTTTACTCACCAACAGTTACTGCTACTACTACTACTACTACTACTACTACTACTACTACTACTGCTACTACTACTACTACTGCTACTATTACTACTACTACTACTAATGCTAATACTACTACTACTACTACTGCTACTACTGCTACTACTACTACTGCTAATAATACTGCTACTGCTGCTACTGCTGCTACTGCTACTACTGCTGCTGCTACTGCTGCTGCTGCTACTGCTGCTACTACTGCTACTACTACTACTACTACTACTACTGCTACTGCTACTGCTACTGCTGCTGCTACTACTACTACTACTACTACTACTACTACTACTACTACTACTACTACTGCTACTACTACTGCTACTACTACTACTACTACTACTACTTCTACTACCACCTGATAAATGGGATATACCATATGTGTTCCCCCCTTGTGGAAGTAAGTTAAAGCTTAATTACAGCAACTGCAACAAAACAGCCAAGTTGCTGTAATATTTGAAACATACAGAATATTGATATTTTAAACTTTATGTCTTTTGAACCACATATAATAACGCAACCTGGAAGTGGCCAAGGGATTTTGCATGTGCTGTCATTCTGCAATTATGGAAATGATACATTATTGTGGATATCACAATATGTATTGCAATGCCACATTTCTACATCTACTGCAGCTTTAAGAAAATGTGGTCATTTGGTGAATGTATCGTTTTAATGATTTAAGGCTAAAACAGCCAGTCACATTATGTGTGAAGCTATGACAAGGCTTTGTGTCTCTACAAAAAGGCACTATTTATTGGAGTGCATTTGATTATGGCTCTCTGTGTTCTATTGGGATCACAATCTGTCTCCCACCAGAGATGATGTGCGTTGTTGTGAGTGCGTCTGGTTTGCAGGCAGTAGTGACACACTGTTTGGCCATCTCCTCTACACCATCTGCCCATTCTGGTGCCTGGTATCCATGTATGTTGGCTGTGTAACAATACAAGCCACATTCACTAACCTGTTATACATCCCCAACAGATCCCTGGTTCCTTATTAGTGCACTACTTTTGTCCAGGGGGCTCCGGGGGCTTTGGTCAAATATGTGCCCTGTGTAGTGAAGACGGGGCCATTTGGGATGTAGCCCAGGTCCAGGGTGTAACAACACAAACCACATTGTGGCTCCTTTATAGTCAAGCCAGATGGACAGCAGACCCAGTCAAACTACAGTAAAATGGGAAACACACACAGGTAGCTGGGGCTGCAAGCAGACCTGATACAGACCACCAGGGAACAGTACTGTAAGAAAACATGTGCTAGCTACCGGTGGTAGAAAGTAGTACAAGCAGACCTGATACAGACCACCAGGGAACAGTACTGTAAGAAAACATGTGCTAGCTACCGGTGGTAGAAAGTAGTACAAGCAGACCTGATACAGACCACCAGGGAACAGTACTGTAAGAAAACATTTGCTAGCTACCGGTGGTAGAAGGTAGTACAAGCAGACCTGTTACAGACCACTAGGGAACAGTACTGTAAGAAAACATGTGCTAGCTACCGGTGGTAGAAGGTGGTACAAGCAGACCTGATACAGACCACCAGGGAACAGTACTGTAAGAAAACATTTGCTAGCTACCGGTGGTAGAAGGTAGTACAAGCAGACCTGATACAGACCACCAGGGAACAGTACTGTAAGAAAACATGTGCTAGCTACCGGTGGTAGAAGGTGGTACAAGCAGACCTGATACAGACCACCAGGGAACAGTACTGTAAGAAAACATGTGCTAGCTACCGGTGGTAGAAGGTAGTACAAGCAGACCTGATACAGACCACCAGGGAACAGTACTGCAAGAAAACATGTGCTAGCTACCGGTGGTAGAAGGTAGTACAAGCAGACCTGATACAGACCACCAGGGAACAGTACTGTAAGAAAACATGTGCTAGCTACCGGTGGTAGAAGGTGGTACAAGCAGACCTGATACAGACCACCAGGGAACAGTACTGTAAGAAAACATGTGCTAGCTACCGGTGGTAGAAAGTAGTACAAGCAGACCTGATACAGACCACCAGGGAACAGTACTGTAAGAAAACATGTGCTAGCTACCGGTGGTAGAAAGTAGTACAAGCAGACCTGATACAGACCACCAGGGAACAGTACTGTAAGAAAACATTTGCTAGCTACCGGTGGTAGAAGGTAGTACAAGCAGACCTGTTACAGACCACTAGGGAACAGTACTGTAAGAAAACATGTGCTAGCTACCGGTGGTAGAAGGTGGTACAAGCAGACCTGATACAGACCACCAGGGAACAGTACTGTAAGAAAACATTTGCTAGCTACCGGTGGTAGAAGGTAGTACAAGCAGACCTGATACAGACCACCAGGGAACAGTACTGTAAGAAAACATGTGCTAGCTACCGGTGGTAGAAGGTGGTACAAGCAGACCTGATACAGACCACCAGGGAACAGTACTGTAAGAAAACATGTGCTAGCTACCGGTGGTAGAAGGTAGTACAAGCAGACCTGATACAGACCACCAGGGAACAGTACTGCAAGAAAACATGTGCTAGCTACCGGTGGTAGAAGGTAGTACAAGCAGACCTGATACAGACCACCAGGGAACAGTACTGTAAGAAAACATGTGCTAGCTACCGGTGGTAGAAGGTGGTACAAGCAGACCTGATACAGACCACCAGGGAACAGTACTGTAAGAAAACATGTGCTAGCTACCGGTGGTAGAAGGTAGTACAAGCAGACCTGATACAGACCACCAGGGAACAGTACTGTAAGAAAACATGTGCTAGCTACCGGTGGTAGAAGGTGGTACAAGCAGACCTGATACAGACCACCAGGGAACAGTACTGTAAGAAAACATTTGCTAGCTACCGGTGGTAGAAGGTAGTACAAGCAGACCTGATACAGACCACCAGGGAACAGTACTGTAAGAAAACATGTGCTAGCTACCGGTGGTAGAAGGTGGTACAAGCAGACCTGATACAGACCACCAGGGAACAGTACTGTAAGAAAACATGTGCTAGCTACCGGTGGTAGAAGGTAGTACAAGCAGACCTGTTACAGACCACTAGGGAACAGTACTGTAAGAAAACATGTGCTAGCTACCGGTGGTAGAAGGTGGTACAAGCAGACCTGATACAGACCACCAGGGAACAGTACTGTAAGAAAACATGTGCTAGCTACCGGTGGTAGAAGGTAGTACAAGCAGACCTGATACAGACCACCAGGGAACAGTACTGCAAGAAAACATGTGCTAGCTACCGGTGGTAGAAGGTAGTACAAGCAGACCTGATACAGACCACCAGGGAACAGTACTGTAAGAAAACATGTGCTAGCTACCGGTGGTAGAAAGTAGGCGTTGTGTCTATAAATGACCTATTCCCTGTGTAATTCCCTGTTGTTCTGCAGGATCGTGTCTATAAATGACCTATTCCCCTGTAATTCTGCAGGATCACAGTAACAGCAACAGTGCATTGAATTCTACTGTAAAACCGTGTAAATGTCATATATAATTATATAAGTCAGACTTATTTAGTTTGAAAAAGGACCAGAAAATCTACAATACCTTGGTGTTTGACCCATCAATGGAAACCCTGCTTTCATTTGCAACACGTTGTGCCAGCCATGTAACACCAGAGACTAAAAGGGAAATAGAGGACATGAAAGCGAAAGGGCATTTTCTCCCCAAACTTGTGAAGTATTTAAAATAGCATTAACTCTGTTGATCTGTTACGAATAAGTGTTCATACATTAGGAGTTTTTAAAAGAAATGGGGGCTTTTTTATGTTCTTTATATGTTCAAACTTTCTTTACACATTTGTTGTTTTGGTTATGTTATTCAAGGCCTTTGGTAATTTCATTCAGTTTTAGTGTGTAGAGAAAATCCTTTGTTTAATTTTGCTAAAACGTTTTGTATTCAAATAATAAAAAAATGTACAATATTTTCCTTTGTTTCCTTCCCACTTAAATACAACTGAAATATAACGTTATCCTTCACTTTAGAATAGAGAACCCACATCGGTTTATTAGCTACCTATTATTCATTAAGGTAGAATGTGTTTACACTTCAAAATAGGGAACATTTGTCTGCAAACAAGTATAAATTGACTATGAACAGGACCAGCCGTCATGATTGGGAAACTTTATTTGACTATTCTTAGTTTACTCTGTCCTTGTTATTCCCTTATTAAGACCACGTATACAGAGCCTATTACTTATAGAATAAACTCCATACTAACTATTGAATAGCGTTGATTGTGGCATTTAAGTAGGTAATAAATGAACAAATACCAATACATGATATACAGTATGAGAATTGGATAACAATGAATAAAGAGTTTACAAATGACCAATACTGCCTAACAAAGGCCTTACAAGCAATTTACACTGTCTCTTGTAAGCTACAAATAAGTGGCTAATAAGTGTACCTTAAAATAAAGTGTTACCGGTTTTCCTTAATCAATAGTGACATTAGCTGTCTCTGCAGCAACAGCAATGGTAGATTTAGATTGTGTTGGTATGGTTCCTTCCTCACTGTATAAGTTATCTGTTTCCATTGTGTTGGTATGGTTCCTTCCTCACTGTATAAAACATCTGTTTCCATTGTGTTGGTATGGTTCCTTCTAACTGTATAAGCTATCTGTTTTCATTGTGTTGGTATGGTTCCTTCTAACTGTATAAGCTACCTGTTTCCATTGTGTTGGTATGGTTCCTTCCTCACTGTATAAGCTATCTGTTTTCATTGTGTTGGTATGGTTCCTTCTAATTGTATAAGCTATCTGTTTCCATTGTGTTGGTATGGTTCCTTCCTCACTGTATAAGCTATCTGTTTCCAGTGTGTTGGTATGGTTCCTTCCTCACTGTATAAGCTATCTGTTTCCATTGTGTTGGTATGGTTCCTTCTAACTGTATAAGCTATCTGTTTCCATTGTGTTGGTATGGTTCCTTCTAACTGTATAAGCTATCTGTTTCCATTGTGTTGGTATGGTTCCTTCCTCACTGTATAAGCTATCTGTTTTCATTGTGTTGGTATGGTTCCTTCTAATTGTATAAGCTATCTGTTTCCATTGTGTTGGTATGGTTCCTTCCTCACTGTATAAGCTATCTGTTTCCAGTGTGTTGGTATGGTTCCTTCCTCACTGTATAAGCTATCTGTTTCCATTGTGTTGGTATGGTTCCTTCTAACTGTATAAGTTATCTGTTTCCATTGTGTTGGTATGGTTCCTTCTAACTGTATAAGCTATCTGTCATACTTACTGCAAATGCAAGTAATGGCAGGTGCTCTTTCCAAAGGTTCATCCAAGAGTTATTTTCTCCACAGGATCAGTGTGCTGTAAACTCTCCTGAGAATTGAAAAACTAGTACTAGCACTAGTTTTTTTTAATAAAAAGCCCACTACAGCTGAATATAAATGTTCAGATAGTGTCCTAATGTGGGTAGGTAATGGCGCTAGTTTATATAAAAGCCCACTACAGCTGAATATAAATGTGCAGATAGAGTCCTAATGTAGGTAGGTAATGGCACTAGTTTATATAAAAGCCCACTACAGCTGAATATAAATGTGCAGATAGAGTCCTAATGTAGGTAGGTAATGGCACTAGTTTATATAAAAGCCCACTACAGCTGAATATAAATGTGCAGATAGAGTCCTAATGTAGGTAGGTAATGGCACTAGTTTATATAAAAGCCCACTACAGCTGAATATAAATGTGCAGATAGAGTCCTAATGTAGGTAGGTAATGGCACTAGTTTATATAAAAGCCCACTACAGCTGAATATAAATGTGCAGATAGAGTCCTAATGTAGGTAGGTAATGGCACTAGTTTATATAAAAGCCCACTACAGCTGAATATAAATGTGCAGATAGTGTCCTTATTTGGGTAGGTAATGGCACTATAAAGCATTGCTGATCTCCAAAGAGAGACTTATAGACCCTAGTCGATGTCAGTGCACTGTAAAGTAAGTAGGGAGATGGATGGGACACACATTTAGACGGTATCCACTGAGAAGGGGAATCAAGCTGTAAAGTAGAAGCAGATGTAGAGAAAGGCTGGAATATTTTCCACTTGAAGTAGACGGCAGATTTTTGGACTCTCTCACTTTCATTTGGTCTACGTCAATCTGTCTTTATTTCAATGTCTGTCTCTCTCTGTTCCTCTTTTGTTGTCATTTGTATTTTTTTACTAATATCATTCCATTGTACACATCCCAGTTGTGTATTTTTAATTATTAAATGTGATGCATACAAAAATAGCTAATAAATTGCACTCACACTGCTTTTTCAAATGATTGATTTGTTATCCCCAGCACCCTAAGTTCAACCACACGGACGATTGTGACCTGGAGACTCAATGGGAAGTGAACATTTTGTCCAGAGCTACAAGGGGCTGGCAGTGAAGTCTTTAATTCATCATCCCCTAAATAATGACTCTCTGTGACAGTTTATCAATAATCAATACAATCAATACAGCATGAGTGTACTAGCCACCTCCAGGGGTCTTCATCAATAATATGACAACATTACATGGTTGGCACTGTTTACCTGCAGAGCCAGTCGTTGTGTCCTAGCTCCAGCAGTGAGTGCGACACAAACGATTTTGCAGGTATTCCTACATGACCTTTGACCTGAGCTTGGTTGGCCGTTACCTCAGACTACAGTGTATGGGGAATGGGATGTTATTAACAATCAGTCAGAGGTTATAGGAGGTAAACTGTCAGGTAGCATCAGCTGCTCAGCCTGCAACACAACCAGGGGGTCCTTATACTATATATATATATATATAAACTGTCAGGTAACATCAGCTGCTCAGTCTGCAACACAACAAGGGGGTCCTTATACTATATATATATATATAAACTGTCAGGTAGCATCAGCTGCTCAGTCTGCAACACAACTAGAGGGTCCTTATACTATATATATATATATATATAAAATGTCAGGTAGCATCAGCTGCTCAGTCTGCAACACAACCAGGAGGTCCTTATACTATATATATATATATATATAAAATGTCAGGTAGCTGTCACGAATAAGGTGTGCAGGCAGCAGGCAGACTCAAACGCAGAGAATCTTAAAATATATTCACAGACATTCACAGACAGACAAGACCAATCTCTGGTCAGGAGGACAGGAAAGACCAATCTCTGGCCAGGAGGACAGGAAAGTCTGAATGTTACAGGAGGTCCGACAGGCCGATTTGTGTCAGGAGGACAGACAGGCTGATGCAGGTCAGGAGACAGATCAGGAGGTCGACCCGGCGGATGTGGGTCAGAAGGCCGTGCCGGGGGACACGGGTCAGGAGGCCGTGCCGGGGGACACGGGTCAGGCGGGCGTTGCCGGGGGACACGGGTCAGGCGGGCGTGCCGGGGGACACGGGTCAGGCGGGCGTGCCGGTGGACAGGGAACAGTCTTTGGCTCGGGAACAGTCTTTGGCCCGGGAACAGTTTTTGGCCCAGGAACAGGCCCGGAAACGGGCCCGGGCAGGGCAACAGGCTTGAGGACTGGACGGGGCCCGAGCACAGGTGTGAGCTTGAGGACTGGTGTGGACTGGGGAACTGGGCCAGACTCAGACATGGGGACGGACTCAGACATGGGGACGGACTCAGACATGGGGACGGACTCAGACATGGGGACGGACTCAGACATGGGGACGGACTCAGACATGGGGACGGACTCAGACATGGGGACGGACTCAGACATGGGGACGGACTCAGACATGGGGACGGACTCAGACATGGGGACGGACTCAGACCTGGGGACGGACTCAGACCTGGGGACGGACTCAGACCTGGGGACGGACTCAGACATGGGGACGGACTCAGACATGGGGACGGACTCAGACCTGGGGACGGACTCAGACATGGAGACGGACTCAGACATGGAGACGGACTCAGACATGGAGACGGACTCAGACCTGGGGACGGACTCAGACATGGGGACGGACTCAGACATGGAGACGGACTCAGACGTGGGGACGAACTCAGACATGACCGTGGGACTGGACATAGGGGCAAAAACAGGAACGGGCACAGAGACACGGACGGGAACAGACGGAGAGACACGGACGGGAACAGGATCGGAGACAAGGACAGGACCGGGATGAGAGGCACGGACGGGACCAGGAACGGAGATAAGGGCGGAGGTCGAGCGAGGGACGGAGGTTGGAACACGGACGGGCGAAGAGACAGGGACTAGGACGGGATTGAAGAGGGGGACATGGACGGGATCGAAGAGGGGGACATGGACGGGATCAGAGACAGTGAGTGGGATGGGAACGAAGACAGGGGGTAGGACGGGATCGGAGACAGAGACTAGGCTGGGATCAGGGACAGGAACATAAGTAGGTAAGGAGATAGGAGAAGACACAGAGGCGGGAACTGACACTGGGGCGGGGACTGGCTCCAAAGACACTGGGACAGGCTCAGGGGTGGGGACAGGCTCTGGCGACCTGGACAAAACAGGAGACCCAGTTTCGGGTAAGACAGAAAAACTGGTCTCGGGCAGGACCGGTAGATCAGTTTCAGATATGCACCCCCCCCTCAAAAAAAAAAAAAAACAGAGCAATGTCCTCAAAAGACAATTGTTCTACCTTCGGGCAGGGGGTGTGTGGGGGCTGCAGATTAACAGCCACCATAGGCTGCGGAGTAACAACCTCCATAGGCTGCGGAGTAACAACCTCCATAGGCTGCGGAGTAACAACCTCCATAGGCTGCGGAGTAACAACCTCCATAGGCTGCGGAGTAACAACCTCCATAGGCTGCAGATTAACAGCCACCATAGGCTGCAGATTAACAGCCACCATAGGCTGCGGAGTAACAACCTCCATAGGCTGCGGAGTAACAACCTCCATAGGCTGCGGAGTAACAACCTCCATAGGCTGCGGAGTAACAACCTCCATAGGCTGCAGATTAACAGCCACCATAGGCTGCGGAGTAACAACCACCATAGGCTGCAGATTAACAGCCACCATAGGCTGCAGATTAACAGCCACCATAGGCTGCAGATTAACAGCCACCATAGGCTGCGGATTAACAGCCACCATAGGCTGCGGATTAACAGCCACCATAGGCTGCGGAGTAACAACCTCCATAGGCTGCAGATTAACAGCCACCATAGGCTGCGGAGTAACAACCTCCATAGGCTGCGGAGTAACAACCTCCATAGGCTGCGGAGTAACAACCTCCATAGGCTGCGGAGTGACCGCTCTTCTGGGCTGTGGGGGAGACTCGAGTCCCAGCTGGATTTTGTGCTCCCGGCTGAGCCGCTCAACCTCGTCCTCCTCTGAATCCTTCCAGTACTCTTCCTCCTCAGAGTCCTCCCAGTACACCTCCTCCTCAGATTCGTCCTCGGATTCAGAGTACTGTCCTTGCCCCCACTCCCGTAACGCCTCGTAGCCCGCCGGTAGCCACCTCGGTAGCGGGGCGGAGGGTCGGGAAGGGAGCGGGGCTCCTCTTCTTATCGCGCACCAGCGATAATATACCTCGGTTGACTGCCCGTAAGTAAATGGGCAGCTCTTCATTCTCCGCTGGGTCTGCATCTTCGGTCGGTTATTCTGTCACGAATATGGTGTGCAGGCAGCAGGCAGACTCAAACGCAGAGAATCTTAAAATATATATATTTTAATCCGCCAACCAACAGGCGTAAACCAAACTGTACCTCGTACAGGGAAACACAGGAGACGTACATCCAGTAACATTTACAATTACCGACATTCACAGACAGACAAGACCGTACTTAAATACACAGACTAACGACGGAAACTCAAAACAGGTGCGGAGACAGACACAGGTGACATCAATGTCACAGATTGCGCCTCTCCGCTGGCAGGGGGCGTGCCAAACTCTGGCCAGGAGGACAGAAAAGTCTGAATATTACAGTAGCATCAGCTGTAATGGTCTGCAACACAACCAGAGGGTCCTTATTCTATACATATATATATATATATATATAAACTATCAGTTAGCATCAGCTGCTCAGCCTGCAACACAATCATGGGGTCCCACAATAAACATCACCCCATTGGATAAGTTCCATAAACCTTTTCCTGACTGTTAACAAATCTTAATGGGACTATAACATTGAGTAAAAAGCTCCTAAACCTGCCTACTTGGCACTCCAGACAGGCTGACCAGAAGGAGATTGCAGGGCAGCACAGGCTGCAGAATCTCTGTACAGGCAACACATTTTGTTGGTAAAATTATACAAAGAAATGCAGCTTTTGTACAACTTAAATAGCAGTGGATGCAGAAAATGCATCAAAATACTGTCTGGCTGCTGTGTCCGTTTACTTACTTTTTTGTAAGTCATATCTTCCATATCCATTACCCCACATGGGACAGAGATAATACTCCATATTCCAGCACAGTTCTGCAAATTCCTATAATAGAAATGTTTGGGAAGTTACCGGGTGTCAGTAACTGTTTAACAATATATTGGTACAGGGAAAATTCTGTTTGAACGAACAGTCCAAAACCTTACTTTCCCTGAAACAAACACTGGCAAGGTTTTTCCCAAATCCTTCATCCATAAATTAACTGCAGGAGTCTCCATGAAGGAGAGTTAACGTAAAAGTAAAAGCGTAGTTAACGTAAAAGTAAAAACGTAGTTAATGTGAAAGTAAAAA
>CM055748.1:16163250-16214338 GCA_029465975.1 Dallia pectoralis | reverse complement strand
CTATGTAACATTATATTAATAACAAGCACCAGTGAACCTAACCAGGGACCTTAAATAGCCCACAGATTAACTAACCTATGTAACATTATATTAATAACAATCACCTGTGAACCTAACCAGAGACCTTAAATAGCCCACTGATTAACTAACCTATAACATTATATTAATAACAAGCACCAGTGAACCTAACCAGGAACCTTAAATAGCCCACTGATTAACTAACCTATGTAACATTATATTAATAACAAGCACCAGTGAACCTAACCAGGAACGTTAAATAGCCCACTGATTAACTAACCTATGTAATATTAAATTAATAACAAGCACCTGTGAAACTAACCAGACACCTTAAATAGCCCACTGATTAACTAACCTATGTAACATTATATTAATAACAAGCACCAGTGAACCTAACCAGGGACCTTAAATAGCCCACTGATTAACTAACCTATGTAACATTATATTAATAACAAGCACCAGTGAACCTAACCAGGGACCTTAAATAGCCCACAGATTAACTAACCTATGTAACATTATATTAATAACAAGCACCAGTGAACCTAACCAGACACCTTAAATAGCCCACTGATTAACTAACCTATGTAACATTATATTAATAACAAGCACCAGTGAACCTAACCAGGGACCTTAAATAGCCCACTGATTAACTAACCTATGTAACATTATATTAATAACAAGCACCAGTGAACCTAACCAGGGACCTTAAATAGCCCACTGATTAACTAACCTATGTAACATTATATTAATAACAAGCACCAGTGAACCTAACCAGGGACCTTAAATAGCCCACTGATTAACTAACCTATGTAACATTATATTAATAAAAATCACCAGTGAACCTAACCAGGGACCTTAAATAGCCCACTGATTAACTAACCTATGTAACATTATATTAATAACAAGCACCAGTGAACCTAACCAGGGACCTTAAATAGCCCACTGATTAACTAACCTATGTAACATTATATTAATAACAAGCACCAGTGAACCTAACCAGGAACCTTAAATAGCCCACTGATTAACTAACCTATGTAACATTATATTAATAACAATCACCTGTGAACCTAACCAGAGACCTTAAATAGCCCACTGATTAACTAACCTATAACATTATATTAATAACAAGCACCAGTGAACCTAACCAGGAACCTTAAATAGCCCACTGATTAACTAACCTATGTAACATTATATTAATAACAAGCACCAGTGAAACTAACCAGACACCTTAAATAGATTAACTAACCTATGTAACATTATATTAATAACAAGCACCAGTGAACCTAACCTGGGACCTAAATAGCCCACTGATTAACTAACCTATGTAACATTATAATTAATAACAAGCACCTGTGAAACTAACCAGACACCTTAAATAGCCCACTGATTAACTAACCTATGTAACATTATATTAATAACAAGCACCAGTGAACCTAACCAGGGACCTTAAATAGCCCACTGATTAACTAACCTATGTAACATTATATTAATAACAAGCACCAGTGAACCTAACCAGGGACCTTAAATAGCCCACTGATTAACTAACCTATGTAACATTATATTAATAACAAGCACCAGTGAACCTAACCAGGGACCTTAAATAGCCCACTGATTAACTAACCTATGTAACATTATATTAATAACAAGCACCAGTGAACCTAACCAGGGACCTTAAATAGCCCACTGATTAACTAACCTATGTAATATTATATTAATAACAAGCACCAGTGAACCTAACCAGGGACCTTAAATAGCCCACTGATTAACTAACCTATAACATTATATTAATAACAAGCACCAGTGAACCTAACCAGGGACCTTAAATAGCCCACTGATTAACTAACCTATGTAATATTATATTAATAACAAGCACCTGTGAACCTAACCAGAGACCTTAAATAGCCCACTGATTAACTAACCTATAACATTATATTAATAACAAGCACCAGTGAACCTAACCAGGAACCTTAAATAGCCCACTGATTAACTAACCTATGTAACATTATATTAATAACAATCACCTGTGAACCTAACCAGAGACCTTAAATAGCCCACTGATTAACTAACCTATAACATTATATTAATAACAAGCACCAGTGAACCTAACCAGGGACCTTAAATAGCCCACTGATTAACTAACCTATGTAACATTATATTAATAACAAGCACCAGTGAACCTAACCAGGAACCTTAAATAGCCCACTGATTAACTAACCTATGTAATATTATATTAATAACAAGCACCAGTGAACCTAACCAGAGACCTTAAATAGCCCACTGATTAACTAACCTATGTAATATTATATTAATAACAAGCACCAGTGAACCTAACCAGGAACCTTAAATAGCCCACTGATTAACTAACCTATGTAACATTATATTAATAACAAGCACCAGTGAACCTAACCAGGAACCTTAAATAGCCCACTGATTAACTAACCTATGTAACATTATATTAATAACAAGCACCTGTGAACCTAACCAGGGACCTTAAATAGCCCACAGATTAACTAACCTATGTAACATTATATTAATAACAAGCACCAGTGAACCTAACCAGGGACCTTAAATAGCCCACAGATTAACTAACCTATGTAACATTATATTAATAACAAGCACCAGTGAACCTAACCAGGGACCTTAAATAGCCCACAGATTAACTAACCTATGTAACATTATATTAATAACAATCACCTGTGAACCTAACCAGAGACCTTAAATAGCCCACTGATTAACTAACCTATAACATTATATTAATAACAAGCACCAGTGAACCTAACCAGGAACCTTAAATAGCCCACTGATTAACTAACCTATGTAACATTATATTAATAACAAGCACCAGTGAACCTAACCAGGAACGTTAAATAGCCCACTGATTAACTAACCTATGTAATATTAAATTAATAACAAGCACCTGTGAAACTAACCAGGAACCTTAAATAGCCCACTGAGTAACTAACCTATGTAACATTATATTAATAACAAGCACCAGTGAACCTAACCAGGAACCTTAAATAGCCCACTGATTAACTAACCTATGTAACATTATATTAATAACAAGCACCTGTGAACCTAACCAGGGACCTTAAATAGCCCACTGATTAACTAACCTATGTAACATTATATTAATAACAAGCACCAGTGAACCTAACCAGGGACCTTAAATAGCCCAGTGATTAACTAACCTATGTAACATTATATTAATAACAAGCACCTGTGAACCTAACCAGGGACCTTAAATAGCCCACAGATTAACTAACCTATGTAACATTATATTAATAACAAGCACCAGTGAACCTAACCAGGGACCTTAAATAGCCCACTGATTAACTAACCTATGTAACATTATATTAATAACAAGCACCAGTGAACCTAACCAGGGACCTTAAATAGCCCACTGATTAACTAACCTATGTAACATTATATTAATAACAAGCACCAGTGAACCTAACCAGGGACCTTAAATAGCCCACTGATTAACTAACCTATGTAACATTATATTAATAACAAGCACCAGTGAACCTAACCAGGAGCCTTAAATAGCCCACTGATTAACTAACCTATGTAACATTATATTAATAACAAGCACCAGTGAACCTAACCAGGGACCTTAAATAGCCCACTGATTAACTAACCTATGTAACATTATATTAATAACAAGCACCAGTGAACCTAACCAGGGACCTTAAATAGCCCACTGATTAACTAACCTATGTAACATTATATTAATAACAAGCACCAGTGAACCTAACCAGGGACCTTAAATAGCCCACTGATTAACTAACCTATGTAACATTATATTAATAACAAGCACCAGTGAACCTAACCAGGGACCTTAAATAGCCCACTGATTAACTAACCTATGTAACATTATATTAATAACAAGCACCAGTGAACCTAACCAGGGACCTTAAATAGCCCACTGATTAACTAACCTATGTAACATTATATTAATAACAAGCACCAGTGAACCTAACCAGGGACCTTAAATAGCCCACTGATTAACTAACCTATGTAACATTATATTAATAACAAGCACCAGTGAACCTAACCAGGGACCTTAAATAGCCCACTGATTAACTAACCTATGTAACATTATATTAATAACAAGCACCAGTGAACCTAACCAGGACCTTAAATAGCCCACTGATTAACTAACCTATGTTACATTATATTAATAACAAGCACCAGTGAACCTAACCAGGGACCTTAAATAGCCCACTGATTAACTAACCTATGTAACATTATATTAATAACAAGCACCAGTGAACCTAACCAGGACCTTAAATAGCCCACTGATTAACTAACCTATGTAACATTATATTAATAACAAGCACCAGTGAACCTAACCAGGGACCTTAAATAGCCCACTGATTAACTAACCTATGTAACATTATATTAATAACAAGCACCAGTGAACCTAACCAGGGACCTTAAATAGCCCACTGATTAACTAACCTATGTAACATTATATTAATAACAAGCACCAGTGAACCTAACCAGGGACCTTAAATAGCCCACTGATTAACTAACCTATGTAACATTATATTAATAACAAGCACCAGTGAACCTAACCAGGGACCTTAAATAGCCCACTGATTAACTAACCTATGTAACATTATATTAATAACAAGCACCAGTGAACCTAACCAGGGACCTTAAATAGCCCACTGATTAACTAACCTATGTAACATTATATTAATAACAAGCACCAGTAAACCTAACCAGGGACCATAAATAGCCCACTGATTAACTAACCTATGTAACATTATATTAATAACAAGCACCTGTGAACCTAACCAGGGACCTTAAATATCCCACTGATTAACTAACCTATGTAACATTATATTAATAACAAGCACCAGTGAACCTAACCAGGGACCTTAAATAGCCCACTGATTAACTAACCTATGTAACATTATATTAATAACAAGCACCAGTGAACCTAACCAGGGACCTTAAATAGCCCACTGATTAACTAATCTATGCCTGGTGCTTAGCTAAACCCAAAACAGCTGTGCTCCTAATCAACATTATACACAGAAGTGTGCCTACACACCCTGTGCCATCACTGCTCACTCATTCATGACAATGGTTCTTAGTCTTGACAGTAGTTTAGAGACCAAGAAAAGCATTAATTCACATTTGCGTTTCTAAAAACAGCTAAACCTCTATGTAGGCAATTGGTGACCTTGAAGTGACTGATTTCTTAAGAGTTCAAGATATTGCAATGTGGGAGTGTAAACTTGTTTACCCATTTAGGGAAAAAGTACTAGAATACATAGAAGTTTGGCTGGGTTCAGCCTTCAGCGGTACCTGTTTCGCCAAGATTCTGTCTATAGCGGGACCAAACAGAATTGCCCAATATATCAAAATATGACTGCAGTAATAAAAGTAGGGGTTCTCACAGCTGCCGGAGTGATCCTCAGGTTATGGAAAAGTACAACCTCTCCAGATTTTCAGAAAAATTGATGGAATGTAGGCTAGAAATAGTATCGTATGAACATATGTTAGCTAGAGTCAATGATGAAGGTAAGACTTTCTAGAGGTAATGGGACCTTCTCATAGCATTGCTGGGACACTTTGATGATTTGGGTGTTACTATAATTGCTAAATGATTATTTAGTTTTTCTAAATATGTGCATTTACCATGGGCCTTTGGATTACATTGTATGTAACTAAATCGAATAATACTGTCTGTTTATGTAGATTTTAATAAATAAAAACAAAAAAGAGTTGAAGATATTGCCAATGAGGCTGTTCATACCGTTAGGGTTATCTCTCTGTAGAGTTTGAAATAGTTTGCTTAATTGCTAATTTGACATAAATTGTGAAGTATCCCTTTAACAGGGTTCATTCATCTTACTGTGTGTTCTGCTGTAGCTCACAGTTCCTCTAAATCATATCTGATTTCTAAGGGTTGGACCAGCTCTGGGGACTACTTTGACCACACCACCTTAACTGCCTAGCTACAGAACCCTAGCCAAGCGTAGGGTACCGCAGTAACCATGCCAACCGCCTAATACAGCCTTGCCACCAATATCATTAGTCACCGGTCAACTGTATACTGTAAGGAATATTCAATTTGAATTACAGACAAGGGATTTAGAATTCAGAGAGGAGTCCTATACAAGACAAGAGAACAAGCCTATCTATTGTAGAGGAGAGTATATCTCTATTGTAGAGGAGGGTATATCTCTATTGTAGAGGAGGGTATATCTCTATTGTAGAGGAGGGTATATCTCTATTGTAGAGGAGGGTATATCTCTATTGTAGAGGAGGGTATATCTCTATTGTAGAGGAGGGTATATCTCTATTGTAGAGGGGGGTATACCTTCAGAACTGGCCCACAGGAGAAGATGGAGCCGAACAAACAGCTGATTCTATGAAGCCTATAATATTCAGTATGTTGTGGAGCTGTTTGAACTCACCAGCCTGTCTATTATGTTGACCTGGAATGTTCTGGAATCCTTACATGTTATTGTAACATCCTTAAAACTACTAAACAGGATGTGTGCCGTAACATTTGATTACAGACATTTTAAGTGTAATTACTGATTGCATACATTTTACGTTTATCTCATTCCAAATATACTATAACGTTAGTCAAAGTCTGTGTCCCAAATGGCAACCTACCTTGACCTGTATTTGTAATCCAACAGGCTTTGGTCAGACCTAGGGCACTAAGTAGGGAATATACTACAGCGTGGTCCAATACTAATAGTGGGAAAATTACTTACCATGTTTTGATTTTCTCGGTTGGAGTGGTTGGAGTGTGTACAACAGATTCAATCACACATTTGTCTCAGTGAAGGATTCATACGTACTGTACATTCTATATTTAGGAGCTTGGCCATTAGTTCTGAGGTACTCTGTCCTAAGTTTTATACGTACTGTACATTCTATATTTAGGAGCATGGCCATTAGTTCTGAGGTACTCTGTCCTGTGTTTTATACGTACTATACATTCTACATTTAGGAGCTTGGCCATTAGTCTTGAGCAGAGCCATAGAGAGTAAGAGTTGCGACACTCTTTGATGTCTCTAGCGGGGTGGTCACGTGGTTCATGTAAGCTTCAATAGTTCCAAACAAACCGTGAGCTCCCATTTATTTCAACGAAACTGTTCGCTTCGATTGCACTATTTAGTGTTAAATATAAATGAAAACACATACCCAAGTACTTGATGGACTGGTATTGCATTATTGCATATTTGTTAATGTCATTTTTACATTTGGAGTGGTAAGATGACAACAAAAAGCTATGTTAGAAGCTTCACATTCATGTTAGCTTGAATTGCATTAGCACTAGGCTGCTAGCGTATGGTGGCTTAACCTTACATTTTACCTTAACTTTTTTAAATCAAATACGATTTAAGATGCAAAGTATCCAGAATATTAAAGAATAATAACTCATTATGCTAGGATGAATGAAATTAAGTATTATTTTTATTAAACAATGAATGAGACAACGAGAGTATGTTTATCTTCCTGGAAAAACAGTAAAGAAACAGAGATGAATATTGTTGTAATGAATAGCCTCTTTCAGGCGAGCAGGGAGTGAGACACAAACGCAGAGAGACAGTTAAGTCAATCAAATTTATTTATAAAGCCCTTTTTACAACAAAAGTTGTCACAAAGTGCTTTTACAATCACCAGCCTGAATCCGACAGAGCAAACATCAACAAGTTGAACAAGTTGATACACGGCAGCTAGGAAAAACTCCCTGAAAGTCAGATTTAGGAAGAAACCTAGAGGAACCAGGCTCTGAGGGATCACCAGTCCTCTTCTGGCTGGGCTGGGTCAGTTTGTGACAGTAGAACAAGCGAGGTGTGAAAAACTGAGAAAGCAAAATAGTCCGGGATGTCCAGGAGGGATGTTGGATTTGATAGGACTTGGAGGAAGAAGCTCCGGTTGCATCAGCTGTTCTGTCAGCCGCACAGTCAGGGGCCCCAGGGAGGATCCAGCATATGCTCCAAGCTGGAGCGGTCCCCCTGACAGAAGTGGACACAAACACAGGGAAAGGTTGGACACTAGTTCCCGGCACAATAGTATACCGAACATAATACTTTAAAAGGAGACAGGGGGGTTAGTGAGACAATGGCCATGAACGGGTAAACCCAGGACAAGTCCAGACAGATGTTAGTAGAGACAGGACACAGGGAAGATTAGACACCCTGGTTCCCTACGTCCCCGGCACCATAATATAGCAGCATAGATCTTAGAATGAGACAGGGGGGTCCAGTGAAGCTGGGGCCCTGAACAGGGTAAACCCCGAAACAGGGCCCAATAGGCCGGAAAACACCCACCCACTATGCCGAGCATCAACCCAGGGACGCCAATCGACCATGACCACTCGGGCAGGTTTAGTTTTCGCTCACAAAGTTACTCGAGTTGGTGGAACAAACAAGAGCTATAGCGAGCCAGTGACATCCACACTCCGAGGAGCATATGGGAGGTTTAGTTTTTGCTCACAAAGCTGTTTTGAAGAATTGAGGCTGCAACGGAGCACTATAGCGACCCAGTGACTCCTCCCCACAGTTAACTGGGATAATCAGAGTTTAATTCACCAGCTACTCGGATTGAGCGAACAAAGGAGAGCTATAGCGAACCAGTGACTCCTCCCCCCAGGCAGCAGCCTGGAGGTATCGTTTTTGCTCAAAAAGCTACTCGAGAGGCAACAACAGGGAACCATAGCGAGCCAGTGACTCCACCCCCCAGGCAGCAATCGAGAGGACACCCCAGGGGAGATGTGAACCGGCAAGGCAAAGACAGCAGGGCAGAATGAGATCTGAGCCTTCCGTTCAACCTTCGTACCCTGGGCCATATTACACTCAACCATAGACCTTACTGAAAAGATATGTTTTTAATTGTGATTTAAAGGTTTGAACAGAATCTACATTTCTAACCCAGATTGGCAACTCATTCCATAATAGAGGAGCTCTATAGGAGAAGGCTCTACCTCCAGCTGTTTGTTTAGAAATTTTAGGTACAATTAGGAGACCAGCATCCTTTGATCTAAGGTTACGCGTGGGTATGTATGGCTGGACTAATTCAGCGAGGTAGGTGGGAGCAAGTTGATGTAAAGCTTTATAGGTTAACAGTAGTACTTTAAAGTCTGCCCTAGCCTTAACAGGCAGCCAATGTAAAGAGGCTAATACTGGGTTAATGTGGTCAAACTTCTTAGTTCTAGTTAAGATTCTAGCAGCCGTATTAAGTACTAATTGAAGTTTGTTTACTGATTTATCAGGGTAACCAGAGAATAGAACATTGCAATAATCTAATCTTGAGGTAACAAAAGCATGGATTAGTTTTTCTGCATCAATTTTTGATAAATAATTTCTGATTTTTGCAATATTCCGAAGATGAAAAAATGCTGTCCTTGAAATATATTTTATGTGATCGTCAAATGAGAGATCCGGGTCAAGGGTCACTCCAAGGTTTTTGACGTTTTTTTGTGAAATGACTATACATCCGTTTAGGTTCAGCGTAAGGTCTGTCAATAAATCTCTCTGTTTCTTAGGTCCTAAAACTAGCATTTCAGTTTTATCTGAATTTAGGAGCAGAAATTTCTCTGTCATCCACCTTCGTATATCTGAAACACAAGCTTCCATAGTGGCTAATTTAGGGGCTTCTCCATGTTTCATACCAATATACAGCTGCGTGTCATCGGCATAGCAGTGAAAATTGACATTATGTTTTCGAATTACATTACCCAAAGGTAACATATAGAGTGAGAACAGAAGTGGTCCTAAGACTGAGCCTTGTGGAACACCAAAGCATACCTTTGATTTGTTAGAGGATAAGCCATCTACACAAACAAACTGAAGTCTATCTGATAAATAAGATCTAAACCAATCAAGAACATGTCCTCTTAGTGCTTCTTTATTTACGGACCTTAACCAGGGACGTAAGAACTGACAGGCACTATACTGAAAACAGAAAAAAAAACAGAAACACAAGCCGAAAGTCAACATAGGAATACTCTTAACATAGGAAGATCATAAAACACCATACACAGAAATACAATCAGACTAGAGCACTAGGACCACGGAGACTTCACACATAATGAACGTGAAATACCCGACTGAGACACAAGGACAAGAACCGAATTACAGCCTATAAAAGCACAAGGACAGATTAACATAATACAGAAACTAACTACAAGAACAACACAGACTACAAAACAGACCGACAAGAAATAACACCCAATGAACCAGAAACCCCAAACACACTAACCCCAAGACGAACTACAAACATACCTGAAAACAATGTCCCGACACTGACAAACAGACAACCCCCAACATAAATACATGACTAATTACAGACAGGTGTGACAAACTCAGGGGAAACCACAGGTGAACACAATTAGTCCGATCGTTTGGCTGGCAGAGGGATCTTTAGGATCTTCTGAAAGCGGGGGAGGGGTAAGGACCAAACCTCTGATCCTCACAATTGTGATGTTCTGTGATGGTTCATTGGTTACAACTAACATTTTATAGATATACCATGGTTGGCTGTGCAGCATTTGGATGCTCTAATCGGTCAGATAAGGGCTACAGAATGTATGGCTTCCCTAAGGACCAAGAGTGTAGGGAGAGATGGATGGCAATGGTAAGCCTTCAAAACTTCAAAATGACAGGGTCCAGCAACAGTAAAAAACTATGTAATGTAAGTAACGTTCACAGCAGTGACATCAGTTGGTAACATTTCAAAGGGCAAGTGTAGACAATTATGTACAGTAGCATTATCTGCAGCATCCAGCAGCAGCAGCCATCGTTAGCACCAGGCACCATCTTTTCAACCAGCCACCATTGCCAGCCTCAGCAGCAGTCACGTCCAAAATTACACCCAGGCTGTAAAATTTTGGAAAGAAATAAGTCTCCCTACTGTCTGAGTAAAAATAATTTAAACCACATTTTGGCTTATGATATTTTTTGCGTGGAATCATTTGTACTCATATAACCCAACAGCCCTTCAATGGTATAATTAAACAAACGCAAACTTATTTCTACTAGTTTGCCTATAGCATCAGACAAGCAGCTGACAAAAAACCTAGATAAAACCGGTCCTTAATAAAACTTAATGATCCTAGATATTCTAATCTAATCAATAACTAAATAAAAGTAAATAATTACTCTGTGAAGATATAAATTGCATTTGTTACTGGAGATTCCTTTAAAGTTAGCCAGGTGAAGCTAATGAACTAGCAGGGAGTTGGTCGTCTACAAAGCTAAAATTATCTATAATTACGCTGTGCAAATAGAAATAAAGATCAGCATATAAATCACAGCCTCTGATGAAATATAGACAGATTAAAATTAAAAAAATGCAGGAATTCGATCAACATACCTCAAAAGTTACTCGATGCCAATAGAAATGAATGGCGTAGAATGGCGTGTTTGGAACTATTGGAAGCTCCTTAACCCGGAAGTGGGCGCCAAAAAGCATTACAACGGTGCCGAATGGGAGTGTCGCAACTCTTTCTCTCTATGGCTCTGGTCCTGAGGTACTCTGTCCTAAGTTTCATAGGTACTGTACATTCTATATTTAGGAGCGTGGCCATTAGTTCTGAGCTACTCTGTCCTAAGTTTCATACGTACTGTACATTCTATATTTAGGAGCTTGGCCATTAGTCCTGAGGTACTCTGTCCTGTGACAGGGGATGTGGGTTGTCCTTTAATTATGTCAGTGAATGTCTTTTTTCCCCTAAATATGTGAAACATAGAACACGCAAACAATTAAAACCTTTGCCTGTTAACTTTTATTTATATGTTATGCAGTCTTTAGGACAGGTCAAATACCAAACCTCTTTACCTTTTCCCTTATTTCTCTCTGCAACATCACCTATCCTGTTGGGTGCCACTATGAACAGATCACAGCATCTCTCTTCTTTGTCTCTCACTTTCAGCTTGCGAGTTTTTAGGATCACTCAGTCCATCTTAAAACGTCCTGCCAAAGCCACATGGTTTAGATCTGCTTGTCACACTTCATACCGGCTACAGTAACTGCACTGGGCTCCACCATTATTTCAATAGCATTATATATTTAGCTAGATTTCAGTGTTTTCACATTGTTGGGAGACATGTCTAAATAACAACCTAAACACACACTCTGAATACCCAAAAAAGAAGTGACAAATCAATTAAAAGACATATGATCTGCCTGACAGACTGACATTAGAAATAAATATCAACTCACAGACAGAACAACAGACAGAGCAACTGATTAACCAAATTAAAGGCAACAAAAAGAAACAAAGGTGACTGTCAGTGTCTCCCATTCTCTCCGTCCGCATGTGTGAATCTTCACGGATTGTCTAAAGACAAATAACAAAACAATAATTCTCTTTCTTTTTCTCCATGTTATTTTTGGGGATATTCAAAACCATAGTTGTTGTCTAAGAGGTTAAATCACTGAACATATTTAATGATTTTTATTATTATTTATGCTTTGTTTTGGCGTAGAGAAAGATTGATAAGTGTTTTGGGGTGGGACCAGTTCCTGTTCTTACAGAACCAAACTACACTACTGTGGTTCTGCAGTCAAGTTGTGTTCTAGCATCTCATCTTACTTAGTTTATTGTACATGGCTGTATGCCAGTTAAAGAGGGTGAGAAATACAGTAGGGCTACTGTAGAATGTATAACAGAATACAAATAGTATTATAGCAGAATATACAAAATAATAACTGATGTAGGCCTACTGTAGAATGTATAACAGAATACAAATAGTATTATAGCAGAATATACAAAATAATAACTGATGTAGGCCTACTGTAGAATGTATAACAGAATACAAGTAGTATTATAGCAGAATATACAAAATAATAACTGATGTAGGCCTACTGTAGAATGTATAACAGAATACAAATAGTATTATAGCAGAATATACAAAATATTAACTGATGTAGGCCTACTGTAGAATGTATGACAGAATACAAATAGTATTATAGCAGAATATACAAAATAATAACTGATGTAGGCCTACTGTAGAATGTATGACAGAATACAAATAGTATTATAGCAGAATATACAAAATAATAACTGATGTAGGCCTACTGTAGAATGTATGACAGAATACAAATAGTATTATAGCAGAATATACAAAATAATAACTGATGTAGGCCTACTGTAGAATGTATAACAGAATACAAATAGTATTATAGCAGAATATACAAAATAATAACTGATGTAGGCCTACTGTAGAATGTATAACAGAATACAAATAGTATTATAGCAGAATATACAAAATAATAACTGATGTAGGCCTACTGTAGAATGTATAACAGAATACAAATAGTATTATAGCAGAATATACAAAATAATAACTAAAGTAGGCGCAGACGGAGTAGAGGACAGGCTAGGAACTGGTACAGGGGTTAAGAGGCGGAGTAGAGGACAGGCTAGGAACTGGTACAGGGGTTAGACAGAGACGGAGTAGAGGACAGGCTAGGAACTGGTACTGGGGTTAGACAGAGACGGAGTAGAGGACAGGCTTGGAACTGGTACAGGGGTAGACAGAGACGGAGAGGAGGACAGGCTTGGAACTGGTACAGGGGTAGACAGAGACGGAGTAGAGGACAGGCTAGGAACTGGTATAGGGGCAGAATCAGGTTTTAGTAATCACTAGTCCAGACTATTTATCCACCACCTGATGACTCACAGGTGCGTTAGAACCTAATTACACCTTCTCTCTGCTGGCAGGGGGCATGCCAACCCCAGCATAGAGAAGGACAAATCTCTGCTCCTCACAAATATACCAAAACTATTGTAAACCAAAACTATTATACAAATAGTAGGCTTAAGGTAGAATACATAGCTAGTAGATCTAGAAAAAAAATGAAAAAAATGTTAGCCTAAAACACAACAGTAAAGACTATTGATTAGAAATAAAAGAAAGTTTGTCATGAATAGAATATAGTGTGTCTATAATAGAATATAGTGTTTTTATATTAGAATATAATGTGTTTATAATAGAATATAGTGTGTTAATAATAGAATATAGTGTGTTTATAATAGAATATAGTGTGTTTATATTAGAATATAGTGTGTTTATAATAGAATATTGTGTGTTTATAATAGAATATAGTGTGTTTATAATAGAATATAGTGTGTTTATAATAGAATATAATGTGTTTATAATAGAATATAGTGTGTTTATAATAGAATATAGTGTGTTTATAATAGAATATAATGTGTTTATAATAGAATATAGTGTGTTTATAATAGAATATAGTGTGTTTATAATAGAATATAGTGTGTTTATAATAGAATATAATGTGTTTACAATAGAATATAGTGTGTTTATAATAGAATATAGTGTGTTTATAATAGAATATAATGTGTTTATAATAGAATATAGGGTGTTTATAATAGAATATAGTGTGTTTATAATAGAATATTGTTCAGTGGACAGTTCGTATATAATAGAAGATAGTTGGTAAATAATAGACAACATTTGGTTCATTATAGAGTCAGACTTTCCTAGTCGCAAATGTCAAACTCTCTAAATAACACACTTGTTTTTTGGTTTTGATGGTAAATGTGTGTGTTTAAACCTGTGACCAAACTGATGGAAAAATAGATAGTAATTAGGCTTGAGGAAATAAATGAAAACTGTTAATAGTCCCTATGGCAGCAGTTAGTGATAACCAAACCAGGATGTGTAAACACACGGCTCCTTTACATCCAACTTTAGGAGAAGGAGCTCTGATCGGGGAAACAGAGCGTCATCAGGGCAGCGGGGACACACACACACACACACACACACACTTCCCTATATTCTGCTTTAAATCACATCCCATATGGATTATGGGACAAATTGACTTAAAACATTTGATATTATATTATTATATCATTGCTATTCAATTTAGAGGACAATTTAATATAATAAAGGACAATTTAATATAATATTTGAGCCAAACAATTCATGAGTTAGTTTTCTTCCAACAGCCATTACAAAAGTCACCAGTAGCAAAAAATCTGTTTTAGTAAAGGGGTATATGTGAATTTAGAGTCACCTTAACAAAATATTAATTGTTGATTTAAGGTGTTTTTGGGAGTTGGGTATTAATGGGTATTATGGGTATTAAGATAAAATATACACATAAATTACTAATTCTCTTGACCCATTCGGTATTTTCATGGTAAAGAACCATCTGACTGAACTGCTATTCCTGGACGCTCTAGTTGTCGTCCTTGGTGACTTCAACAAAGGTAACCTGAGCCACAAGATTCGTAAATACCAACAATTTATTATAATCTCAACCAGAAATGCAAATACTCTAGACCACTGTATCACTACTGTGAAGAATGCCTACCATGCTGTGGCATGTGCTGCACTGGGCATCTGACCATGTGATGGTCCAGCCTCTTCCATCCAGAAAAGTGGAGCAGTAAAGCCAAAGAGTATCTACGTGATTATCTGGACTGTACTGATTGGGACATCTTCAGGTATCTAGATGAATATAATGATACTTACATACATCACCTTCTGTGAGGAGAGTTGCATCCACTACATCCACAATGACAAACTCTGGTTCACAGCTGGTCTTAGACATCTACGGTCGATCAAGAAGAAGGCATATAGAATGCTGCTTAGAGTGGCTTCTGAAAGGCAGTAAAGGTGGCTAAAAGCGTATCTGTTGTAATAAGCAGAGGTTTGTCCTCCTCTATGCCGGGTCTGACAGCTCCCCAATCACAAGGAAGGGGGAGTAATCAGACCCGATCCCTTTCACCTGAGTACTGATCACACCTGTGAATAATCATGCAGGGATAAAGGGACCCCGTTGACTTGTACCCTGTGCCAGGTATTGTTGGTTGTTCGACCTACTGAGCGTTATTGAGGAAAACCTTATTAGATATCCCGTGTACCAGATCTTAGCCTGTCTTTGATTCTACGTCTCTGCCTTAACCTGTTCTGTGACTCCCGTTCCCGAATTCCTGCCTGCCATTCTGACCCTGTTTATCGCCTGATCCTCCGGTACCTCATTCAGCCTCTGATCTCCCGTTGCCGACCGACGCCTGCCCGACCATTCCTTTGCTCTCTGTTGTGTTCTGTGAAATAAATACATTGCGATTGGACTCTAACACCTGTCTCTGGAGGTATTCATTACTGAATGGGGAGAAGCTTAAAGAACAGCTTGCAGTGAATAACTCTTCTTCAGCCTGGAGGGGGATTAAACAGATAACAGATTACAAATGCAAATCACCCCATAGGCCATCAATGATCTAGAATTTGCCAACAAGCTGAACCAGTTTTACTGCAGAATTGAGAGACAAAGGAGCAGTCCTGTCTGCACTCCATCAGCTGTGTCCTGCCACCACCTCATCACCAGGGCTCACCCACCACCATCAGACCCTCATCACCAGGGCTCACCCACCACCATCAGACCCTCATCACCAGGGCTCACCCACCACCATCAGACCCTCATCACCAGGGCTCACCCACCACCATCAGACCCTCATCACCAGGGCTCACCCACCACCATCAGACCCTCATCACCAGGGCTCACCCACCACCATCAGACCCTCATCACCAGGGCTCACCCACCACCATCAGACCCTCATCACCAGGGCTCACCCACCACCATCAGACCCTCATCACCCACCACCATCAGACCCTCATCACCAGGGCTCACCCACCACCATCAGACCCTCATCACCAGGGCTCACCCACCACCATCAGACCCTCATCACCAGGGCTCACCCACCACCATCAGACCCTCATCACCAGGGCTCACCCACCACCATCAGACCCTCATCACCAGGGCTCACCCACCACCATCAGACCCTCATCAACAGGGCTCACCCACCGCCATCAGACCCTCATCACCAGGGCTCACCCACCACCATCAGACCCTCATCACCCACCACCATCAGACCCTCATCACCAGGGCTCACCCACCACCATCAGACCCTCATCACCAGGGCTCACCCACCACCATCAGACCCTCATCACCAGGGCTCACCCACCACCAACCATTACAACTGACACCTCCTCTGAGACCACATGGCATCTATCAACACCTTTCCTGTAGCCACAATGGGACTCTATACTGGAGAGGGAGGTTAACAGACTATTTAAAAGTCAAAACCCAAGCAGGGCAGCTGGTCCTGGTGGAGTCTCTGCCTCTGATCAGCTATCTGCTGTGTTCCTCCATCCTTAAGCACTGTGCTGATCAGCTATCTGCTGTGTTCCTCCATCCATAAGCACTGTGCTGATCAGCTATCTGCTGTGTTCCTCCACCCTTAAGTACTGTGCTGATCAGCTATCTGCTGTGTTCCTCCACCCTTAAGCACTGTGCTGATCAGCTATCTGCTGTGTTCCTCCATCCTTAAGCACTGTGCTGATCAGCTATCTGCTGTGTTCCTCCACCCTTAAGTACTGTGCTGATCAGCTATCTGCTGTGTTCCTCCACCCTTAAGCACTGTGCTGATCAGCTATCTGCTGTGTTCCTCCATCCTTATGCACTGTGCTGATCAGCTATCTGCTGTGTTCCTCCATCCTTAAGCACTGTGCTGATCAGCTATCTGCTGTGTTCCTCCACCCTCAAGCACTGTGCTGATCAGCTATCTGCTGTGTTTAAAAGAAATGTAAAAAAATAATTGTAGTCATGCAGTGTCCCAGCCTGCTTCAAATCCTCCACCATCATCCCAGTCCCCATGAGACTAAATGACTACAGACCAGTTGCCCTGACCAATGTTGTTATGAAGTCCTTTGAGCGCCTGGTGCTGTCACCCCTCAAGACCATCACAGATCCAGCACTAGACCAATTGCTGTTTGCATACAGAGCCAACAGGTCTGTGGGCAACACTATCCACATGGCTCCTCACTTAATTCTCCAGCATCTTGATTCGCCTGGAACCTATGCCAGAATCCTGTTTGTGGACCTCCGCTTAACGCCATAATCCCAGCCCTTCTCCAGGATAAGCTCTCCACCATGGGAGTGCCTGTGTCAACATGTCAATGGATCACAGACTTTCTATCCAACAGGAGGCAGCAGGCGAGGTTGGGGAAACACCTGTCGGACCCTCAAGGCTGCGTCCTGTCCCCTCTTCTCTTCTTTCTGTATATGCACCAAACAGCAGTTCGGAGTGTTCAGCCTTCTTGGAGACCCTGAATGGAGTCCTATATAGGGCTCAATGCACATGTGGGCTTCAACGCACATGTGGGCATTGATGGAGTCACCTGGAGAGGCGTGATTGCTAGGAACGGCCTCCCTGATCTAAACCCGAGCGTCGTTTGTTATTGGACTTCTGTGCTAGTCATGGATTGTCCATAACAAACACCATGTTCGAACATAAGGAGGCGCATAAGTGTACATGGTACCAGAGCACCCTAGGCCGAAGGTCAATGATCGATTTTGTGATCGCATCGTCTGATCTAAGGCCGCATGTTTATGGACAGACCAGGTAAGCCCAAACGGGTAGTGCGGGTGAACTGGGGAGGTCTGGAGGAGGCCCCTGTCCGAGAGATCTTCAAATCACACCTCCGACAGAGCTTTTCGGGCATCCCTGTGGAGGTTGGGGGCATTGAACCTGAGTGGGCAATGTTTAAAGCATCTATTGCTGAAGCTGCGGCGGTGAGCTGTTGTCTCAAGGTCCTATGTGCCTCAAGGGGTGGTAACCCTAGAACACCGTGGTGGACCACGGTGGTCAGGGAAGCTGTCCGACTGAAGAAGGAGGCCTTCAGGGATATGTTATCCCAGAGGACTCCGGAGGCGGTTGCAGGGTACCGACGGGCCCGAAGGGCTGCAGCCGCTGCCGTGTCAGAGGCAAAGCAGCGCGTGTGGGAGGAGTTCGGAGATGCTATGGAGAAGGACTTTCGGTCGGCACCAAGATGCTTCTGGAAAACCATTTGGCACCTTAGAAGGGGGAAACGGGGAACCATCCAAGCTGTGTACAGTAAGGATGGGACACTGTTGACCTCAACTGATGATGTGATTGGGCGGTGGAAAGAGCATTTTGAGGAACTCCTGAATCTGACATACACGCCCTCTAGTACAGAGGCAGAGCTGGAGGCTGATGGAGGGTCATCGTCAGTTTCCCTGCGGGAGGTCGCTGAGGTAGTCAAACAACTACACAGTGGCAAAGCCCCAGGGACTGATGAGATTTGTCCAGAAATGCTAAAAGCTTTGGGTGGGGAAGGGCTGTCTTGGTTGACACGCCTCTTCAACATTGCATGGATGTCTGGGACAGTGCCAGAGGAGTGGCAGACCAGGGTGGTGGTTCCCCTCTTCAAAAAAGGGGACCAGAGAGTATGTGCCAATTACAGAGGTATCACACTCCTCAGCCTCCCTGGTAAAGTTTACTCCAAAGTGCGGGAAAGGAGGGTTTGGCCAATAGTCGAACCTGAAGTGGAACAATGCGGTTTTCGTCCTGGCCGGGGAACCATGGACCAGCTCTTTACTTTCGCAAGGATCCTGGGGGGGGCCTGGGAGTATGCCCACCCACTCTATATGTGTTTTGTGGATCTGGAGAAGGCGTATAACCGGGTACCCCGGGATATTTTGTGGGAGGTGCTGCGGGAGTATGGGGTGAGGGGTCTCTTCTCAGGGCCATCCAATCTCTGTGCGCTCAAAGCATGAGTTGTGTCCGTGTTCTCGGTAGTAAGTCGAATACGTTCCCAGTGGGGGTTGGCATCCGCCAGGGCTGCGCTTTGTCACAAATCCTGTTTGTGATATTCATGGACAGGATATCAAGGCGTAGTCATGGTGGGAAGGGGTATGCGTTCGGTGGGCTGAGGGTTACATCACCGCTTTTTGCGGATGATGTGGTCCTGATGGCTTCATCGGTCGGTGACCTGCAGCACTCACTGGATTGGTTCGCAGCCGAGTGTGAAGCGGCTGGGATGAGGGTTAGCACCTCTAAATCTGAGGCCATGACTCTCAGTTGGAAACCGACGTAATGCCTACTCCGGGTAGGGAGTGAGTCCTTACCCCAAGTGAAGGAGTTTAAGTACCTCGGGGTCTTGTTCGTGAGTGAGGAGACAATGGAGCGTGAGATTGGCCGGAGAATCGGAGCAGCGGGGACGGTGTTGCATTCGCTTTACTGCACCGTTGTGACGAAAAGAGAGCTGAGCCGTAAGGCAAAGCTCTCAATCTACCGGTCAATCTTTCTTCCTACTCTCACCTATGGTCATGGAAGCTGGGTGGTGACCGAAAGAACAAGATCGCGGGTACAAGCGGCTGAAATGGGTTTTCTCAGGAAGGTGGCTGGCCTCTCCCTTAGGGATAGGGGGAGAAGCTCCGTCATGAAGCTGCAAAAGCTGCGCCACATTTAGAGTTCATTGTGATTTATTAAGCGAAAACGGTGTAGGACGTGCGTGCGCACGGTTTGATAAATCTTTTTGTCCATACGTACATCCTACGTTTCGTCCGTACGCCACTTCTGACGCAAATCCTACGCAAATTTTGTTAAATGAGGCCCCTGGTGCCGTCTCAACAACTTGGACCTCACTGCTTTAAAGAGCGTGGAAATGAGAGTGGACTTTAGCCCAGCTGACCCTTGTCCCATTGTTCTGGGGGGCTCTCCTGCCAAATTAGTGGAGTCGTTTCGCTTCCTGCCAACACAATCGCCCAGGGAGCTGAACATCACCTCTCTCACTAAAAAAGCACAACAAAGACTGTACTGCCTGTGGAAGCTTAGAAAGTACAAACTACCAACGTCCATGATGATAAACACCTACCCAGCCATCACTGAGTCCAACCTGACCTCCTCCATCACCACCTGGTACGCTGCAGCCGCTGTCAAGGACAAAGATAGACTGCAACGCATCATCTGCTCTGCAGAGCAGATAATTGGATGTAAGCTGTCTTCTCTTAAAAGACCTCTTCAAAGCCAGGTCACTGAGGCGGCCAGTAAAGACTGAGGCAGACCCCTCCCATCCGGGTAAAGGACTATTCAGTACTATACCCTCTGGCAGACGGCTACGGTCTATCAAGACCAAAACCTCCCGCCTCAAGAATCGCTTCTTCTCCACGGCGGTGAGTCTAAGGAACATGCGTCTGTGTGTGTAAACAAACTTGGCAATAAACCTGAATCAGTCTGAACCATATAACTCTGTGAAACAGTCTGAACCATATTAATCTGTGAAACAGTCTGAACCATATAACTCTGTGAAACAGTCTGAACCATATTAATCTGTGAAACAGTCTGAACCATATAACTCTGTGAAACAGTCTGAACCATATTAATCTGTGAAACAGTCTGAACCATATAACTCTGTGAAACAGTCTGAACCATATAACTCTGTGAAACAGTCTGAACCATATAACTCTGTGAAACAGTCTGAACCATATAACTCTGTGAAACAGTCTGAACCACATAACTCTGTGAAACAGTCTGAACCATATAACTCTGTGAAACAGTCTGAACCACATAACTCTGTGAAACAGTCGGAACCATATAACCACCTGATGGGAATAAATAACAAGAGGAACACAAACATCATTTTGGTGAAATTCAGGCAAACTTTTAAAGGCAGAAGAAAAAAACAAGTAGACACACGCACAGGCAGGAACTCACGGTGAAGAACGGCTGAAGCTCCAGCAGCTGGTTGGCGTGCCCTAAACAGACTGGGTTGGTTGCTAAGTGACGGGCCTGAGATGCAGCCTATGAGATTGACCTGTGGTTGTTCAGGGAAAACCCAACCTCTTCTCCACCACCCTCTCTCTGCCCGTCTTCTAGCTTCCATTTCACCCTATCCCTCTGCGGTGCTGTGGTTGTGAGGCTGGCAGAGTAGGACAGATGAGGGCCTGGCCAAATGAGAAACAGATATCCTACACCCCACTGTTGGCTTTTTCTACTTGTGGCTTTTTTGTTGTTTTCAAACGAAGAGAGAAAAAAGCAAAATGATCATGATCCAAAAATAGATTTGGGGGATTGCGTGCCAGTGGGTTGTGGAGTTTTTTTTCACTCCCTACAGTCACGCGACTAGCCTGGTGAAACCTTGAGCTGAAGAGCAGGAAAAAGCAGAGGCCGTAAAAGCAGGAGGGAGTCTGGTCCCAGTGGACAGATGCAGAGAAGGACGATTGTGGGAAAGGAGGAAGGAGCATCACTAGAGCTGGGCATTCTGCTGAGGGAGGGCTGGGGTCTGGGGGTTCGGGGGAATATACATGCTGGAGTTGGGTTGGCGTGCGAGCGTCAGGTATGAGGGGCTTATGGATGATCCAGGCTGTGGTGGAAGAAGTAGCCTTAGATCAGGCCTGGTTGGAGATGGATAGTAGCTGTCTTCACTGCCAGGGAGTCTCATTTCCACCTACAGACAGCTAGACTGGGGCCAAATAATGTCCCCCTTTTTCTAATAGAGCACTTCTTTTGACCAAAATAGTGATATTGTCCAATGTAGGACAATATAACAAATCCGGTGAGCAAGTGAACTGTAGTTGAGCGGCACCCTGGAATCCAGACAGGATCTGATGAACAAACAACCACAACAGCCAAAGCACAATACCATAGTTGCACATCCTCAGTCTACTCCACCAATCACAGCTAAGTCCTGTAAAACAGCCCAGAACATCCGCAGGGCCTTGGGAACATTGGCTGCAATTTAGTAGTGGATGAATTGTTCTGAAACTGTATAAGTTGCCTAGTATTGGCTGTGCCTCAGAAAGCACTTGGTTGTGTCATTAAACAACACCAGAGCAGCATTCAAACTGAATGTGTATAGAGTGAAGGGTGGTGTTTGGGAGGCAACCTAGTTTGAACTGGAGACAGTAACAAGACCACATTGCAGTGCTGCCTGCTCGACATGTTAAAACTATTATATCCTCCTTCACCAGTCCTTATAGTCATTATGTCTTCTGGGAACTACGGAGCCTCTCTTCTCCTCTCCATTCTCTCTCCATCTATTGTCTTTACTCCTCTTGCTACTAAAGCTTTTTGGACCCATTAATCAAGGGACTTTTCACTATCTTCTATTATGAGTAGACATGAAAAGTGTTTCTACTTTTTAAAGAAAGAAGATAATATAGATCTTGTGAATATACTTGGTTGGACTGAACAGAAGGCGATTTTCCACTAAGTCCTTTGATATCTGGAACGTCCAGTAGCCTACTATGGCCTTCCTATATGCAGCTTTACTGCCCTGAACATTTGTTTTTATTGGGAACTCAGATGACGTCTAAACTAATTGCTGAGAGTTATAATATAAGACCACATATCAGTCAAAAATGTAATAGTACAGCTAGTTAATTCAAGTCTATTTGGCAACCGAAACACTGGGTATGGTGTTTAGCTATACCCAGATCTCCCAACCTGCATGTCTTTTACAGTCATTTAACCAACCATGGGCAGCTGAAGAACACTGCTACACTGTTGTTGGTCACCTATTACAGATCTTGGGTGAAGTTATGTTAAGAAATGATGTATATCCTGTAGCTAGTATTCTGTATATTCCATCTTTTATACTGGTACCCATTACTGGCACCAGGTCACTTTTATTACAGTATTTAAGTACTTAAGGTTCACATACTGTCCATATTCTCTCTCATTATGTATATTTTGTAACTAGTATATTCTGTAAATTCACTACTGGTATTCACTACTGGCACAAGATCACTTCAATTACAGTATTTTTAGTATCTACGGTTTGCATACTGTCCATATTCTCTCTCATTATGCATATTTTTAGGGATGTATATTCTGTATATTGTTGTAATCCTGTTTTTACTTTTTTAATTCTTCTAACTTCGTAGTTGTTGCTTGCCATGTCATAAGAATTTCATTGTGCAGTTTGATGCAAGTCAACTCTGTACACATGACAATAAAACTTTGAATCTTGAATCTTGAAAGTGCATTTTTGTACATCTTTTCATATTTAAACTCTTCTCCATGGAGTTAAAAACACTAAACTGAACCGATGAATGAACTGGAGAGAGGTTGACTGTAAAACCTGCCTACCTAACAAAGTGATTAGGTGAGTGGTAAGTATAGACCAATCAGAACGCGTGTGTGTCACTCTCACCACATCTGTCACTCGCTCTCTCGGTTTCTCCAGAGTCTGATTCCAAATGCAGATTGAACTCTTGCTAGCTTAAAATTGATTTCCGGGATATTGAATTAAAATGCGGGAGACTCCCAAAACTTCGGGGAGAGTTGGGATGTCTGCATTTCTATTGGAGCATTTGAGAAAGGAGGCATGATAACGAGATCGACAACTAAAAATAACCAACTTTGTTTGTACGATGTGACATCCTTTTGTTTTTGTATTTTCTCTTTGGGGTTCTTCCATAGGCAAGATTGTTGTAATGTCTTTGTTCTATTTTAGCCTAAAGACATAGTTATGAATCCTAACGTGCTGCAGCCATCTCTGTTATTTCTGTGGCTTTAAAACCTTATGAACAAAGTGGATAAAATATGTTTTTAACAAATACATTTATCCTTAATTATTTGTATATATATACCAAACATTGGCTATGACCAGAACAGTGGCGTTTTGCATTTGAACCATGCTACTTGGATCCAGCATTTGGCAAAAATTGACATGGCGGCTATCTTTGGCCAAGCAGCTGGGAGCGCCGTTTCTGGGCCTGTTCTGCCACGCGCCGCGGGGTGTCTGGTGGAAACACAAGTACTGACTAGAGTGACCGCAATCATCTCCGTCTTATGCGTCGGCCACAGCCGTCTGTGGTGTATTTTAGGCTTTTATAACTACTGACTATTTCCAAATGTAAAGTATAATCAATCCCAAAAACTAGCTACAGATGACAGTATATTTGGGTAGATAACTGTATACACAAGTCTAGCATCAATTGATGGCCAATCTATCAATGACACCTTCTGCTTGACTGAATTGTGTTTAATGCGTCAAAAAGGTAAATTCTAATACAAAAGATCATGATTGGCTTCACTGTATTTAGCACCTCTTATTTCATGCTTGGTGTGTTTTTATCTTTCAAGTTACAAAATATTTACAAAGACTTTTAGTCTAGTGAGGTATTGCAGGATGAAAGCAGGACAAAACAAATATGGGCACATCATTCTTGAGAAACTTCAGCACGTTCTCCCTGTGTAAATGCACAGCTTCAAACAAGCTGTCTTCATGAATCTAAAGAGATAAATGAGATAGAATCTCTCAGGGAGAATAAAGATTATGTTAAATTAATTTAACATTAATATTGGAAGTGAGTTTTAGGTAAAGCAGCTTCTAAAGGTTTACAGAGATATACATATTCAAAGGTATACAGTAAATTACAGTTAAAAACAGTAGTGCTTTTATTACCCCACCATTTCAAGTTACTGTGTTGTCGTGATGTTGTGATTGTGTCTACAGTCTCTCATTTGAACCTGAGTTGACCACACTCCTGCAATTTGACTCATTTTTTTGTAATATAAGGAAAAGCCTAGCTCTAGTCAGGTTTCTTTGTTTTGTAATATAAGGAACAGCCTAGCTCTAGTCAGGTTTCTTTGTTTTGTAATATAAGGAACAGCCTAGCTCTAGTCAGGTTTCTTTGTTTTGTAATATAAGGAACAGCCTAGCTCTAGTCAGGTTTCTTTGTTTTGTAATATAAGGAACAGCCTAGCTCTAGTCAGGTTTCTTGTTTTGTAATATAAGGAACAGCCTAGCTCTAGTCAGGTTTCTTTGTTTTGTAATATAAGGAACAGCCTAGCTCTAGTCAGGTTTCTTTGTTTTGTAATATAAGGAACAGCCTAGCTCTAGTCAGGTTTCTTGTTTTGTAATATAAGGAACAGCCTAGCTCTAGTCAGGTTTCTTTGTTTCGTAATATAAGGAACAGCCTAGCTCTAGTCAGGTTTCTTTGTTTTGTAATATAAGGAACAGCCTAGCTCTAGTCAGGTTTCTTGTTTTGTAATATAAGGAACAGCCTAGCTCTAGTCAGGTTTCTTTGTTTCGTAATATAAGGAACAGCCTAGCTCTAGTCAGGTTTCTTTGTTTTGTAATATAAGGAACAGCCTAGCTCTAGTCAGGTTTCTTTGTTTTGTAATATAAGGAACAGCCTAGCTCTAGTCAGGTTTCTTTGTTTTGTAATATAAGGAACAGCCTAGCTCTAGTCAGGTTTCTTTGTTTTGTAATATAAGGAACAGCCTAGCTCTAGTCAGGTTTCTTTGTTTTGTAATATAAGGAACAGCCTAGCTCTAGTCAGGTTTCTTTGTTTTGTAATATAAGGAACAGCCTAGCTCTAGTCAGGTTTCTTTGTTTTGTAATATAAGGAACAGCCTAGCTCAATATGTCAGGATGCTCTCTGTGGTCCAGCTGTACAACCATAGTGCCCATGACCCACCAAGGAACTTAAAGCTCTCTCCTGCTACACAACAGCCTAGTGGATATAAATAAGTTCTCACATAGTTTTGCCCAGTAGTGGAGGGCCGTGTGGAGTTCAGAGTTAACTAAGCTAAACGTTGACGTTTGTCAGTATTACATTCTGGGCCTGAAGAGGTTGACGTTTGTCAGTATTACATTCTGGGCCTGAAGAGGTTGACGTTTGTCAGTATTACATTCTGGGCCTGAAGAGGTTGACGTTTGTCAGTATTACATTCTGGGCCTGAAGAGGTTGACGTTTGTCAGTATTACATTCTGGGCCTGAAGAGGTTGACGTTTGTCAGTATTACATTCTGGGCCATGAAGAGGTTGAAGTTCTTTAATTTTCTTACAAAATACAGGCGCTGTTGTGCCTTTTTGGCCAGGGTTTGAGGGAACAAGAAGGGTCTTTGGATATGTGGACTCCCAGGAATTTGGTTCCCAGCTCCCCAACAAAGACTGCCTGCAATGTTTGCTGAGAGTGTGTGGCATTATCAGGAACCCCTCACACCTGAGACATAAACTGTTAGTGGAGAGTGTGTGGCATTATTAGGGACCCCTCACACCTGAGACATAAACTGTTAGTGGAGAGTGTGTGGTATTATCAGGGACCCCTCACACCTGAGACATAAACTGTTAGTGGAGAGTGTGTGGCATTATTAGGGACCCCTCACACCTGAGACATAAACTGTTAGTGGAGAGTGTGTGGCATTATCAGGAACCCCTCACACCTGAGACATAAACTGTTAGTGGAGAGTGTGTGGCATTATCAGGGACCCCTCACACCTGAGACATAAAGTGTTAGTAGAGAGTGTGTGGCATTATCAGGGACCCCTCACACCTGAGACATAAACTGTTAGTGGAGAGTGTGTGGCATTAATAGGGACCCCTCACACCTGAGACATAAACTGTTATAGGAGAGTGTGTGGTATTATCAGGGACCCCTCACACCTGAGACATAAACTGTTAGTAGAGAGTGTGTGGCATTATTAGGGACCCCTCACACCTGAGATATAAACTGTTAGTGGAGAGTGTGTGGCATTATTAGGGACCCCTCACACCTGAGACATAAACTGTTAGTAGAGAGTGTGTGGCATTATTAGGGACCCCTCACACCTGAGATATAAACTGTTAGTGGAGAGTGTGTGGCATTATTAGGGACCCCTCACACCTGAGATATAAACTGTTAGTGGAGAGTGTGTGGCATTATTAGGGACCCCTCACACCTGAGACATAAACTGTTAGTGGAGAGTGTGTGGCATTATCAGGGACCCCTCACACCTGAGATATAAACTGTTAGTGGAGAGTGTGTGGCATTATCAGGGAACCCTCACACCTGAGATATAAACTGTTAGTGGAGAGTGTGTGGCATTATCAGGGACCCCTCACACCTGAGATATAAACTGTTAGTGGAGAGTGTGTGGCATTATCAGGAACCCCTCACACCTGAGACATAAACTGTTAGTGGAGAGTGTGTGGCATTATCAGGGACCCCTCACACCTGAGATATAAACTGTTAGTGGAGAGTGTGTGGCATTATCAGGAACCCCTCACACCTGAGACATAAACTGTTAGTGGAGAGTGTGTGGCATTATCAGGGACCCCTCACACCTGAGACATAAACTGTTAGTGGAGAGTGTGTGGCATTATTAGGGACCCCTCACACCTGAGACATAAACTGTTAGTTGAGAGTGTGTGGCATTATCAGGGACCCCTCACACCTGAGACATAAACTATTTGCCCTCCTGCCATCAGGGGAATGGCACAGCTCTCTACTCACCCGCACCAGCAGGTTCAGGAACAGTTTCTTCCCTACTGCTGTTAACATACTGAACGCTGAAAACCGTTGGTAACCGTTGGTAACCGTTGGTAACCGTTGGTAACCGTTAGTAACCGTTAGTAACCGTTGGTAACCGTTGGTAACCTTGAATGTACTTATTTATTTTATCTGCCATCTGCAATTTGATCTTTGACAGCTTAATATCTGAAAGGTTATTTTTGTTATATCAACGGCAGACGGCTAATTTCTTGCATGAATCTCAGTTGAACTTTCTTCTAAATTAGACATTGCTCAATTTCTTATGCAAGTATTTTACAATTTTTTCAGTTGCTAACATGCATTAGTCAAAATATGAAGTCAGATTGTCAAAACTCTTCACACAGTCAGCAAAACAGAAGACCATGTTGGCCAGACTATGAATCATGTTTTATTGCTTTTACACAAATCTATTTAGTGACCACATTTTCCGAAATCCATAAACTTTTTTCTCTTTCATATTCCACCACCTGCAAAAGTATATATTTGCATAACATGTTTTGAAATTCTAAACACAGTTTTCCCTAATTGTTAGAAACACATTAAGGCAAATGTCAAGCACACCTTCACCGAACTGTACAGTTTGAGTGTGGAAGAGTTCTGAAAAGGTGGCTTTGGTAAAGACCCATGCTTGTTAACAATTGAAAAAATCTGTAATAATACAGAAACATTTTGACAGACAGATATTTGACATCAGCTATCTGGTCACATTAGTTCCTTGGGCACTAAACCAACAGTAAATGAAAGCATACATGTTACCCATCCCACCTGGCACTCATTCAGCAGAGTGCTGAGTTAGTGGTTGTCGTTCTCTTGTGGTCGTGGAGTCATCGTCATTATTAACAACCACTCTCTGTTCAGTAGAACAGGACAGACACAGTGCACTACATTGGATTCATTGAAGTACTTTAATCTGGCACTTCGACAAGAAAAAGAAATATTTAATCTTTAATCTGGCACATCAGTACAGATATTAAATGATATGTGTAGACAATTGGGAAACATACTGGTCTACAACTTTACAGTCTTTGACAGTATGTATGGTAAAAAAGCAGTTGAATAAATAAAAGACAGAAATGAAATGTTGAATGAAAAACGAGCTCCAAACCGCATAATGTCCCAGCTTCTTCACTTTGGAAATACAGTAGGAAGCCTTGTGTTTCCGGGGCTGTTCATCATTGCTTATGACAATAAAAACATTCTAGTTGAAATACAGCTTCTGTCTCAGGAGACTCACTGTAGCTTCTCAGAGACAATTAAGGTAAAGTTTCTTCACGTAAGATCTTAAAAAACTATACTGTGGTGTAATTACTGTCAGGGAAAAAGCGGCTTGTAACAAAGAAAAACTGAGTCTCCAGATTTAAACCATGGCAGATGGCTAGGTGTTCATAAATACCACTCAAATATAGGAAGCTAAGAGCTAGAGGTCATGCAGGTGTTAAATCCCAAATGGCATACTGCTCCTCACTCAGTGCACTACTTTTGACCAGGTGACTCTGGTGACAACCATTGGCCATAAGTGCCATGGTTAATGGTTTAACACACAACAGATGAACATCTGTTAATTATACAGACTACAGGGGTCAGTTTTCTCTAACATATTTGTCCATTTTCTAATTTCACCTCAAAAAATATTAGCCCGGATTAGCAGGGAATGAATTGAAAATGAGGTCATATGCTTGTGACGCCTATTCCTGAGGACTGCTTGCAGCTACCAATGGTAACGCAGAAACGTAAACATGTTGCCATACGCCCATTTTATATAAAAATGCTTTGCTATTCTTCACATTTAGCAAAGGTTATGTTGCTTATGTCATGTTGTATGTGATCTGAGTGCTGTTTCTATCCAAGTAGAGTTTGTTTGGTGGCCCTCCCACACAGCATGTGGCCAGAAAAACAGGACCATTTTAACATTTTGTTAGAATACTTCAACCGTTTTAGAATTTAGTGAAAAACTAATTAGAAAAATATGATGCCCCCCATTTAAATAACTCTGTCTAAGGTCAAAGGTCACTGTGGATAAATAGCACCAATATTCATCAATCTCCCTTCATCAGCCAGTAGTTAGTGGATAGTTTTAACTCCGGGAGTTGAACTACAACACTATAGCTCAAAGAAGATGAGTACGACATGTGATTTGAAATGCAGTATATCAGAGATTCATCTGGATTTGTGCAACACAACAAAGAAATTATTTAAATATGGTGCAACAAGCCTTCCGGGTCCAATATGCAGGAGAAAATCCCATCAATACTGAAATCAGCTTAGTGAGTTTGTCAGATGTCCACACAAAACTACTCAAACTTCATGCAGACACACGGTCTCTACGCAAACTTATGTCAGCTGTTCTGTTTATAACTCAGCAGTTTTCCATCACATGAAATTCTGGCCATTTATTTATGTTCATTTGTTTTTTTAACAAGCAGCTGCGACTGTCTGCTGATTGACATGAAATGGGATTTTAACATATTTGACCTACTTGACCTCTCCTCTAATTACAGATCATGCTTTTACCGATTACTAGCTTGTTAGTTAGATATTAGCTGCTCTCAATGATCCCGCTGACAATATGTCTGACTGAGTGGTTCTGCCCTTGTCTGTGTCTACAGTAAATACTAGATCTGTAAGACTACACATTTCACATAGATGTATGACACATAGATGTATGACACATAGATGCATGACACATAGAAGCATGACACATAGAAGCAGCATGACACATAGATGTATGACACATAGAAGCATAACACATAGAAGCATGACACATAGATATATGACACATAGAAGCATGACACAAAAGCATGACACATAGAAGCATGACACATAGAAGCATGACACACAGAAGCATGACACATAGATGCATGACACATAGAAGCATGACACAAAAGCATGACACAGAAGCATGACACACAGAAGCATGACACACAGAAGCATGACACATAGATGCATGACACATAGATGCATGACACATAGAAGCATGACACATAGAAGCAGCATGACACATAGATGTATGACACATAGAAGCATAACACATAGAAGCATGACACAAAAGCATGACACATAGAAGCATGACACATAGAAGCATGACACATAGAAGCATGACACATAGATGTATGACACATAGAAGCATGACACAAAAGCATGACACACAGAAGCATGACACACAGAAGCATGACACATAGATGCATGACACATAGAAGCATGACACATAGATGCATGACACATAGATGTATGACACATAGAAGGATGACACATAGAAGCATGCCACATAGATGTATGACACATAGAAGCATGACACATTGATGAATAACACGTAGAAGCATGCCACGTAGATGCATGACACGGAGAAGCATGACATTTTGATGCATGACACATAGATGCATGACACATAGATAGATGGTAAAGAGGAAAGATATAAAGAGGCGGATGTGTAGAGGACCAAGATGGCATGACAATATGTCTGACTCATCCTAGATGGCATGACAATATGTTTGACTCATCCTAGATGGCATGACAATATGTCTGACTCATCCTAGATGGCATGACAATATGTCTGACTCATCCTAGATGGCATGACAATATGTCTGACTCATCCTAGATGGCATGACAATATGTCTGACTCATCCTAGATGGCATGACAATATGTCTGACTCATCCTAGATGGCATGACAATATGTCTGACTCATCCTAGATGGCATGACAATATGTCTGACTCATCCTAGATGGCATGACAATATGTCTGACAATATGTCTGACTCATCCTAGATGGCATGACAATATGTCTGACTCATCCTAGATGACATGACAATATGTCTGACTCATCCTAGATGGCATGACAATATGTCTGACTCATCCTAGATGGCATGACAATATGTCTGACTCATCCTAGATGGCATGACAATATGTCTGACTCATCCTAGATGGCATGACAATATGTCTGACTCATCCTAGATGGCATGACAATATGTCTGACTCATCCTAGATGGCATGACAATATGTCTGACTCATCCTAGATGGCATGACAATATGTCTGACTCATCCTAGATGGCATGACAATATGTCTGACTCATCCTAGATGGCATGACAATATGTCTGACTCATCCTAGATGGCATGACAATATGTCTGACTCATCCTAGATGGCATGACAATATGTCTGACTCATCCTAGATGGCATGACAATATGTCTGACTCATCCTAGATGGCATGACAATATGTCTGACTCATCCTAGATGGCATGACAATATGTCTGACTCATCCTAGATGGCATGACAATATGTCTGACTCATCCTAGATGGCATGACAATATGTCTGACTCATCCAATTGTATATAACCTCTATGACCAAGCACCTTGACCACAAGTCACAACCACACATGGTTCTGGTTGAAAGTGGAGCCTTGTAAAGGAAATAGACTGACATTTCAGACGACCATAGCACACTGAATTAGCTCACGATTTTATTGTACACTGTATTGAAAGTGGTGTCATGTTCTTCCAGCAAGTCAAGCTCTTTTTTTGCTCCTCTATTATAAATATTTACAAGAAGTGATCGAGTTTTGTTTTGTTCCAAGAACACATTAAGGGTTAAGTAAATAACAGAATCATCAGGAAGTTCAAACATACTGTGAAATAGATACAAATATACACATATGGAAAGGCTATAACAGCCTTCTGGCATAAAACTAATGCCATTTCTAGTCAGAAACCAAAGTCAGTATAAAAATATAGACATAAAAAGGTATCTCGTACAAAGCATATTGACATTACGGCTCCCCGTTAGAATGTGCAAATCCTGGATAGTTAAGTTTGATATTAGGTCTTGAGACTTGAGGGACGTACTGTAGGAGTCTTTAGAGTACGGCAGGAACACTGTTATGGTTTATTCATTGTAGTCCAGGAGTCCAGTTAGTTGATTTTATAGCTACCAACCACCTCAATAATGCCAAATATTACAAATACTCAGGGGGATGGGTTAATGTTGAGTGGTACAGCACCAGTTAACTGAGTGTCAGGAGAGTCTGTACCTATTAGTTCATTCAAAACCTCCACAGAGTTTGTCTGGAACGGTTCTCACTTCTGAATCAGTGAGTGTAGAGGTTATAGAGGTCAAGTCCTCAGCCACAACAGGCTATATCCTCATCTCCACCTCTTCACTGTGCTCCATGCTGTGTTCAGTGGTGCTAATCAAAGATGCGGAGGGGCCCTGGGTGACCCCGAACGGGGTGACGGCGGGGGAGCGTGCTGCCAGGGGCGACAGGGAGGGGGAAAAGCTAGGGGACATGGCAACTGAGGAAAGGGAGCCTTCGTGATTGATGGGTGATCGCCGTAGGGAGGACATGTGGGGGAAAGAGGACCTCCCCATGGACGGCTTAACCGGAGCAGGCTTCACCGGGACCGTCTTTGCCCCAGGATGGGCTACGGAGGTGATGAGGGGAGGCGGGTCAATACGAGGGGGTTTGGGGTCCACCTTGGCTTTCTGTTGAAATGGTCTGCGGGGGTTAGGAGGGGTCGTCTCATCCTTTAACCTCGCTATCTCCGTGAACACGTTGGCTAATGGTTGGAACTGAGGGCACCAGTTCAGCAGATAGTCCCAGTTATAACTCCCTCGTAGCTCCTCATCGCTGGCCACTATGGCTGTGAGGGAACCATCCACAGCTGGTTTACCATCTTCAGGAAAGGCGTAGTCTTTAGGGTGGGAGATGTTAAGCCCCCTACCTACTGCTACATATCCTCCACCATCCTCTCTGTAGACCGGCACTTGACCTGCCAGCAGTGTGCCGCTGAGAGTTGCCAGCTTTTTTGCCTTGAACCAATGGTTGGCGTCCATGTTGGGCTCACAGGAGATGTCAGACAGCTGGTCGGCGTCCTGTTGGATACCAGAGTCGGGTCCACGTGCTGAGATGTGCTCCTGCATGGATGACGAGATGGATGACACGCGGGGATACTCATTGATCATCCGGATCTCATCATCCTCTGCTGCCTCTGCATCTGCAGAGCCACGCCCACTGGAGTGGGAGGGATCAAGGGAACCCCCCCGGGGATAAGGCCCGCCCCCACTGCTCCCCGTCTGGTCGGCGGTGTAACCTGGCAATGTCTGATGGTAGATGCGGTCGTTCCGATGGGTTCCGGTGACTTTTGTCTCCTCTAATTTGTGCAACATGGTTCCGTGGCCTGGAGAGGGAGCTCTACAGCGACTCTGCTGCTCCTTCCTCTTCCTCCTCTGCCTCACGCAGAACAGAGCCAGGGCCATGAAGATGAGGATGACGATGGCTCCAAGTGACACAGCGATTACGCTGACCAGCAGCAGGTTCCTGTCTGACACCAAGCCAAAGGAGGTGTGTGTCACGTCGACTGTGAGACGTGTGGTGGCCACACGGGACGCCTCTAGAGGGCTGTGGGCCGTCAGGTCAAGGGTCATCACACGGACCTCCCTCTTGGACCTGCTCAGGTGTCTAACATTGCTGTCCATCTTCAGCGAGACCACACCAGTCGAGGCGTTGACTTGGAAGTAGGGCGACGGGTCAGCCAGGGAGTACAGCACGATTCCGTCCACTCCCTCGTCCTCGTCTCTGGCCGTCACCTGACCGATTCTCTGGCCCTTCTTCGCCCCCTCAGGGATCAGGAAGGAGAACTCTGAGTCTGTGAATACCGGGTCATACTCATCCTCCCCTGTCACGTACACCTTGACCGTCACCGTGGCCGTGAAGTTCCCAGCGTCCATTGCCATGGCCACGAAGTTAAAGGCGTTTATTTTCTCAAAGTCGAAGGTGGAGGAAGTCCGGATCTCACCTGACGTCTGGTTAACCAGGAAAGAGTCTTTCCCTTGTCCAGTCTTGTCCAACATGTAGTACCTGAGTTGTCTGAAGGCTCCAGAGTCGTGGTCTATGGCGTGCAGAATGGTGACCAGGGAGTTGTGAGGTTGGTTCTCTCTGATATTGGCGGTGAGAACAGGCAGTGGAAAGTACGGTCTGTATTTGTTTATGTCTTTTACCTCTACGAAGACTGGAGCCAGCGCATAGTGACCCTGACCATCTGAAGCCTGCACGACGATCACAAGAGATCCCTATTGGGAGGAAGAGAGAGAGTTGGGGAGATAGATGTGGTTAAAGAGAGATGGGGTTGTGTACAGATGAAAACAAAAGGATGCAAAGATTTACCGTTTTATGATTTCTGAATGAGTTTTGTCACCAAAATGGAACCCACTTTTCTACACAAAGGTTTTGGTGGCATCTGGAAGCAGGAATGTGCTATGGTACCTGTCTGTTGAAGCAGGAATGTGCTATGGTACCTGTCTGTTGAAGCAGGAATGTGCTATGGTACCTGTCTGTTGAAGCAGGAATGTGCTATGGTACCTGTCTGTTGAAGCAGGAATGTGCTATGGTACCTGTCTGTTGAAGCAGGAATGTGCTATGGTACCTGTCTGTTGAAGCAGGAATGTGCTATGGTACCTGTCTGTTGAAGCAGGAATGTGCTATGGTACCTGTCTGTTGAAGCAGGAATGTGCTATGGTACCTGTCTGTTGAAGCAGGAATGTGCTATGGTACCTGTCTGTTGAAGCAGGAATGTGCTATGGTACCTGTCTGTTGAAGCAGGAATGTGCTATGGTACCTGTCTGTTGAAGCAGGAATGTGCTATGGTACCTGTCTGTTGAAGCAGGAATGTGCTATGGTACCTGTCTGTTGAAGCAGGAATGTGCTATGGTACCTGTCTGTTGAAGCAGGAATGTGCTATGGTACCTGTCTGTTGAAGCAGGAATGTGCTATGGTACCTGTCTGTTGAAGCAGGAATGTGCTATGGTACCTGTCTGTTGAAGCAGGAATGTGCTATGGTACCTGTCTGTTGAAGCAGGAATGTGCTATGGTACCTGTCTGTTGAAGCAGGAATGTGCTATGGTACCTGTCTGTTGAAGCAGGAATGTGCTATGGTACCTGTCTGTTGAAGCAGGAATGTGCTATGGTACCTGTCTGTTGAAGCAGGAATGTGCTATGGTACCTGTCTGTTGAAGCAGGAATGTGCTATGGTACCTGTCTGTTGTTGTCCAGTTGTCTCCGCAGTCTGAGAGATCCAGTCCACTGGTCCACCTTGAACAGGCCCGTCTCATCTCCAGAGGTAATCTGGTAGTGCACGTTACCTGCAGCAGAGGAGTCTGGATCTGTGGCCAACAGGCTGATGACCTCAGTCTCCACTGGTGCTCCTTCACTCAGCACCACACTGTAAGGTTAAAGGTTAAGCAGCTTAATAATAGTCACATCAAAGAACAAATCCATTAGGAGCCTTTAAAATACATGAAATTGACACAAACTATGGTTGAAGTGCAGGAATAAAGCTTAGGCGTAGAGCCAGAATCAAGGGGAAAACAAATACTTCACAACGAAGGGAAAGATAAACTGTATGTAAAACAAAATGCGTTACTTAGTGACTTTCAAAATGCATGCAAAACAGTATCACTATATCCTTCAGCACACATCTCTACATACCCTAGACTTCAAATAATGTCCAACCCTGTGCAACCACACCCAGTGACCTAAATACCCCTGCTAATTATCAAACTCAAACCAGGTGTGTGGGAGAAAGGAGTCAGCTAACTGAAATAAAGGTCCTCACTTGTGACATAAATGAGTAAGTACCTGTATTCTGGCCGGCCAAACGCTGGAGGGTTGTCATTAGTGTCGGTGACATTGATCAGCACACAGACAGCTGAACTCCTCTGTGGGACACCACGGTCAGACACAACAACTGTCAGGTTGTAACTGGAGACTGTCTCATAGTCCAGACCCTCTCCAGCCAACACCAGATTGCCCACTGTCTGGAAACCGTGTCCCTCCAGGAAGCGCACGCTGCTCTCCATCTGGAATGCGTTGCCTGTGTTGCCACTTGCGATGGCAAAGTCGAACCCGCAGTTGTCCCGTGAGGTATCGCCGTCTGCCGCCTCCATGGTCAGGATGGTGGAACCTGGGAGGCGGTCCTCCGACACGGTAGCTCTGTACTCTGATTGGTGGAACACTGGCGTGTTGTCATTCACATCAGTCACCTGAACCTGAACAGTAGCGAGTGAGGATAGGGCTGGGGTTCCCATGTCTCTGGCCTCTATGGTCACCAGGATACAAGGGTTCTCCGATTCAAACTCTGCCACCTGGGTGAGGAACAGAGTACCATTGCTGGGGTCTATGTAGAACATGTTCTGGGTAGACGATGTAAGTCTGTAGGTGATGTGGCCGTTCTCTCCATGGTCACGGTCCGTGGCTGTAACAGTGACCACAACACTACCAGCTGGAGAATGCTCTGCCAGTGTCACCTGGAACACAGAAGCACACAGGACCAGATTAATTTACAACTGAGAGACAGGCATGTACATATGGTTAAATATTAATGTACAGAGACAGTGTACCTGGTAATGGTTAAATATTAATGTACAGAGACAGTGTACCTGGTAATGGTTAAATATTAATGTACAGAGCCAGTGTAACTGGTTAAATATTAATGTACAGAGCCAGTGTACCTGGTTAAATATTAATGTACAGAGCCAGTGTACCTGGTAATGGTTAAATATTAATGTACAGAGCCAGTGTACCTGGTAATGGTTAAATATTAATGTACAGAGCCAGTGTACCTGGTAATGGTTAAATATTAATGTACAGAGTCAGTGTACCTGGTAATGGTTAAATATTAATGTACAGAGCCAGTGTACCTGGTAATGGTTAAATATTAATGTACAGAGTCAGTGTACCTGGTAATGGTTAAATATTAATGTACAGAGCCAGTGTACCTGGTAATGGTTAAATATTAATGTACAGAGTCAGTGTACCTGGTAATGGTTAAATATTAATGTACAGAGCCAGTGTACCTGGTAATGGTTAAATATTAATGTACAGAGCCAGTGTACCTGGTAATGGTTAAATATTAATGTACAGAGCCAGTGTACCTGGTAATGGTTAAATATTAATGTACAGAGTCAGTGTACCTGGTAATGGTTAAATATTAATGTACAGAGCCAGTGTACCTGGTAATGGTTAAATATTAATGTACAGAGCCAGTGTACCTGGTAATGGTTAAATATTAATGTACAGAGCCAGTGTACCTGGTAATGGTTAAATATTAATGTACAGAGTCAGTGTACCTGGTAATGGTTAAATATTAATGTACAGAGCCAGTGTACCTGGTAATGGTTAAATATTAATGTACAGAGCCAGTGTACCTGGTAATGGTTAAATATTAATGTACAGAGAGTGTACCTGGTAATGGTTAAATATTAATGTACAGAGCCAGTGTACCTGGTAATGGTTAAATATTAATGTACAGAGTCAGTGTACCTGGTAATGGTTAAATATTAATGTACAGAGCCAGTGTACCTGGTAATGGTTAAATATTAATGTACAGAGTCAGTGTACCTGGTAATGGTTAAATATTAATGTACAGAGCCAGTGTACCTGGTAATGGTTAAATATTAATGTACAGAGTCAGTGTACCTGGTAATGGTTAAATATTAATGTACAGAGCCAGTGTACCTGGTAATGGTTAAATAGTAATGTACAGAGCCAGTGTACCTGGTAATGGTTCTGCGTAAACGCAGGTGCGTTGTCATTGACATCCTCCACTAATATAGTGAGGTTGGCTTCCGTCTGGTGTTGGGAGTCTGTAGCTCTGACAGTCACAGTGTACCAGGTCCTCTCCTCATAATCCAGAGGGCCAGTTAAAGACACTCCACCCCTGTAACGCTGAATCCCAAACATGCCTTGGGACGAGGGGTCCAGGTGGAGGCTATAAGAAAGCGCCGGACCCGAATCCACATCATTTCCTGTCACCTGGGTGATCACCGAACCAATGAGAGTGTCTGAAGTGGAGTTGGGTGGGGGGGGTGTGTAGGGGAGGGAGAGAAAAGAGAAAATGAAGATATAGAGGACAAACAGGTTTATTACTGACAGCTGCTGTTACTGTCAAAAATAAGACTGGAGATCTGTGATGAGATGAACTAAAGACGGTTAAAACAAATGTCTGAGATGGTTGATGCACACACATCCACTAGTCAGAAGACTGTACAACGTGGTGAATGAGAACGTGGTGAATGAGAACGTGGTGAATGAGAACGTGGTGAATGAGAACGTGGTGAATGAGAACGTGGTGAATGAGAACGTGGTGAATGAGAACGTGGTGAATGAGAACGTGGTGAATGAGAACGTGGTGAATGAGAACGTGGTGAATGAGAACGTGGTGAATGAGAACGTGGTGAATGAGAACATGGTGAATGAGAACTTGGTGAATGAGAACGTGGTGAATGAGAACGTGGTGAATGAGAACATGGTGAATGAGAACTTGGTGAATGAGAACGTGGTGAATGAGAACATGGTGAATGAGAACTTGGTGAATGAGAACGTGGTGAATGAGAACGTGGTGAATGAGAACGTGGTGAATGAGAACGTGGTGAATGAGAACGTGGTGAATGAGAACTTGGTGAATGAGAACGTGGTGAATGAGAACGTGGTGAATGAGAACGTGGTGAATGAGAACGTGGTGAATGAGAACGTGGTGAATGAGAACGTGGTGAATGAGAACGTGGTGAATGAGAACGTGGTGAATAAGAAGGTGGTGAATGAGAGGTCAAATTAGTACACTGGGTTGGTGAAGCGCCTTATAGGATGGGTTTGTTCCTTTCTAACTGATTCATTGGTTCTAGTGCACTCGATCAAACAGGGTTTATAATGATGTTTGAACACGGTTCTTCAGTTCAGAGCTTTGGATCGTTGACTTACTCTCTGGTACTGTGATCTCACGGGGTAAAGGTATCGCAGGACTGTTATCGTTGAGGTCCACAATGATCACTGTGAGGGAAGCAGAGCCAGCCAATCGCGGTGTGCCTCGGTCTGTAGCCGTAACAACCAGCCTGGTCCCATGGAAACAAAGAAAAAACTGTCAGTTTGAGTTTGCCTGGGTTTTCTTATCTTATGTTTCAACCTTTCATCTCCTGCTGTTCTGCATTACAACCTGTTGTAGGTTTTTTAAATACTGTGAGGGAAAAGGCTGTACCTGTAGACTGAAAAAAAGAAAATTATCTGGATAAAGATAACCACATGGTTAGTGGGTGGACATTAAATCTGGAGAATGTAAAAACACATATCACTTCCATGTAAGCTCACACACACACACACACACACACACACACACACACACACACGCTCACACACACGCTCACACACACACACACACACACACACACACACACACACACACACACACACACACACACACACACACACACACGCTCACACACACACTCACACACACACACACACACACACACACACACACACACACACACGCTCACACACACGCACACACACACACACACACACACACACACACACACACACACACACACACACACACACACACACACACACACACACACACACACACACACACACACACACACACACACACACACACAGCCTCTTACTTTGTTTGTGTCCAGATCTCTCGGTCCATAATAGCAGCTGTGCTGATGCTTCCGGTTAGCGGGTCAATCTTAAAATGTCCGCTCACAGACGACGACCTCAGGCTGTAAGTCACCTGACCGTTCTGACCCTGGTCCATGTCATCAGCCACAACCTGAATTATAAAGACAACATGACGGAAGGTCAGAGGTCAGAGAATAAAATCAAAGATGCATTGAGACAAGACAGTTTTAAAATCTATTTCCAATCTGTTTCACTCTACAGATCTATGTTCACTCTCATTGGAAGTTGTTCATTGTTTTAAATGTGGGTTTGTTGTGTATTTAAAGCAATTAAAAATTAAAATAACAATAATAATCTGCGTCCTTCTGCTGAAAGTCATCTGACCAGAATTCAGAGGTCTGACAGGAAATAAATCAAAGCAAAGAACAAATTCACAACAGCTGTTGGCGAAACAGTAACAGAACCTGGTGATTGATTTTGGACTTGGAACACTTGGAACAGAGAGTTTAATGAAAGGTTAGAATTGGCTCCATATTATGCCACAGTCTGTAGACTCAACCAGTGTGTCCATGGAAATCCAGTGTAATGGACTGCAGCCTAGGAACAGATCGCACATCAGAACTCCACATTAATTAACTATCCACATCTCTACTGTCTGAACCCACAATATTAAACTTTACCTAGAGCCAAACATAACAGGGTGTAATACGTGTGTGTGTGTCTGTGTGTGTGCGTGTGTGTCTGCATGTGTGCGTGTGTGTGTGTGTCTGCGTGTGTGTGCCCATGTGTGTGTGTGTACCTGTATTATAGCGGAGTGATATCTCTGAGCTTCTCTTATATAGGCCACATAGCTCTGCAGCTGGAAGCGTGGCAGGTTGTCATTGACGTCTTGCAGGATCAGGTTAACAGCCATGAAGGAGCTGGAGGACCCAGTTTCAGCCTTGACCACTAGGCGGAGTCTAGGGCCCTCCTCATAGTCCAGTCCCAGAGAGCTTTGAACCCAGATCTCACCTTGGAAGAACCACAAGAACATATCTCACGTGGTTGGAACACACACTACAGATCTCTCATTGTCAGTTAAACAACAAGAAGCTTAGACACCTGGTATCCTCCTGGTAATTATGACAGGTCTGTATTAACAAGGAGCTTAGACACCTGGTATCCTACATCATCAATGAAGACACGCGATCCAGTTCTAGTGAGACAGAACAGCCCATCCGCCATGTTTCACAGAGCAGGTAGTAAACATTAGATTTAAGACAGATATAGTCTGTGGTTTAACCTGTCTGTTTAGAGTCTCATTAGTGGTTAATGTGTGATGTAAAATCCAAAGGAATATAGAATCCTGCAATACAGAGTAAAAACACGTCACGTTACTTCAGGAGTTAATTATATTTCCTGTCTCCAGTTGCTCACCGGTGGAAGAGCTGATTCCAAAAGTGTTTAGGATGTTTCCGCTGAATATGCTGTAACTGATCCCAGTACGAGATCCATCAGGAAACTGGGCCTGAGTCTGTATCACGGCTGTACCTAGACAGAGAAAACACACCTAAATATCACACTGTACCTAGACAGAGAAAACACACCTAAATATCACACTCTACCTAGACAGAGAAAACACACCTCAATATCACACTGTACCAAGACAGAGAAAACACACCTAAATATCACACTGTACCAAGACAGAGAAAACACACCTAAATATCACACTGTACCTAGACAGAGAAAACACACCTAAATATCACACTGTACCTAGACAGAGAAAACACACCTAAATATCACACTGTACCTAGACAGAGAAAACACACCTCAATATCACACTGTACCTAGACAGAGAAAACACACCTCAATATCACACTGTACCTAGACAGAGAAAACACACCTCAATATCACACTGTACCTAGACAGAGAAAACACACCTAAATATCACACTGTACCTAGACAGAGAAAACACACCTAAATATCACACTGTACCTAGACAGAGAAAACACACCTCAATATCACACTGTACCTAGACAGAGAAAACACACCTAAATATCACACTGTACCAAGACAGAGAAAACACACCTAAATATCACACTGTACCTAGACAGAGAAAACACACCTCAATATCACACTGTACCTAGACAGAGAAAACACACCTAAATATCACACTGTACCTAGACAGAGAAAACACACCTAAATATCACATTGTACCTAGACAGAGAAAACACACCTCAATATCACACTGTACCTAGACAGAGAAAACACACCTAAATATCACATTGTACCTAGACAGAGAAAACACACCTCAATATCACACTGTACCTAGACAGAGAAAACACACCTAAATATCACACTGTACCTAGACAGAGAAAACACACCTCAATATCACACTGTACCTAGACAGAGAAAACACACCTCAATATCACAGTGTACCTAGACAGAGAAAACACACCCCAATATCACACTGTACCTAGACAGAGAAAACACAGCCAAGACAAAAAACACACCTCACACTGTACCTAGACAGAGAAAACACAGCCCAATATCACACTGTACCTAGACAGAGAAAATACACCCCAAATATCACACTGTACCTAGACAGAGAAAACACTTCAATATCACACTGTACCTAGACAGAGAAAACACACCTCAATATCACACTGTACCTAGACAGAGAAAACACATCTAAATATCACACTGTACCTAGACAGAGAAAACACACCTAAATATCACACTGTACCTAGACAGAGAAAACACACCTCAATATCACACTGTACCTAGACAGAGAAAATACACCCCAATATCACACTGTACCTAGACAGAGAAAATACACCCCAATATCACACTGTACCTAGACAGAGAAAATACACCCCAATATCACACTGTACCTAGACAGAGAAAATACACCCCAATATCACACTGTACCTAGACAGAGAAAATACACCTCAATATCACACTGTACCTAGACAGAGAAAACACACCCCAATATCACACTGTACCTAGACAGAGAAAACACCTTAATATCACACTGTACCTAGACAGAGAAAACACACCTAAATATCACACTGTACCTAGTCAGAGAAATACACCCCAATATCACACTATACCTAGACAGAGAAAATACACCCCAATATCACACTGTACCTAGACAGAGAAACTACACCCCAATATCACACTGTACCTAGACAGAGAAAATACACCCCAATATCACACTGTACCTATACAGAGAAAATACACCCCAATATCACACTGTACCTAGACAGAGAAAATACACCTCAATATCATACTGTTCCAAACACACAACTCACTATCATACTGTTCCAAACACACACCTCACTATCATACTGTTCCAAACACACACCTCACTATCATACTGTTCCAAACACACACCTCACTATCATACTGTTCCAAACACACACCTCACTATCATACTGTTCCAAACACACACCTCACTATCATACTGTTCCAAACACACACCTCACTAAAACACACACCTCACTATCATACTGTTCCAAACACACACCTCACTATCATACTGTTCCAAACACACACCTCACTATCATACTGTTCCAAACACACACCTCACTATCATACTGTTCCAAACACACACCTCACTATCATACTGTTCCAAACACACACCTCTATCATACTGTTCCAAACACACACCTCACTATCATACTGTTCCAAACACACACCTACTGTCATACTGTTCCAAACACACACCTCTATCATACTGTTCCAAACACACACCTCATACTATCATACTGTTCCAAACACACACCTCACTATCATACTGTTCCAAACAAACACACACCTCTATCATACTACTGTTCCAAATACTGTTCCAAACACACACCTCTATCATACTGTTCCAAACACACACCTCACTATCATACTGTTCCAAACACACACCTCACTATCATACTGTTCCAAACACACACCTCTATCATACTGTTCCAAACACACACCTACTGTTCCAAACACACACCTCACTATCATACTGTTCCAAACACACACCTCACTATCATACTGTTCCAAACACACACCTCTATCATACTGTTCCAAACACACACCTCACTATCATACTGTTCCAAACACACACCTCACTATCATACTGTTCCAAACACACACCTCACTATCATACTGTTCCAAACACACACCTCACTATCATACTGTTCCAAACACACACCTCACTATCATACTGTTCCAAACACACACCTCTATCATACCTACTGTTCCAAACACACACCTCTATCATACTATCATACTGTTCCAAACACACACCTCTATCATACTGTTCCAAACACACACCTTCCTGTTCCAAACACACACCTCACTATCATACTGTTCCAAACACACACCTCTATCATACTGTTCCAAACACACACCTCTATCATACTGTTCCAAACACACACCTCTATCATACTGTTCCAAACACACACCTCTATCATACTGTTCCAAACACACACCTCTATCATACTGTTCCAAACACACACCTCTATCATACTGTTCCAAACACACACCTCTATCATACTGTTCCAAACACACACCTCTATCATACTGTTCCAAACACACACCTCACTATCATACTGTTCCAAACACACACCTCACTATCATACTGTTCCAAACACACACCTCTATCATACTGTTCCAAACACACACCTCTATCATACTGTTCCAAACACACACTCATCACATTATGTTACCACACATCTCAGTCTCAATTACACACTTCTCAGACACAGCAAAACACAATAAACTGACCCCAGAAGTATCCCAGTGGGAGAATAACCTGTCCTTACCTATAGCAGCGTTCTCTGGCAGACTAATGTCTCGTGCATGGCGTGGGAAACGGATGCCCCTGTAGGTTTGTTCTTTGATGTAGATAATCACCACCCCTAGAGAGGACTGGGCCGGGCTGCCCTGGTCCATAGCCTCTACAATCACAGTCCTCTGACCCTGGGTCAGCCCATACAGCTTCTCCGTAGCCTAGAGGAATTATGTTTGTGTCATAAAAAGCCAAATCCCTTGCAGCTGATCTAACTAAACAAATAAACTAACTAATGAAACAAACTAAATGAACTAACTAAACTAAATAACTAAACTAAGTAACATACCTAGGTAGGATCCACAGTCCCTCTAACATGTAGAGGGCAGTACTTAATGAGGATACGCTACCTGTATCTGGCCAGTAAGAGAGTTGATGGTGAAGCCCTGAACCGGCCTGGCAAACCGGTAGAAAACCGAGCCGTTGGCACCAAAGTCCCGGTCCTCCGCCCGCATGGTAGCCAGGACGCGGTGAGAGGAGACGCTAGATGAGAAGTGTAATTATCATTAGTACATGGATGTTCAACCAATACCTATGTTCTAACCAGAAAGACACGTGTGAATATGAGCAGATGGAGCAGAGTGTTGTCTACTGAAGAGCAATGCAGCAGTAAGAGACCACATAAGGACTTCCTGAGCTGCATCTACAAACTGTAGGCTGCCTACCAAGAGGCTGAGATGTTGATGATCAATACAGAGACCACATAAGGACTTCCTGAGCCGCATCTACAACCTGTAGGCTGCCTACCTAGAGGCTGAGATGTTGATGATCAATACAGAGACCACATATGGACTTCCTGAGCCGCATCTACAACCTGTAGGCTGCCTACCAAGAGGCTGAGATGTTGATGATCAATACAGAGACCACATATGGACTTCCTGAGTTGCATCTACAACCTGTAGGCTGCCTACCTAGAGGCTGAGATGTTGATGATCAATACAGAAACCACATATGGACTTCCTGAGCTGCATCTACAACCTGTAGACGGCCTACCTAGAGGCTGAGATGTTGATGATCAATACAGAGACCACAAATGGACTTCCTGAGCCGCATCTACAACCTGTAGGCTGCCTACCTAGAGGCTGAGATGTTGATGATCAATACAGAGACCACATATGGACTTCTTGAGCCGCATCTACAACCTGTAGGCTGCCTACCTAGAGGCTGAGATGTTGATGATCAATACAGAGACCACATATGGACTTCCTGAGCCGCATCTACAACCTGTAGGCTGCCTACCTAGAGGCTGAGATGTTGATGATCAATACAGAGACCACATATGGACTTCCTGAGCCGCATCTACAACCTGTAGGCTGCCTACCTAGAGGCTGAGATGTTGATGATCAATACAGAGACCACATATGGACTTCCTGAGCCGCATCTACAACCTGTAGGCTGCCTACCTAGAGGCTGAGATGTTGATGATCAATACAGAGACCACATATGGACTTCCTGAGCCACATCTACAACCTGTAGGCTGCCTACCTAGAGGCTGAGATGTTGATGATCAATACAGAGACCACATATGGACTTCCTGAGCTGCGTCTACAACCTGAAGGCTGCCTACCTAGAGGCTGAGATGTTGATGATCAATACAGAGACCACATATGGACTTCCTGAGCCGCATCTACAACCTGTAGGCTGCCTACCTAGAGGCTGAGATGTTGATGATCAATACAGAGACCACATATGGACTTCCTGAGCCGCATCTACAACCTGTAGGCTGCCTACCTAGAGGCTGAGATGTTGATGATCAATACAGAGACCACATATGGACTTCCTGAGCTGCGTCTAAAACCTGTAGGCTGCCTACCTAGAGGCTGAGATGTTGATGATCATGGGGTCCTGGATGAAGAACGGAGCGTTGTCGTTCACGTCCTGAACATAAACCGAGACCGTAGCTGTGGAGTTACGAGGGTTAGAGGAAGATGAGTCTATGGCACAGACATCTAACGTGTAGAGCGAGGTTCGCTCGCGATCAAGCGGAGCGGCTGTGATGACACGTCCTGTGTGCTGGTCAACCATGAACATTCCCTGGGAGCCGCGCGTCAGGAAGTACAGTACCTGGAGTTACAGATCACAGAAGACTATATTAAACCACATTATTTTATAGGTTTGAAAAAAGCCTTCTTGAACTTTTTGGAGGGTAAAATAAAATGTCCTAGATTTGGCCAAGCGGTTTGCCAAGCTTTAGGAGGCCTCCACCTCAGGTAACTCACCTGGCTGTTTGAGCCTTCATCCAGGTCAGTAGCCGTGAGCTGTAGCACCATAGAGCCAATAGGGACGTCCTCACTGAGATCAGTGGTGTAGCTGGTGCTGCTGAACCTGGGACTGTGATCGTTAACGTCCAGAACATTCACCTCCACTATGGCCGTGCTGCTAAGAGCTGGAGAGCCCCCATCGAGGGCTGTCACTGTCAGGCTGTACCTGTCCATGTGCTCCCTGTCCAGTGGCCTGGAGGTGGAGAGGACACCTGACTTCCAGTCCATGTGGAAGTCACCTGCCGGGTCACCTGCTAGAGGAGTGAGACAGAGGAAGATGAAGATATACACAATATAACGTTCAATCTGCCAACATCCAGATCAATAAGAACAATAAATACTCAATCCACCAATATAATATTATAGCAATTAACCACTGTAACGTAGTACATGTAGTTCAACTGTAAGGTAGTACAGGTAGTTCAACTGTAACGTACAGGTAGTTCAACTGTAAGTACAGTTTCAACTGTAACGTAGTACAGGTAGTTCAACTGTAACGTAGTACAGGTAGTTCAACTGTAACGTAACAGGTAGTTCAACTGTACAGGTAGTTCAACTGTAACGTAGTACAGGTAGTTCAACTGTAGTTCAACTGTGTAACGTAGTACAGGTAGTTCAACTGTACAGGTAGTTCAACTGTAACGTAGTACAGGTAGTTCAACTGTAACGTAGTACAGGTAGTTCAACTGTAACGTAGTACAGGTAGTTCAACTGTAAGGTAGTACAGGTAGTTCAACTGTAACGTGTACAGGTAGTTCAACTGGTACAGGTAGTTCAACTGTAACGTAGTTAGTTCAACTGTAACGTAGTACAGGTAGTTCAACTGGTAGTTAGTTCAACTGTAACGTAGTACAGGTAACTGTAACGTAGTTCAACTGTAACGTAGTACAGGTAGTTCAACTGTAACGTAGTACAGGTAGTTCAACTGTAACGTAGTACAGGTAGTTCAACTGTAACAGGTAGTTCAACTAGTACAGGTAGTTCAACTGTAACGTAGTACAGGTAGTTCAACTGTAACGTAGTACAGGTAGTTCAACTGTAACGTAGTACAGGTAGTTCAACTGTAACAGGTAGTTCACAGGTTCAACTGTAACGTACAGGTCAACTGTAAGGTAGTACAGGTAGTTCAACTGTAAGGTAGTAGTTCAGGTAGTTCAACAACTGTAGGTACAGGTAGTTCAACTGTAGTTCAACAGTAGTACAGGTAGTTCAACTGTAACGTAGTACAGGTAGTTCAACTGTAACGTAGTACAGGTAGTTCAACTGTAACGTAGTACAGGTAGTACATCAACTTGCAACAACTGTAGTAGTACAGGTAGTTCAACTGTAACGTAGTACAGGTAGTTCAACTGTAACGTAGTACAGGTAGTTCAACTGTTCAAACTGTAACGTAGTACAGGTAGTTCAACTGTAACGTAGTACAGGTAGTTCAACTGTAACGTAGTACAGGTAGTTCAACTGTAACGTAGTACAGGTAGTTCAACTGTAACGTAGTACAGGTAGTTCAACTGTAACGTAGTACAACTGTAACGTAGTTTCAACTGTAACAGTAGTTCAACTGTACAGGTAGTTCAACTGTAACGTAGTACAGTTCAACTGTAGTTTCAACTGTAACGTAGTACAGGTAGTTCAACTGTAACGTAGTACAGGTAGTTCAACTGTAACGTAGTACAGGTAGTTCAACTGTAACGGTAGTACAGGTAGTTCAACTGTAACGTAGTACAGGTAGTTCAACTGTAACGTAGTACAGGTAGTTCAACTGTAACAGGTAGTACAACTGGTAGTTCAACTGTAACGGTAGTTCAACTGTAACAGTAGTTCAACTGTAACGTAGTAACTGTAAGGTAGTACAGGTAGTTCAACTGTAACGTTCAACTGTAACGTAGTACAGGTAGTTCAACTGTAACATTCAACTGTAAGGTAGTACAGGTAGTTCAACTGTAACGTAGTACAGGTAGTTCAACTGTAACGTAGTACAGGTAGTTCAACTGTAACGTAGTACAGGTAGTTCAACTGTAACGTAGTACAGGTAGTTCAACTGTAACGTAGTACAGGTAGTTCAACTGTAACGTAGTACAGGTAGTTCAACTGTAACGTAGTACAGGTAGTTCAACTGTAACGTAGTACAGGTAGTTCAACTGTAAGGTAGTACAGGTAGTTCAACTGTAACGTAGTACAGGTAGTTCAACTGTAACGTAGTACAGGTAGTTCAACTGTAACGTAGTACAGGTACAACTATAGTTCAGGTAGTTCAACTGTAACGTAGTACAGGTAGTTCAACTAGTAGGTAGTAACTGTAAGGTAGTACAGGTAGTTCAACTGTAACGTAGTAGTACAGGTAGTTCAACTGTAACGTAGTACATGTAGTTCAACTGTAACGGTAGTTCAACTGTACATGTAGTTCAACTGTAACGTAGTACAGGTAGTTCAACTGTAACGTAGTACAGGTAGTTCAACTGTAACGTAGTACAGGTAGTTCAACTGTAACGTACAGTAGTTCAACTGTAACGTAGTAGTTCAACTGTAACGTAGTACAGGTAGTTCAACTGTAACGTAGTACAGGTAGTTCAACTGTAACGTAGTACAGGTAATTCAACTGTAACGTAGTACAGGTAGTTCAACTGTAACGTAGTACAGGTAGTTCAACTGTAACTGTTCAACTGTAGGTAGTTCAACTGTAACGTAGTACAGGTAGTTCAACTGTAACGTAGGTAGTTCAACTGTAACGTAGTACAGGTAGTTCAACTGTAACGTAGTACAGGTAGTTCAACTGTAACGTAGTACAGGTAGTTCAACTGTAACGTAGTACAGGTAGTTCAACTGTAACAGGTAGTTCAACTGTACAGGTAGTTCAACTGTAACGTAGTAGTAACAGGTAGTTCAACTGTAACGTAGTACAGGTAGTTCAACTGTAAGGTAGTTCAACTGTAACGTGGTACATGTAGTTCAACTATAACGTAGTACAGGTAGTTCAACTGTAGCGTGTACAGGTAGTTCAACTGTAGCGTAGTACAACATAGGGTAGTTCAACTGTAGTTCAACTGTAACAACTGTAGTACAGGTAGTTCAACTGTAACGTAGTACAGGTAGTTCAACAACTGGTAGTTCAACTGTAACGTAGTACAGGTAGTTCAACTGTAACGGTAGGTTTCAACTGTAACGTAGTACAGGTAGTTCAACTGTAACGTAGTTCAACTGTAACGTAGTACAGGTAGTTCAACTGTAACGTAGTACAGGTAGTTCAACTGTAACGTAGTACAGGTAGTTCAACTAACATAGTACAGGTAGTTCAACTGTAACGTAGTACAGGTAGTTCAACTGTAACGTAGTTCAACTGTACAGGTAGTTCAACTAGTTCAACAACTGTAACGTAGTACAGTAGTTCAACTGTAACGTAGTACAGGTAGTTCAGGTAGTTCAACTGTAACGTAGTACAGGTAGTTCAACTGTAACGTAGTACAGGTAGT
>CM055748.1:16083250-16158250 GCA_029465975.1 Dallia pectoralis | reverse complement strand
CAGGATGAATGTGGCTAGTGTTTTAGGACACATTAGTGCACTATACAGGATAAATGTGGCTAGTGTTTTAGGACACATTAGTGCACTATACAGGATGAATGTGGCTAGTGTTTTAGGACACATTAGTGCACTATACAGGATAAATGTGGCTAGTGTTTAGGACACATTAGTGCACTATACAGGATACATGTGGCTAGTGTTTTAGGACACATTAGTGCACTATACAGGATAAATGTGGCTAGTGTTTTAGGACACATTAGTGCACTATACAGGATACATGTGGTTAGTGTTTAGGACACATTAGTGCACTATACAGGATAAATGTGGCTACTGTTTTAGGACACATTAGTGCACTATACAGGATGAATGTGGCTAGTGTTTAGGACACATTAGTGCACTATACAGGATACATGTGGTTAGTGTTTAGGACACATTAGTGCACTATACAGGATGAATGTGGCTACTGTTTTAGGACACATTAGTGCACTATACAGGATAAATGTGGCTAGTGTTTAGGACACATTAGTGCACTATACAGGATAAATGTGGCTAGTGTTTAGGACACATTAGTGCACTATACAGGATAAATGTGGCTAGTGTTTTAGGACACATTAGTGCACTATACAGGATAAATGTGGCTAGTGTTTAGGACACATTAGTGCACTATACAGGATAAATGTGGCTAGTGTTTTAGGACACATTAGTGCACTATACAGGATAAATGTGGCTAGTGTTTTAGGACACAACTGTAGTAATAGAAGAGCCTCTGCTAAGTTATTATGTTTAATTTAGGAATACAAACAGAATAGTTCAAATATAAATCGTGTCACACACCTTGGTCGAGGTCTAAAGCCGACACCACCATAACAGTGGTTCCTGCGGGCTGGTTCTCTGTTATCTGAGCTTGGTACTGGTTCTCCTGGAACCTGGGAACCTCGTCGTTCACATCGATGACCTGGACAGACAGCGTTTGTCTAGATGAGAGAGGTGGAACCCCGTGGTCCTGTGCTGTAATGGTCAGGTTGAAAAGGTCTTGCTCCTCTCTGTCAATGGGCTTCATAATGGAGAGGGAACCTGGTGGTACAAACACGAGGGGTTGGAAAACAACTGGTTACTTAATGAGTCTGTCCCAAAAGAAGAAGACCTGGGACACTAGGAGACTCAGTCCCTCTCACTATTACCATAGTCTGACACACAGGGTTTGAAATGAGGGGTGTCCCGGACCCTCCATAAGACATTAGGGACCCTCCATAAGACATTAGGGACCCTCCATAAGACATTAGGGACCCTCCATAAGACATTAGGGACCCTCCATAAGGCATTAGGGACCCTCCATAAGACATTAGGGACCCTCCATAAGACATTAGGGACCCTCCATAAGACATTAGGGACCCTCCATAAGACATTAGGGACCCTCCATAAGACATTAGGGACCCTCCATAAGACATTGGGGACCCTCCATAAGACATTAGGGACCCTCCATTAGGGACCCTCCATAAGACATTAGGGACCCTCCATTAGGGACCCTCCATAAGACATTAGGGACGCTCCATTAGACATTAGGGACCCTCCATAAGACATTAGGGACCCTCCATAAGACATTAGGGACCCTCCATTAGACATTAGGGACCCTCCATTAGGGACCCTCCATAAGACATTAGGGACCCTCCATTAGGGACCCTCCATAAGACATTAGGGACCCTCCATTAGACATTAGGGACCCTCCATAAGACATTAGGGACCCTCCATTAGACATAATGGACCCTCCATAAGACATTAGGGACCCTCCATTAGACATTAGGGACCCTCCATAAGACATTAGGGACCCTCTATATGACATTAGGGACCCTCCATAAGACATTAGGGACCCCCATAAGATTTTTCTTTTTGATTTGGGGGGGTCCCAGACAGATATTTTAAAATTGAATAAAGTCATTGAAAATGATTTTGTAAATTTAGTGACGTTTTATATACAGTAATAGTAATTTATTTATTTCCTGGCGCGAGGCAGCAATCAGCTATTAGCCGAGTGAGCGTCACAGCTTATTGTCGTGCTGCTCGTGCAGAAACACGTAACGCGGTAAATCCGAAGATGAATATAAATCCTGAATAAAAGTCCTGTAAGTGGTTTGATTATATTCATATATCCATTGTAGCATGCCACCTCGAACAAGGATGAGACTTTTACTGATGGTTTTATGATGTTTAATCCGTAAAACTTCTCCATTCACCATATCACCAACGTAAGAGCTGAAATGTGTACAAAATATTGAACAGATCAGATGACGTTGTACACATTCACATGCCGTCTTACATTTGTGCCAAAACGAAAATATTACTCAGAAAATGCTTTAATGTCAACTGATTGAACACACCTTTTGACTCTTCGGAGGGGCTGCAAGTATAAATTTACCGTTTACTACAGCTTCGTGTCTAGTGATAAGCTATATGATATGAACTGCGGTTATAAGCTATATGATATGAACTGCGGTTATAAGCTATATGATATGAACTGCGGTTATAAGCTATATGATATGAACTGCGGTTATAAGCTATATATGAACTATGAACTGCTGCGGTTATAAGCTATATTATAAGCTATAAGCTGATATGAACTGCGGTTATAAGCTATATGATATGAACTGCGGTTATAAGCTATATGATATGAACTATGAATATGAACTGCGGTTATAATATGAACTGCGGTTATAAGCTATATGATATGAACTGCGGTTATAAGCTATATGATATGAACTGCGGTTATAAGCTATATGATATGAACTGCGGTTATAAGCTATATGATATGAACTGCGGTTATATATGATATGAACTATATGATATGAACTGCGGTTATAAGCTATATGATATGAACTGCGGTTATAAGCTATATGATATGAACTGCGGTTATAAGCTATATGATATGAACTGCGGTTATAAGCTATATGATATGAACTGCGGTTATAAGCTATATGATATGAACTGTTATAAGCTATATGATATGAACTGCGGTTATAAGCTATATGATATGAACTGCGGTTATAAGCTATATGATATGAACTATAAGAACTGCGGTTATAAGCTATATGATATGAACTGCGGTTATATATGATATGTACTGCGGTATAAGCTATATGATATGAACTGCGGTTATAAGCTATATGATATGAACTGCGGTGATAAGCTATATGATATGAACTGCGGTTATAAGCTATATGATATGAACTGCGGTGATAAGCTATATGATATGAACTGCGGTTATAAGCTGAACTGCGGTGATAAGCTATATGATATGAACTGCGGTGATAAGCTATATGATATGAACTGCGGTTATAAGCTATATGATATGAACTGCGGTTATAAGTTATAAGCTATATGATATGAACTGCGGTTATAAGCTATATGATATGAACTGCGGTTATAAGCTATATGATATGAACTGCGGTTATAAGCTATATGATATGAACTGCGGTTATAAGCTATATGATATGAACTGCGGTTATAAGCTATATGATATGTACTGCGGTGATAAGCTATATGATATGAACTGCGGTGATAAGCTATATGATATGAACTGCGGTTATAAGCTATATGATATGAACTGCGGTTATAAGCTATATGATATGAACTGCGGTTATAAGCTATATGATATGAACTGCGGTTATAAGCTATATGATATGAACTGCGGTTATAAGCTATATGATATGAACTGCGGTTATAAGCTATATGATATGAACTGCGGTGATAAGCTATATGATATGCTGCGGTGATAAGCTATATGATATGAACTGCTATATGATATGTACTGCGTGATAAGCTATATGATATGAACTGCGGTTATAAGCTATATGATATGTACTGCGGTGATAAGCTATATGATATGAACTGATAAGCTATATGATATGAACTGCGGTTATAAGCTATATGATATGAACTGCGGTTATAAGCTATATGATATGAACTATGCTATATGATATGAACTGCGGTTATAAGCTATATGATATGAACTGCGGTTATAAGCTATATGATATGAACTGCGGTTATAAGCTATATGATATGAACTGCGGTGATAAGCTATATGATATGAACTGCGGTTATAAGCTATATGATATGAACTGCGGTTATAAGCTATATGATATGAACTGCGGTTATAAGCTATATGATATGAACTGCGGTTAACTATGAACTGTTATAAGCTATATGATATGAACTGCGGTTATAAGCTATATAAGCTGAGCTATATGATATGAACTGCGGTTATAAGCTATATGATATGAACTATAAGCTATATGATATGAACTGCGGTTATAAGCTATATGATATGAACTGCGGTTATAAGCTATATGATATGAACTGCGCTATATGATATGAACTAATAAGCTATATGATATGAACTGCGGTTATAAGCTATATGATATGAACTGTGGTTATAAGCTATATGATATGAACTGCGGTGATAAGCTATATGATATGAACTGCGGTGATAAGCTATATGATATGAACTGCGGTTATAAGCTATATGATATGAACTGCGGTTATAAGCTATATGATATGTACTGCGGTGATAAGCTATATGATATGAACTGCGGTGATAAGCTATATGATATGAACTGCGGTGATAAGCTATATGATATGAACTGCGGTGATAAGCTATATGATATGAACTGCGGTTATAAGCTATATGATATGAACTGCGGTTATAAGCTATATGATATGAACTGCGGTTATAAGCTATATGATATGAACTGCGGTTATAAGCTATATGATATGAACTGCGGTTATAAGCTATATGATATGAACTGCGGTTATAAGCTATATGATATGAACTGCGGTTATAAGCTATATGATATGAACTGCGGTTATAAGCTATATGATATGAACTGCGGTTATAAGCTATATGATATGAACTGCGGTATGATGCGGATTATAGCTATATGATATGAACTGCGGTTATAAGCTATATGATATGAACTGCGGTGATAAGCTATATGATATGAACTGCGGTTATAAGCTATATGATATGAACTGCGGTTATAAGCTATATGATATGAACTGCGGTTATAAGCTATATGATATGAACTGCGGTGATAAGCTATATGATATGAACTGCGGTGATAAGCTATATGATATGAACTGCGGTGATAAGCTATATGATATGAACTGCGGTTATAAGCTATATGATATGAACTGCGGATAAGCTATATGATATGAACTGATATGAACTGGTAAGCTATATGATATGAACTGCGGTTATAAGCTATATGATATGAACTGCGGTTATAAGCTATATGATATGAACTGCGGTTATAAGCTATATGATATGAATAAGCTATATGATATGAACTGCGGTGATAAGCTATATGATATGAACTGCGGTGATAAGCTATATGATATGATAAAGCTATATGATATGAACTGTATATGATATGATACTGCGGTTATAAGCTATATGATATGAACTGCGGTGATAAGCTATATGATATGAACTGCGGTTATAAGCTATATGATATGAACTATGAACTGCGGTTATAAGCTATATGATATGAACTGCGGTTATAAGCTATATGATATGAACTGCGGTTATAAGCTATATGATATGAACTGCGGTTATAAGCTATATGATATGAACTGCGGTTATAAGCTATATGATATGAACTGCGGTGATAAGCTATATGATATGAACTGCGGTTGATAAGCTATATGATATGAACTGCGGTTATAAGCTATATGATATGAACTGCGGTGATAAGCTATATGATATGAACTGATATGAACTGGTTATAAGCTATATGATATGAACTGCGGTTATAAGCTATATGATATGAACTGCGGTTATAAGCTATATGATATGAACTGCGGTTATAAGCTATATGATATGAACTGCGGTGATAAGCTATATGATATGAACTGCGGTTATAAGCTATATGATATGAACTGCGGTGATAAGCTATATGATATGAACTGCGGTTATAAGCTATATGATATGAACTGCGGTTATAAGCTATATGATATGAACTGCGGTGATAAGCTATATGATATGAACTGCGGTGATAAGCTATATGATATGAACTGCGGTTATAAGCTATATGATATGATATAGCTATATGATATGAACTGCGGTTATAAGCTATATGATATGAACTGCGGTTATAAGCTATATGATATGAACTGCGGTTATAAGCTATATGATATGAACTGCGGTTATAAGCTATATGATATGAACTGCGGTTATAAGCTATATGATATGAACTGCTATATGATATGAACTGCGGTTATAAGCTATATGATATGAACTGCGGTGATAAGCTATATGATATGAACTGCGGTTATAAGCTATATGATATGTACTGCGGTGATAAGCTATATGATATGAACTGCGGTTATAAGCTATATGATATGAACTGCGGTGATAAGCTATATGATATGAACTGCGGTTATAAGCTATATGATATGAACTGCGGTTATAAGCTATATGATATGAACTGCGGTTATAAGCTATATGATATGAACTGCGGTTATAAGCTATATGATATGAACTGCGGCTATATATGAACTGCGGTTATAAGCTATATGATATGAACTGCGGTGATAAGCTATATGATATGAACTGCGGTTATAAGCTATATGATATGAACTGTGGTTATAAGCTATATGATATGAACTGCGGTTATAAGCTATATGATATGAACTGCGGTTATAAGCTATATGATATGAACTGCGGTGATAAGCTATATGATATGAACTGCGGTTATAAGCTATATGATATGAACTGCGGTTATAAGCTATATGATATGAACTGCGGTTATAAGCTATATGATATGAACTGCGGTTATAAGCTATATGATATGAACTGCGGTTATAAGCTATATGATATGAACTGGTTATAAGCTATATGATATGAACTGCGGTTATAAGCTATATGATATGAACTGCGGTTATAAGCTATATGATATGAACTGCGGTTATAAGCTATATGATATGAACTGCGGTGATAAGCTATATGATATGAACTGCGGTGGTTATAAGCTATATGATATGAACTGCGGTGATAAGCTATATGATATGAACTGCGGTTATAAGCTATATGATATGCTGCGGTGATAAGCTATATGATATGAACTGCGGTTATATGATATGAACTGCGGCTGATATGAACTGCTATATGATATGAACTGCGGTTATAAGCTATATGATATGAACTGCGGTGATAAGCTATATGATATGAACTGCGGTTATAAGCTATATGATATGAACTGCGGTTATAAGCTATATGATATGAACTGCGGTTATAAGCTATATGATATGAACTGCGGTTATAAGCTATATGATATGTACTGCGGTTATATGAACTGCTATATGATATGAACTGTGGTTATAAGCTATATGATATGAACTGCGGTTATAAGCTATATGTTAACTGAAGCTATATGATATGAACTGCGGTTATGATTATAAGCTATATGATATGAACTGCGGTTATAAGCTATATGATATGAACTGCGGTTATAAGCTATATGATATGAACTGCGGTTATAAGCTATATGATATGAACTGCGGTGATAAGCTATATGATATGAACTGCGGTTATAAGCTATATGATATGAACTGCGGTTATAAGCTATATGATATGAACTGCGGTTATAAGCTATATGATATGAACTGCGGTGATAAGCTATATGATATGAACTGCGATATGAACTTATAAGCTATATGATATGAACTGCGGTTATAAGCTATATGATATGTACTGCGGTGATAAGCTATATGATATGAACTGTGGTTATAAGCTATATGATATGAACTGCGTTATAAGCTATATGATATGAACTGCGGTTATAAGCTATATGATATGAACTGCGGTTATAAGCTATATGATATGTACTGCGGTTATAAGCTATATGATATGTACTGCGGTTATAAGCTATATGATATGAACTGCGGTTATAAGCTATATGATATGAACTGCGGTTATAAGCTATATGATATGAACTGCGGTTATAAGCTATATGATATGTACTGCGGTGATAAGCTATATGATATGAACTGCGGTTATAAGCTATATGATATGAACTGCGGTTATAAGCTATATGATATGAACTGCGGTATATATAAGCTAGCTATATGATATGAACTGCGGTTATAAGCTATATGATATGAACTGCGGTTATAAGCTATATGATATGAACTGCGGTTATAAGCTATATGATATGAACTGCGGTTATAAGCTATATGATATGAACTGCGGTTATAAGCTATATGATATGAACTGCGGTTATAAGCTATATGATATGAACTGCGGTTATAAGCTATATGATATGAACTGCGGTTATAAGCTATATGATATGAACTGCGGTTATAAGCTATATGATATGAACTGCGGTTATAAGCTATATGATATGAACTGCGGTTATAAGCTATATGATATGAACTGCGGTTATAAGCTATATGATATGAACTGCGGTGATAAGCTATATGATATGAACTGCGGTGATAAGCTATATGATATGAACTGCGGTGATAAGCTATATGATATGAACTGCGGTGATATAAGCTATATGATATGTACTGCGGTTATAAGCTATATGATATGTACTGCGGTGATAAGCTATATGATATGAACTGCGGTTATAAGCTATATGATATGAACTGCGGTTATAAGCTATATGATATGTACTGCGGTTATAAGCTATATGATATGAACTGTTATAAGTTATAAACTGCTATAAGCTGATATGAATGAACTGCGTTTATAAGCTATATGATATGAACTGCGGTTATAAGCTATATGATATGAACTGCGGTTATAAGCTATATGATATGAACTGCGGTTATAAGCTATATGATATGAACTGCGGTTATAAGCTATATGATATGAACTGCGGTTATAAGCTATATGATATGAACTGCGGTGATAAGCTATATGATATGAACTGCGGTTATAAGCTATATGATATGAACTGCGGTGATAAGCTATATGATATGAACTGCGGTTATAAGCTATATGATATGAACTGTGGTTATAAGCTATATGATATGAACTGCGGTTATAAGCTATATGATATGAACTGTGGTTATAAGCTATATGATATGAACTGCGGTTATAAGCTATATGATATGTACTGCGGTGATAAGCTATATGATATGAACTGTGGTTATAAGCTATATGATATGTACTGCGGTGATAAGCTATATGATATGAACTGCGGTTATAAGCTATATGATATGTACTGCGGTGATAAGCTATATGATATGAACTGCGGTTATAAGCAATATGATATGAACTGTGGTTATAAGCTATATGATATGAACTGCGGTTATAAGCTATATGATATGTACTGTGGTTATAAGCTATATGATATGAACTGCGGTGATAAGCTATATGATATGAACTGTGGTTATAAGCTATATATATGATATGAACTGCGCTTGACAGGGCACGTGCGCGCTTCCAAAGGAAAGAAAAGTGCGTAACTTAAAAGGATGTTAACCCTTTCAGTACAAAAAAATCAGAAATAAAAAACAATCACTTTTTCGGTGACAAAATATACTTATGGTTATTTACATCCATAATTGCTTATAGTACAATTAAGAGATCCCATATCAAAAGTTGCATTTACTAGATACACCGTGTAATGATTAAAAGAGTTCGTTTGTCAACGTTTCTAGCTAGCTGCATGTGTATGAAGCCAAATGAACTGCCAGCTAACAGCAGACCAAGCAGCTAAACTAGTCATTGAAAGTTAGCTTAACAACCTACTTGTCCAGTCAGTGATTACAAGAGATAACCAAGACTTACTTCAAGTCTGTAAGTTGATTAAAGCTAATGTGATTTCAGCATGAATGAATATGTACATGAGAACTTGGTATACTAGCTAGGAAGCTAATCTATTTTTCTTAACCTAGTCCTGCATCATCATGTAGAGAAAAAGAGGGAAAAGAAAGATTACAGACTTTTTTCAGGGGTAATTTGTGCTTATGTGATAACACGGCTGTTGTATGGGGAAATTGTACATATATTCGTCACTTATTATTCACACATTAAAATTAGTAGAACATAACCAAATGTTTTAACATAATAATTGTAATTAAAACAATCTTTTGCACTTTAGAATACAGTTAAAAAGGCCAGCTCACAGCAGCTAAGCCCAGCCCAGCCAAGTACAGCCATGCCAAGCACAGACCAGCTCAAAGTAAACCATCTACCTAATAGGTACAGTCTTTTCAGTATCATTATTATTCAATCCAGCAGCCAGTTGATTTACAAATTCCATTTAATGTAACATAAGGGATGAGAGATAACATTTGTATTTGATCAAACCCCTTGAAGGTGCGTGGTGCTGCCTTAATGAGTAGGCTACACCTGGAGCATTTACAGTTAATTGCCTTGCTCAAGGACACAATCAGAATTACCTGTTATTCACTTTGTCATGTCAGGGATTAGATTTATATAAAGTGCTCTGTTACTCCAGAGGTAGAGGGTTACCTGTTAGAGTATACCCACTTCTCCAGACACCACGGGGCCTAGCCCAAACCATGTAAAACATCATAATAATAATTTTGCCTACAGTAAATAGTGTAGAAAGGTAGTCCCCCCAACCCCCCGGAGTCCTAAGTCATTTCGAACCCTGGTTACACAGGGAGGGGTTCCTGTTCACTCAAGTGCTGAACCAGTCTACACATTTAAAACACTGACACACACACACACACACACACTGAAACACACACACTGACACACTGACACACACACACACTGACGCACACACACACTGACACACACACACACACTTAAACACACACACTGACACACTGACACACACACTGACACACTGATACACTGACACACACACACTGACACACACACACTGACACACACACTGACGCACACACACACTGACACACTAATACACTGACGCACACACACACTGACACACACACACTGACACACACACACACACACTGACTCACACACACACATTGACACACACCGCCACACTGACACACACACTGAAACACACACACTGACACACACACACACACACACACACACACACACACACACACACACACACACACACACACACACACACACACACCACACACTGACACACTGACACACACACTGACACACACACACACACACACACACTGACACACACTGACACACACTGACACACACACACACACACACTGACACACACACTTGACACACACACACACTGACACACATACTGTAAACACACACACACTCTGACATCCATGTGTGTTTGTGTGTTTACAGTATGTGCGTGTGTTTATCTTTTCCCCAGCCCAAGCAGAAAGCAAACACCAAAGAACCCTAACCCCAGACTCCTGGGAACCATTAGGAGAGCCAACAGAACCACACGTATGTGTTGACTCAGACCTTGATAACACACATCCACCACACATCCACATAAACACACTTTTTGCATTTGGTCTTTTGGTCTTTGTTGTGGTGTGTGAGACACGCATTGACCCTGGCTCCACCCCTCCACCAATTGGGAACTGAGGAATGCCTACTGGTCGCTGTATGTAAGTGTGTGTGTGTGTGTTTGTGTGTGTGTGTGTTTGTGTGTTTGTGTGTGTGTGTGTGTGTGTGTGTATGTGTGGGTTTCTACGTTTTCTTTACTATACTTGTGAGTACCAAAAGTCCATGTGTTGCAATTTGCAAACCATGAAAAACTCTGATTATTTAAAATATATATAGCTTAAAAGGTTGAGTCCAGCGGTGAGGTTATAGAGTATTGGTTAGTATACTACATTAGGTTAGGGTTAAGGTTAGTTTAATACTTTGGGTTAGGGTTAAGGTTAGTTTATTTCTTTAGGTTAGGGTTAAGGTTAGTTTAATACTTTAGGTTTGGGTTAAGGTTAAGGTTAGTTTAATACTTCAGGTTAGGGTTAAGGTTAGTATAATACTTTAGGTTAGGGATAAGGTTAGTTTAATACTTTAGGTTAGGGTTAAGTTTAGTTTAATACTTTAGGTTAGGGTTAAGGTTAGTTTAATACTTTATGTTAGGGTTAAAGTTAGTTTAATACTTTAGGTTAGGGATAAGGTTCGTTTAATACTTTAGGTTGGGGTTAAGGTTAGTTTAATACTTTAGGTTAGGGATAAGGTTTGTTTAATACTTTAGGTTAGGGTTAAGGTTAGTTTAATACTTTAGGTTAGGGATAAGGTTCGTGTAATACTTTAGGTAGGGTTATGGTTAGTTTAAAACTTTAGGTTAGGGATAAAGTTAGTTTAATACTTTAGGTTAGGGTCAAGGTTAGTTTAATACTTTAGGTAGGGTTAAGGTTAGTTTAAAACTTTAGGTTAGGGATAAGGTTAGTTTAATACTTTAGGTTAGGGATAAGGTTAGTTTAATACTTTAGGTTGGGGTTAAGGTTAGTTTAAAACTTTAGGTTAGGGATAAAGTTAGTTTAATACTTTAGGTTGGGGTTAAGGTTAGTTTAAAACTTTAGGTTAGGGATAAAGTTAGTTTAAAACTTTAGGTTAGGGATAAGGTTAGTTTAATACTTTAGGTTAGGGATAAGGTTAGTTTAATACTTTAGGTTAGGGATAAGGTTAGTTTAATACTTTAGGTTAGGGTTAAGGTCAGTTTAATACTTTAGGTTAGGGATAAGGTTCGTTTAATACTTTAGGTTAGGGTTAAGGTTAGTTTAATACTTTAGGTTAGGGATAAGGTTAGTTTAATACTTTAGGTTAGGGATAAGTTTCGTTTAATACTTTAGGTTTGGGTTAAGGTTAGTTTAAAACTTTAGGTTAGGGTTAAGGTTAGTTTAATACTTTAGGTTAGGGTTAAGGTTAGTTTAATACTTTAGGTTAGGGATAATGTTAGTTAGGGTTAGGGATAAGGTTAGTTTAATACTTTAGGTTAGGGTTAAGGTTAGGGATAAAGAAAATACATGGTTTTCAATTGTTGTCACTCACATGTGAAACCCACTATGTCCATCTTGAACTGGTTCCAGACATGTAGATCATCAGTCAATGACAGTTGACCTGTTCTCATTCCTGAACCAGGTACTCTGATGACAGGCAAAATACTTCCATCTCTCCACATTTGGTTTTGTTTATATTCCCTTTGCTACTTTTATCTCAACAGAGGGCAGTATAGAGGCCTACTGAAGACCAAGGAAGGCTGAAGCCTTATGGGTGGAGGACTACTGAAGACCAGGGTAATCTGAAGCCTTATGGGTGGAGGACTACTGAAGACCAGGGTAAGCTGAAGCCTTATACGTGGAGGACTACTGAAGACCAGGGTAAGCTGAAGCATTATGGGTGGAGGACTACTGAAGACCAGGGTAAGCTGAAGCCTTATGGGTGGAGGACTACTGAAGACCAGGGTAAGATGAAGCCTTATGGGTGGAGGACTACTGAAGACCAGGGTAATCTGAAGCCTTTTGGGTGGAGGACTACTGAAGACCAGGGCAATCTGAAGCCTTATGGGTGGAGGACTACTGAAGACCAGGGTAAAATAAAGCGTTATGGGTGGAGGACTACTGAAGACCAGGGTAAGATGAAGCCTTATGGGTGGAGGACTACTGAAGACCTGGGTAATCTGAAGCCTTATGGTTGGAGGACTACTGAAGACCAGAGTAAGCTGAAGCCTTATGGGTGGAGGACTACTGAAGACCTGGGTAATCTGAAGCCTTATGGTTGGAGGACTACTGAAGACCAGGGTAAGATGAAGCCTTATGGGTGGAGGACTACTGAAGACCAGGGTAATCTGAAGCCTTATGGGTGGAGGACTACTGAAGACCAGGGTAAAATAAAGCGTTATGGGAGGAGGACTACTGAAGACCAGAGTAAGCTGAAGCCTTATGGGTGGAGGACTACTGAAGACCAGGGTAAGCTGAAGCCTTATGGGTGGAGGACTACTGAAGACCAGGGTAATCTGATGCCTTATGGGTGGAGGACTACTGAAGACCAGGGTAAGATGAAGCCTTATGGGTGGAGGACTACTGAAGACCAGGGTAATCTGAAGCCTTTTGGGTGGAGGACTACTGAAGACCAGACTAAGCTGAAGCCTTATGGGTGGAGGACTACTGAAGACCAGGGTAAGCTGAAGCCTTATGGGTGGAGGACTACTGAAGACCAGGGTAAGATGAAGCCTTATGGGTGGAGGACTACTGAAGACCAGAGTAAGCTGAAGCCTTATGGGTGGAGGACTACTGAAGACCAGGGTAAAATGAAGCCTTATGGGTGGAGGACTACTGAAGACCAGGGTAAGCTGAAGCCTTATGGGTGGAGGACATCTGAAGACCAGGGTAAGCTGAAGCCTTATGGGTGCAGGACTACTGAAGACCAGGGTAAGGTGAAGCCTTATGGGTGGAGGACTACTGAAGACCAGGGTAAGCTGAAGCCTTATGGGTGGAGGACTACTGAAGACCAGGGTAAGGTGAAGCCTTATGGGTGGAGGACTACTGAAGACCAGGGTAAGCTGAAGCCTTATGGGTGGAGGACTACTGAAGACCAGGGTAAGCTGAAGCCTTATGGGTGGAGGACTACTGAAGACCAGGGTAAGGTGAAGCCTTATGGGTGGAGGACTACTGAGGACCAGGGTAAGATGAAGCCTTATGGGTGCAGGACTACTGGAGACCAGGGTAAGATGAAGCCTTATGGGTGGAGGACTACTGAAGACCAGGGTAAAATGAAGCCTTATGGGTGGAGGACTACTGAAGACCAGGGTAAGCTGAAGCCTTATGGGTGGAGGACTACTGAAGACCAGGGTAAGCTGAAGCCTTATGGGTGGAGGACTACTGAAGACCAGGGTAAGCTGAAGCCTTATGGGTGGAGGACTACTGAAGACCAGGGTAAGCTGAAGCCTTATGGGTGGAGGACTACTGAAGACCAGGGTAATCTGAAGCCTTTTGTGTGGAGGACTACTGAAGACCAGGGTAAGATGAAGCCTTATGGGTGGAGGACTGAAGGATGGGTGTCTCCTTATTCTCTAGTATATAAATTAAATGTTATTCAAGCACTGACTCAGGTAAAAGCATTCTGTATGGGCTGACAGCAAAATCAATGTTTATTGTTTGATACAGAGATCTTAACATCCTAAAATATATAGCCAAAGGGTTCATGTTGTGACCATTTTAAATCAACTCCATATGTGTAAAATAGTAGTTATCAACATCTAAGGTCTTAGGTTTAAATATAGAGTCTTTATATCGGTGACTCTTCTACTATATCGACACATACCTAGGCTTAAGAGACTGGAATTGCAAACATCCTAGATTAAACCTTTTTACATTATAGTCTCTTCAAGATGGCGCCGCGCATGGCAGCCACGGTCGGTCGGTGCTACGTTTTCTGTATTGTTTTGTTTGTTTGGAAATTCGCTGTCCTATAAAGTCTCTCTAACAAGGGAAGTACTTTTAAACATCAAGGAATCAACTCCTGCGGATTTACTCCCCACTTTTCTGCTGCCAGCGGCCGAATTAGTGGGAATTATAGTGAACGCCGGGGTCGGCTACGTGAATACAGTAAAAAGCGGAGGACCAGGGGGAAGAGAGCCGGCGCGCTTGTGCGACTACGCCGCTGCGGGACCCGAACGGTGCTGCCGTCCTTCTTCCTCTCCAATGTACGTTCACTGTGCAATAAAATGGACGAACTACAGCTGCTGATATCGAAAAACAGAGACTTTCTAACTGCCTCGGTACTTTGCTTCACAGAGTCATGGCTGGGTGATCTGATACCGGACTCTGCACTACAACTGCCCGGCTTCAGGCTACTGAGAGCCGACCGGGACGCAGCTCTATCCGGGGAATCGAAAGGAGGAGGTATTTGTTTTTTCATAAACAGCAGCTGGTGTGTAGATGTCACAGTGATTCTACAACACTGTTCTCCTAACCTGGAATCATTTTTTATAAACTGTAAACCTTTTTACTCACCCCGTGAGTTCGCCTCGTTCATTCTGGTTGGTGTTTACATTACGCCGGGCGCGCATGTTAAAGATGCCCAGCGCCTGCTAGCCGACCAGATACTGAACGTGGAATGAGCCAACCCGGACTCCTTGGTTATCGTTCTGGGGGACTTTAACAAAGGGAACCTCAGTCACGAACTCCCCAGATACAGACAATTTATCAAATGCCCCACCAGAGAAGGGAATACCCTGGAACACTGTTACACTACGGTCAGCAAAGCCTACCACGCTGTCCCTCGGGCTGCACTGGGTCTCTCCGACCATACCATGGTCCATTTGATTCCTGTTTACAGGCAGAAACTAAAACTCTGCAAACCTGCAGTGAGGACATCAAAACAGTGGACCAGTGATGCGGTGGGGGATCTACAGTCATGCCTTGACACTACAGACTGGGACATGTTCAGGTCTGCTACCAACAGCGTCGATGAGTTCACAGAAGCGGTCACATCTTACATCAGCTTCTGTGAGGACTCCTGCATTACAACACGCGCCAGGGTGAATTTCAACAATGATAAGCCCTGGTTCTCTGCTAAACTCAGAAAGTTGAGGCTGGAGAAAGAGAAAGCGTTCAGGAGTGGGGACAGAGACAATTTCAAAGAGGCTAAGAACCGGTTTAGCAAGGAGATTAGAGTGGCTAAACGACAGTACTCAGAGAAATTAAAACAACAATTCTCTGCTAACGACTCTGCCTCCTTCTGGAGGGGTCTGAGGCAAATTACCAACTACAAGCCCAGAGGCCCCCACACCACCAACGACTCTCGCCTAGCCAACGACCTGAATGAGTTTTACTGCAGATTCGAAAGGCAGCTGGACGGCCCTGCACTCCCCTCCCCCCCTCTTCCCCTTACCCCCACCTCAGATGCATCTCTCACCATTCAAGACAGAGATGTAAACAGACTCTTCAACAGGCAGAACCCCCGCAAATCAGCGGGACCAGACACTATCTCTCCAGCCACCCTTAAGCACTGCACTGACCAGCTGTCTCCCGTGTTCACCGCCATCTTCAACACCTCCCTGGAGACATGCCATGTACCAGCCTGTCTTAAGGCCTCCACCATCATCCCAGTGCCTAAAAAGCCAAGGCCAACAGGACATAATGACTACAGACCCGTCGCGCTGACCTCTGTGGTAATGAAGTCCTTCGAACGTCTTGTGCTGGCTCATCTGAAAACAATCACAGACCCTCTACTAGACCCCCTGCAGTTTGCCTACAGAGCAAACCGGTCGGTGGACGATGCAGTCAACATGGCCCTCCACTTCACTCTCCAGCACCTGGATTCCCCTGCAACATATGCGAGGATCCTGTTTGTTGACTTCAGCTCCGCCTTCAACACCATCATCCCTGCCCTTCTACATGACATGCTCTCCCAGCTAAACGTTCCAGACTCCACCTGCAGGTGGATCACAGACTTCCTGTCTGACAGGAAGCAGTGCGTCAAGCTGGGGTCACAAGTCTCTGACTCCTGGTCCATTAGCACCGGGACCCCCCAGGGCTGCGTCCTTTCTCCTCTGCTCTTCTTCCTGTACACCAACAGTTGCACCTCAAGTCACCCATCTGTTAAGATTCTGAAGTTTGCGGACGACACCACCCTCATTGGGCTCATCTCCGGTGGGGACGAGTCCGACTACAGGCTGGAAGCTGACAAACTGGTGACCTGGTGCAGCCAGAACAACTTAGAGCTCAATGCTCTAAAGACGTGGAGATGGTTGTGGACTTCAGGAGAAACTCAGCCCCACTCTCACCCATCACCCTGTGTGGCTCCCCCATCAATACGGTAGAGTCCTTCCGCTTCCTGGGCACCATCCTCTCACAGGACCTCAAGTGGGATTTAAACATCTGCTCACTGACCAGGAAAGCTCAACAGAGGATGTACTTCCTTCGGCAGCTGAAGAAATTCAACCTGCCTAAGACTATGATGGTCCACTTCTACTCTGCCATCATTGAGTCCATCCTCACCTCATCCATCACCATCTGGTACCCTGCTGCTACAGCCAAAGACAAGAGCAGACTGCAGCGTATTATCCGCTCAGCTGAAAAGGTGATATGCTGCAGTCTGTCTAGCCTCGAGGATCTGCACACCTCGAGGGCTCTGAGGCGAGCTAGGAAGATTGTGGCAGACCCCTCTCACCCCGGACACCCTCTGTTCAATCCACTCCCCTCCGGCAGAAGGCTTCGGTCCATCAGGACCAAAACCTCACGGCACAAGAACAGTTTCTTCCCATGTGCTACTGGCCTCCGCAACAAGGCCAGGGGTGCACACAAGCCTTGAACTATGACCCATCTCACTTAAGCCTTGAACTCTGACCCACTACTTTTGCACATTGCCTGATTTGCACTACATTTTTTGCTCTATTGCACTGTTGTTTTTTGGTATCTTATTGTTATTTTTTGTACATACTATCCCTCTACCCCCTCATCCCTTTAGTTTAATTTATATTGTTCTATTATTATGTTGCATGTAAGCACCTTCCTGCCACAGTAAATTCCTTGTCTGTTCACACATTCAATGGCGAATAAACACTTTTCTGATTCTTTTCTGATTTATCTCCCAGATCTCCTGTCTCTTTTTCTTTTATCTCCCACATCTCCTGTCTCTTTCTCTTTTATCTCCCACATCTCCTGTCTCTCTCTCTTTCTCCTCCCACATCTCCTGTCTCTCTCTTTCTCCTCCCACATCTCCTGTCTCTTTCTCCTCCCACATCTCCTGTCTCTCTCTCTTTCTCCTCCCACATATCCTGTCTCTTTCTCTTTCTCCTCCCACATCTCCTGTCTCTTTCTCTTTCTCCTCCCACATCTCCTGTCTCTCTCTCTTTCTCCTCCCACATCTCCTGTCTCTCTCTCTTTCTCCTCCCACATCTCCTGTCTCTTTCTCTTTTTCCTCCCACATCTCCTGTCTCTCTCTCTTTTATCTCCAACATCTCCTGTCTCTCTTTCTTTCTCCTCCCACATCTCCTGTCTCTTTCTCTTTCTCCTCTCACATCTCCTGTCTCTTTCTCTTTCTCCTCCCACATCTCCTGTCTCTTTCTCCTCCCACATCTCCTGTCTCTCTCTCTTTCTCCTCCCACATATCCTGTCTCTTTCTCTTTTTCCTCCCACATCTCCTGTCTCTCTCTCTTTTATCTCCAACATCTCCTGTCTCTCTTTCTTTCTCCTCCCACATCTCCTGTCTCTCTCTCTTTCTCCTCCCACATCTCATGTCTCTCTCTCTTTCTCCTCCCACATCTCCTGTCTCTCTCTCTTTCTCCTCCCACATCTCCTGTCTCTTTCTCTTTTTCCTCCCACATCTCCCGTCTCTCTCTCTTTCTCCTCCCACATCTCCTTTCTCTTTCTCCTCCCACATCTCCTGTCTCTCTCTCTTTCTCCTCCCACATCTCCTGTCTCTTTCTCCTCCCACATCTCCTGTCTCTCTCTCTTTCTCCTCCCACATCTCCTGTCTCTTTCTCCTCCCACATCTTCTGTCTCTCTTTCTCCTCCCACATCTCCTGTCTCTCTCTTTCTCCTCCCACATCTCCTGTCTCTTTCTCCTCCCACATCTCCTGTCTCTTTCTCCTCCCACATCTCCTGTCTCTTTCTCCTCCCACATCTCCTGTCTCTTTCTCTTTTTCCTCCCACATCTCCTGTCTCTCTCTTTCTCCTCCCATATCTCCTGTCTCTTTCTCTTTCTCCTCCCACATCTCCTGTCTCTCTCTTTCTCCTCCCATATCTCCTGTCTCTTTCTCTTTCTCCTCCCATATCTCCTGTCTCTTTCTCTTTCTCCTCCCACATCTCCTGTCTCTCTTTCTCCTCCCACATCTCCTGTCTCTTTCTCTTTTTCCTCCCACATCTCCTGTCTCTCTCTTTCTCCTCCCACATCTCCTGTCTCTCTCTCTTTCTCCTCCCACATCTCCTGTCTCTTTCTCTTTCTCCTCCCACATCTCCTGTCTCTTTCTCCTCCCACATCTCCTGTCTCTCTCTCTTTCTCCTCCCACATCTCCTGTCTCTTTCTCTTTCTCCTCCCACATCTCCTGTCTCTCTCTTTCTCCTCCCACATCTCATGTCTCGCTCTCTTTTTCCTCCCACATCTCATGTCTCTCTCTCTTTCTCCTCCCACATCTCCTGTCTCTTTCTCCTCCCACATCTCCTGTCTCTTTCTCCTCCCACATCTCCTGTCTCTTTCTCCTCCCACATCTCCTGTCTCTTTCTCTTTTTCCTCCCACATCTCCTGTCTCTCTCTTTCTCCTCCCATATCTCCTGTCTCTTTCTCTTTCTCCTCCCACATCTCTTTCTCCTCCCACATCTCCTGTCTCTCTCTTTTATCTCTGGTTTCCCATGTGTTATCAGTGACTATAGTGGGATCATAAAGGAGTCACAGGGGTTGAAACTATTCCAGCCACTAACTCTGACCATATTAAAAGCTCAGGGGCAAGTTTTCTCAGAGTGTACGAAGATACACAGCGAAAAACAACAAACCGAAACAACTTAAAACAGAACCAACACAGCCCTACAGAGTTGCCCCCTCCTTCTTTTCTCCCCGCTTTGCTTCACTCTCTCTTTGACTGTTGCGGCTCATTTTAAAGCATGAAATTGAAATGTAGTCAGGCCGTGCCCTCTCCCTCCTCCCCTCCTAGGATATTAGAAGGGTAGCGAAGCCCTAATCTCAGCGCAGCACGGAAGGCCTGCCGCACGCGTGTGTGTGTCTGTGATTATATGTGTTCGTCCGTGAGTGTGTGTGATCTCAGCGCAGCACGGCAGGGCCTGGTGTGTGTGTGTCAGTGAGTGGCCTGGCCTTTGCGTGTCTAGCTGTATGTATTTACTGCCAACCTCTCCCTGCTGAGGCATTTTGCTGTGGAAAAAGTCATTAAAGTGTGGCCAGTTTGCTGGGTTGCTACGTACAGCGTGGTGGTTGCTACGTACAGCGTGGTGGTTGCTACGTACAGCGTGGTGGTTGCTACGTACAGCGTGGTGGTTGCTACGTACAGCGTGGTGGTTGCTACGGCAGCAGCATCAATGGTGGTGAAGGTTAGCTTCTCAGGTAAAAAACATTCCCAATGAACTCACTCTCACTCACTAATACTCTCTCACGCATCCCGTTTACGGTTCTAAACGTGATTACATCTGATTACAGGCTGAACCTTATGAGATTCTCTCACAGAACCAACCACATATGAGCTGTTGTGGTGGTACTTTGTGGTGGTACTTTGTGGTGGTACTTTGTGGTGGTACTAACGCTCTGACATCCTAGCATGCATTTACAGCTTAGCTAGCAACAGCTTAATGGCTCTCGTGAGACTATAATGTGTGCTGCTGTTACTGACCGGGTCAGAACCCACCAGTCTGTATGTAATGTGTTCTGCTGTAACTGACCGGGTCAGAACCCACCTGTTTGTATATAATGTGTGCTGCTGTTACTGACCGGGTCAGAACCCACCAGTCTGTATTTAATGTGTGCTGCTGTTACTGAGGCTTGCTGAGCTAACACAATTACTATGATTTTTTGGGGTTGTATATATGTTGGGGTTGGATATATGTTGGTGTTGGATATATGTTGTATATATGTTGGGGTTGTATATATGTTGGGGTTGGATATATGTTGGTGTTGGATATATGTTGTATATATGTTGGGGTTGTATATATGTTGGGGTTGGATATATGTTGTATATATGTTGGGGTTGTGTATGTGTTGGGGTTGGATATATGTTGGGGTTGTATATATGTTTGGTATGTATAATTGTTGGGGTTGTATATATGTTGGGGTTGTATATTTGTTGGGGTTGTATATATGTTGGGGTTGGATAAATGTTGGGGTTGTATATTTGTTGGGGTTGTATATATGTTGGATATATGTCGGGGTTGGATATATGTTGGGGTTGGATATATGTTGGATATATGTTGGGGTTGTGTATGTGTTGGGGTTGTATATATGTTGGGGTTGGATATATGTTGGATATATGTTGGGGTTGTGTATGTGTTGGGGTTGGATATATGTTGGGGTTGGATATATGTTGGGGTTGGATATATGTTGGGGTTGTATTAATGCCTTACCAGTATTAGGGTTAAGGCTGAACGTCCTTCCGGCGTTGCCAGTCTCGATGCGATAGCTGACCCGTTTATTCTCTCCCTGGTCGGCGTCTTGAGCCATGACATAGAGAACTACGAACCCCACTGGCTGGTCCTCCATGACGCTGACGGCAGACGGTGAACTAAACACTGGAGCATTGTCATTCTCATCTGTCACAAACACCCTGGCTGTCACCGTGCCCCAGCGGCGCTGGCTGGCGTTTAGGGCACTATCTGTCGCCTGGACAACCAGGATTAGGGAGGAAGTGACCTCGTGGTCTAGTTTCTGTGCCAGGGTCAGGACACCAGTGGAAGAGTCGAGGTTTAAGAGGTCTGGAAGATCAGGGAACTGGAACAGCAGAGAAAATAACAGAACTTCATTAAGAAGCGATTATTATCATTAACAAAACTGTATTAGTCAAAGGTACTAGCACAGAATATAATAGGATATAACACCAGCTTGATCCATATTCATGGTGATCTAAAGGAATGCCAGTGAGTCAATCTTCAATAATAATGACAGGAACTGAAAGGATGATCTTGTAATGGATTAACGTACCTGGTGCAGGATGGAGTAGGTCAACAGGCTGTTGGGTCCAGACCCATCCTGGTCGAAGGCCTGGAACGTGTAGAAGGAGACCCCAGGATCTAAGTTCTCAGGTATCACAATGGTCACTGGATCCTGAGGGAAGTGGGGGGTGTGGTCATTGCTGTCCTCCACCTTGATGTCCAGCTGCACCAGGTGGCTGCTGGGTAATGGGCTGGAGAAGTCATCCACCTCCACCTGTAGTGTGTATCGGGCTGAACGTTCATAGTCCAGCTCCCTCGTGAGGTACACGTCACCTGTCTGACGGTCCACCATGAAGGTTCCGTCTCGGTCCGACTCCACCACTATGTAGGTCACCAGACCAGAACCATCATGTGACCTCACAGAGCCAATGACAGAGCCCGGTTTGGCCTCCTCGACCGAGTTGAAGGATATGGAGAGGGAGTTGGCTTTAGAGGGGACTCTGTTTGCACTCAGGACCTGTAGACAGTCAGGAGTCAACATGGTAATAAGATAATATGGTCGGCGTACATTGATGTTAATAGTTTGTAGATGACTAAGATTGAAACTAACACAACTGTCATGAAAACTAGAAATTTAAATGAACACATGCAGAGCGCTGATCAGACCACAGACCTGAAAAGTATGATGATACCAGACCCAGATAACTAACAGAACCACATCTCATTCCAACACAACATAACATATTCTGATGATATCAGACCCAGATAACTAACAGAACCACATCTCATTCCACCACAACATATTCAGATGATATCAGACCCAGATAACTAACAGAACCACATCTCATTCCAACACAACATAACATATTCTGATGATACCAGACCCAGATAACTAACAGAACCACATCTCATTCCAACACAACATAACATATTCTGATGATACCAGACCCAGATAACTAACAGAACCACATCTCATTCCAACACAACATAACATATTCTGATGATACCAGACCCAGATAACTAACAGAACCACATCTCATTCCAACACAACATAACATATTCTGATGATACCAGACCCAGATAACTAACAGAACCACATCTCATTCCAACACAACATAACATATTCTGATGATACCAGACCCAGATAACTAACAGAACCACATCTCATTCCAACACAACATAACATATTCTGATGATACCAGACCCAGATAACTAACAGAACCACATCTCATTCCAACACAACATAACATATTCTGATGATACCAGACCCAGATAACTAACAGAACCACATCTCATTCCAACACAACATAACATATTCTGATGATACCAGACCCAGATAACTAACAGAACCACATCTCATTCCAACACAACATAACATATTCTGATGATACCAGACCCAGATAACTAACAGAACCACATCTCATTCCAACACAACATAACATATTCTTACATTACGTCTTTTGATCTCCGCGATCATTAGTCATTCATTGTCAGGAAAGTGTCTGACGACAGCTAGGAAGGTGACATGTCACAGTAAACATATTCGTCTGTTTACACTATAGAAAATGTTTCTCAGTGTGCAAATCCAGCAAAAGGTTTTAATCATCTAAACGTTATTATTGTTGTGTGAAAAGTCTTAATTCCCAGGCTCAAATTCAAGATTTGGCAGGCGGCTAACTAATGAATGTTTTATTTTATAACCGAGATCTTCAAACAATCGACTACGTGTTTAGCAACTGTATGAGTAACAACACAGTGCTCAGTCACATTAATACAAACCTGACATCTAGCATGTCTACTGCCATTTGATGTTAATTATAATAAAACATCTGTAACAGAAAGTCAAAGTTAATACAATTCAATCTGATCGGCGCTAATCAGGTTTAATCAGATAGACATGTGACTGCTGGTGAAAATAACCATGAATAAAAGTAAACACAATCACACAAGGAAAGTGTAGTAGCGTTGCTATTTCACTGTAGTTGGCTTGTTTTAAGTCTACTGTACTAAACCCTCAATGAACAGTCAGAATAACTTCAAAGCCTGTAGATTTGACGCTTAGCTCCCTTTGTATGGAAACAGGCACCATAAATTACACATATGACACATTGTTCTAATAACTTTCATGGACACATTGTTCTAATAAGGCAGTTTTTCGGCTCAGCTCTAAGTAGGGGGTGGAATCAGAGGGTTTAAATAGCTGTAAGACTGAGAGTGAGTGTGTGAGAGAAAGAGAGCTGGAGAGGGAAGGGGAGCTGGAGAGAGAAGAAAAGCTGGAGAGAGAAGGGGAGTGTGTGAGAGAGGAGAGTGTGTGAGAGAAGGAGAGCTGGAGAGGGAAGGGGAGTTGGAGAGAGAAGGAGAGCTGGAGAGAGAAGGGGAGTGTGTGAGAGAGAAGGAGAGCTGGAGAGGGAAGGGGAGCTGGAGAGAGAAGGAGAGCTGGAGAGAGAAGGGGAGTGTGTGAGAGAGAAGGAGAGCTGGAGAGGGAAGGGGAGCTGGAGAGGGAAGGGGAGTGTGTGAGAGAGAAGGAGAGCTGGAGAGAGAAGGGGAGTGTGTGAGAGAGAAGGAGAGCTGGAGAGGGAAGGGGAGCTGGAGAGAGAAGGAGAGCTGGAGAGAGAAGGGGAGTGTGTGAGAGAGAAGGAGAGCTGGAGAGGGAAGGGGAGCTGGAGAGGGAAGGGGAGTGTGTGAGAGAGAAGGAGAGCTGGAGAGAGAAGAAAAGCTGGAGAGAGAAGGGGAGTGTGTGAGAGAGAAGGAGAGCTGGAGAGAGAAGGGGAGGGTGTGTGAGAGTCACATGCTTGTCGGAAATATGAACTGCCAAGTCTGAAATTGTGTTCAAGAACTTTTGAAGTCTGAAAGATCCTTTACCAGAAGGATTTGTGCAGGTTTGACCGATCCATAATGTAATTGTTGTTCTCTGAGTTTCCCACATTCATAATTCTAGTGGAATTTATCCCTGGTAAACCAAAGGATAGATAACGAGAGTAAGACAAAGAGAGACCGTGAGAATATGGAAAACAGTTCTGTGCATTCATCCATTTTTCTCCTCAAACTTATTCTTGTTGATTCTTAATTCCTATCAGCCTAAACTGTCTCCCCATAAAGCACAACACTATCCGGCCCAGTCTGTAGGCCCCAGTCTGTAGGCCCCAGTCTGTAGGCCCCAGTCTGTAGGCCGCAGTCTGTAGGCCGCAGTATGTAGGGTGCAGTCTGTAGGCCCCAGTCTGTAGGCCGCAGTCTGTAGGGTGCAGTCTGTAGGCCTCAGTCTGTAGGGTGCAGTCTGTAGGGTGCAGTCTGTAGGGTGCAGTCTGTAGGGTGCAGTCTGTAGGCCGCAGTCTGTAGGGTGCAGTCTGTAGGCCCCAGTATGTAGGGTGCAGTCTGTAGGCCTCAGTCTGTAGGGTGCAGTCTGTAGGCCTCAGTCTGTAGGGTGCAGTCTGTAGGGTGCAGTCTGTAGGCCGCAGTCTGTAGGGTGCAGTCTGTAGGGTGCAGTCTGTAGGGTGCAGTCTGTAGGGTGCAGTCTCTAAACACTCCTCCTGATGTTACAGACCATGACGATCTGTTAATAAACTCCACATTTAGAGTGAGCTCATATGGTGGTGTAGTTGTGTTGGTCGGCACGAGGGCCTGAAACCATGACGTGATAGAAATGCGTCAACAGACAAGAACAACATGGCCCGGTTAAATCCTGTTACACACTAATTATTACTCGCATTCTTCACGTCAGACCAGGATAAACAAGGGAGAGAACAGAGAAAGGAAAGACGTAAAAGAAGAAAAGAAGTAACACGTGGACTGCTGTTTCACTGCAGCCGTTAAATTACATCCTTTCCTCGAAGCTAAAAGCCTCTGGGTTCTGACCCAAATGGCACCCTACTCTACCAGCCAGGGCCCATTCGGTTCTGTAGGGCACTGTATAGGGAATAGCTGGTCACTTGGGACTCAACCTGGATTAACAGCTGCAAAGTTCCTTCCATTGTGCTTGTCTGGTCAGGTGGGTCTGTTTTCAGTTGTATATTAAATATTAACTGAATCAGCGTGACTGTGTTTTAAGTTGGTACATTTGGCTGTGGCTTCTGTATCAAACATGGCATGACCTTAATCAGAGGATGGGAGGATGAAATGGAGTCAGAGAAGGTTGTCAAAATACCGCCCACACGACTCTCTGGAACAGCTTCTGAGGAGCCAGACTTCCAGGTCCATAGAGGCACATACATATGCATATATATGCACACACACACACACACACACATATAAATGTGTGGGAGGAATCTCACCTGAATATCTAGGACACATGTAGAGCTGCGTGATGGCTGTCCTCTGTCTGTGGCTGTCACAGTCATGCTGTATTCTGCTCTGTCAGAGCGACTCAATGGTGAAGAAGAGCGCAGTTCACCTGTTGTTGGGTTCAGAGAAAAACGTTCTGCTCTGGGACCTGGAGAGAACAAGGGAGTTAGAGGAGTCAGAGGTCAAGTAACACATTAGAGGAGTCAGAGGTCAAGTAACACATTAGAGGAGTCAGAGGTCAAGTAACACATTAGAGGAGTCAGAGGTCAAGTAACACGTTAGAGGAGTCAGAGGTCAAGTAACACATTAGAGGAGTCAGAGGTCAAGTAACACGTTAGAGGAGTCAGAGGTCAAGTAACACGTTAGAGGAGTCAGAGGTCAAGTAACACATTAGATGAGTCAGAGGTCAAGTAACACGTTAGAGTCAGAGGTCAAGCAACACGTTAGAGGAGTCAGAGGTCAAGTAACACGTTAGAGGAGTCAGAGGTCAAGTAACACATTAGAGGAGTCAGAGGTCAAGTAACACGTTAGAGGAGTCAGATGTCAAGTAACACGTTAGAGGAGTCAGAGGTCAAGTAACACGTTAGAGGAGTCAGAGGTCAAGTAACACGTTAGAGGAGTCAGAGGTCAAGTAACACATTAGATGAGTCAGAGGTCAAGTAACACGTTAGAGGAGTCAGAGGTCAAGCAACACGTTAGAGGAGTCAGAGGTCAAGTAACATGTTAGAGGAGTCAAAGGTCAAGTAACACGTTAGAGGAGTCAGAGGTCAAGCAACACGTTAGAGGAGTCAGAGGTCAAGTAACACGTTAGAGGAGTCAGAGGTCAAGTAACACGTTAGAGGAGTCAGAGGTCAAGCAACACGCTGTTGTGGTAATGTTTTGAGACCAGCCCTGAAAGATCACAGACATTCATCAAAAGCATGTGTCAAATCACCCATCTGTTAAAACACAATCACACATAATACTCTCACCTGATATCTAGTAGTATATAGTTCTGTTTACTCACCTGATATCTAGTAGTATATAGTTCTGTTTACACACCTGACATCTAGTAGTATATAGTTCTGTTTACTCACCTGATATCTAGTAGTATATAGTTCTGTTTACACACCTGCCATCTAGTAGTATATAGTTCTGTTTACTCACCTGACATCTAGTAGTATATAGTTCTGTTTACTCACCTGACATCTAGTAGTATATAGTTCTGTTTACTCACCTGATATCTAGTAGTATATAGTTCTGTTTACTCACCTGATATCTAGTAGTATATAGTTCTGTTTACTCACCTGATATCTAGTAGTATATAGTTCTGTTTAATCACATCTAGTAGTATATAGTTCTGTTTACACACCTGACATCTAGTAGTATATAGTTCTGTTTACACACCTGCCATCTAGTAGTAAATAGTTCTGTTTACACACCTGATATCTAGTAGTATATAGTTCTGTTTACTCACCTGATATCTAGTAGTATATAGTTCTGTTTACTCACCTGATATCTAGTAGTATATAGTTCTGTTTACTCACCTGATATCTAGTAGTATATAGTTCTGTTTACACACCTGACATCTAGTAGTATATAGTTCTGTTTATTCACCTGACATCTAGTAGTATATAGTTCTGTTTACTCACCTGATATCTAGTAGTATATAGTTCTGTTTATTCACCTGACATCTAGTAGTATATAGTTCTGTTTACACACCTGATATCTAGTAGTATATAGTTCTGTTTACTCACCTGACATCTAGTAGTATATAGTACTGTTTACACACCTGACATCTAGTAGTATATAGTTCTGTTTACACACCTGACATCTAGTAGTATATAGTTCTGTTTACTCACCTGATATCTAGTAGTATATAGTTCTGTTTACTCACCTGATATCTAGTAGTATATAGTTCTGTTTACACACCTGGCATCTAGTAGTATATAGTTCTGTTTACTCACCTGACATCTAGTAGTATATAGTTCTGTTTACTCACCTGACATCTAGTAGTATATAGTTCTGTTTACTCACCTGACATCTAGTAGTATATAGTTCTGTTTACTCACCTGATATCTAGTAGTATATAGTTCTGTTTACTCACCTGACATCTAGTAGTATATAGTTCTGTTTACTCACCTGACATCTAGTAGTATATAGTTCTGTTTACACACCTGACATCTAGTAGTATATAGTTCTGTTTACACACCTGACATCTAGTAGTATATAGTTCTGTTTACTCACCTGACATCTAGTAGTATATAGTTCTGTTTACTCACCTGACATCTAGTAGTATATAGTTCTGTTTACTCACCTGATATCTAGTAGTATATAGTTCTGTTTACACACCTGACATCTAGTAGTATATAGTTCTGTTTACTCAGTATATAGTTCTGTTTACTCACCTGATATCTAGTAGTATATAGTTCTGTTTACTCACCTGATATCTAGTATATATAGTTCTGTATATAGTTCTGTTTTTTTCACCTGACATCTTACTCACCTGACACCTGACATCTAGTAGTATATAGTTCTGTTTACTCACCTGATATCTAGTAGTATATAGTTCTGTTTACCCTGACATCTAGTAGTATATAGTTCTGTTTACTCACCTGAGTATCTAGTAGTATATAGTTCTGTTTACTCACCTGATATCTAGTATTATATAGTTCTGTTTACTCACCTGATATCTAGTAGTATATAGTTCTGTTTATTCACCTGACATCTAGTAGTATATAGTTCTGTTTTTTTCACCTGACATCTAGTAGTATATAGTACTGTTTACACACCTGACATCTAGTAGTATATAGTTCTGTTTACTCACCTGATATCTAGTAGTATATAGTTCTGTTTACTCACCTGACATCTAGTAGTATATAGTTCTGTTTACTCACCTGATATCTAGTAGTATATAGTTCTGTTTATTCACCTGACATCTAGTAATATATAGTTCTGTTTACTCACCTGATATCTAGTTGTATATAGTTCTGTTTACACACCTGACATCTAGTAGTATATAGTTCTGTTTACTCACCTGATATCTAGTAGTATATAGTTCTGTTTACTCACCTGATATCTAGTAGTATATAGTTCTGTTTAATCACATCTAGTAGTATATAGTTCTGTTTACTCACCTGATATCTAGTAGTATATAGTTCTGTTTACACACCTGATATCTAGTAGTATATAGTTCTGTTTACTGACATCTAGTAGTATATAGTTCTGTTTACTCACCTGATATCTAGTAGTATATAGTTCTGTTTACTCACCTGATATCTAGTAGTATATAGTTCTGTTTACACACCTGATATCTAGTAGTATATAGTTCTGTTTACTCACCTGACATCTAGTAGTATATAGTTCTGTTTACTCACCTGATATCTAGTAGTATATAGTTCTGTTTACACACCTGACATCTAGTAGTATATAGTTCTGTTTACTCACCTGATATCTAGTAATATATAGTTCTGTTTACTCACCTGACATGGAGTATTGTATAGTTCCGTTTTCTCCCTCGTCGGGGTCCTTTGCCTGTACTGACCCCATCAGAACACCTGACACCTGGCCCTCCATAACCTGGAAACCACAAGGTAAAACAGTCACTTAGTTTTCTTAGGTGGGTCACTGCCATTGATATAATGTGACATCTATGATAATATGGACTGCAGACCACCTGCATGGTGAGTCCTCTGCCAGGCGGGCAGTGTGTAAAGGAAGGAGTGTTGTCGTTCTCATCTAGGACGCTGATAAAAGCTGTCCCTGTGGCGCTGCGTGGTGGGGTACCTCCATCCTGAACCACCAACACCACCTGATAACCAGACTGCTGCTCCCTGTCCAGAACCACACGGGTACTGATCTCACCTGAGGAGAGACGGGGGACAGAGAGGGGGAGAGAGATGGGGGAGAGAGGGGGGAGAGAGAGTAGGGGAGAGAGAGGGGGTAGAGAGGGAGGAGAGAGAGGGGGAGAGATGGTGGATAGAGAGAGGGGGAGAGGGGGGAGAGGGGGAGAGGGGGAGAGAGGGGGAGAAAGAGGGGGAGAGATGGGGGAGAGAGAGAGGGGGAGAGGGGGAGAGAGGGGGGAGAGAGGGGGAGAGAGATGGGGGAGAGAGATGGGGGGAGAGAGAGGGGGGAGAGAAGGGGGGGAGAGGGGGAGAGAGGGAGAGAGAGAGGGAGAGAGAGAGAGGGGGAGAGAGAGAGAGAGGGGGAGACGGGGGAGAGAGAGAGAGGGGGGAGAGAGGGGGAGAGAAGGGGGAGAGAGGGGGAGAGAGGGGGAGAGAGAGAGAGGGGGAGAGGGGGAGAGAGAGAGAGAGAGAGAGAGGGGGAGACGGGGGAGAGAGAGAGATAGTTATATGGGTTAATGATAAGAGACTGGTCAGAGAACCCGCAGCCTTTGATCCAAAACATCACACGCACACACGCACACACACACACACACATACCACATTTTCCTAGACACACACTGACAAGGTGGAAACATGGACAGCTGTGACAGAGGTTCAGTTAATCAGCCCTGTGACTGAAACCAGGCAGTTAAAGGCCAATCAGGAGCCAGCACAACCAGAGTCACCTTTACCTTATTTATAACCAGACATAAGAGGTTGACTAATGTTTGACATGTGTGGCAGTTCTGTGGTGTTTGTATATATATATGTGTGTGTGTGTGTGTGTGTGTGTGTGTGTGTGTGTGTGTGTGTGTGTGTGTGTGTGTGTGTGTGTGTGTGTGTGTGTGTGTGTGTGTGTGTGTGTGTGTGTGTGTGTGTGTGTGTGTGTGTGTGTGTGTGTGTGTGTGTGTGTGTGTGTGTGTGGGTGTGTGTGTGTGTGTGTGTGTGTGTGTGTGTGTGTGTGTGTGTGTGTGTGTGTGCGTGCGTGCGTGCGTGCGTGCGTGCGTGTGTGTGGTGTGTGTGGTGTGTGTGTGTGTGTGTGTGTGTGTGTGTGTGTGTGTGTGTGTGTGTGTGTGTGTGTGTGTGTGTGTGTGCGCGTGCGTGTGTGTGTGCGTGCGTGTAGCATGTGTGTGTGTGTGTGTGCGCGTGCGTGTAGCATGTGTGTGTGTGTGTGTGCGCGTGCGTGTAGCATGTGTGTGTGTGTGTGTGTGCTCCCCTACCTGTGTGTGAGTTCATCTGGAAGTGTCTGTCTACATGCAGTAGTCTGTAGCTGAGCCTCCCGTTAAGTCCAGTGTCACGATCCGTAGCTGAGACCCGTCCAAACCCAGAACCCGCTGGGAGGTTCTCTCTTACTGCCAGGAACGCCCTCTCCTGGGTCAAGCGGGGCGAGTTGTCATTGTCATCGGTTACGGACACCCTCACCGTGGCACTGCCCGTCTTCTTCATTTGTCCCTGGCCCGTTGTGGCCAGAACGGTCAACAGGTACAAGTCTTTCACCTGGGCAACAAGAAACCGTGTTGTAGATTATGCAGCCGTTGCCATGGATACACATCAGAACATCTGATTGGCCCATAATGCAGTGGGGATAGTAGCCATGGAATAAATCACATGATTGCAACTAACTGAAAGCTCACCTCTCTATCCAGGGCGCTCTTTACAAACAACCAGCCGCTGTCGACTACCACGCCAAACCCAGCTGCATCTCCGTCAGGTCGGAGGTGGTACGCCAGCGGAGAGGTGGAGCCTGTGTTGGTGGAGTCCCGGCTCAGAGCTCTTACCTGGAAATCAGTCAATGTAAGATGGATGTGTCTGATGGAATAAAGCATCCTGGTTAACTAATGTGCCATACATGCTGTGTGCCAAACATGCTGTGTGACATACATGCTGTGTACCAAACATGCTGTGTTACATACATGCTGTGTGCCATACATGCTGTGTACCATACATGATGTGTGCCAAACATGCTGTGTGACATACATGCTGTGAGCCATACATGCTGTGTGCCATACATGCTGTGAGCTATACATGCTGTGTGCCATACATGCTGTGTGCCATACATGCTGTGAGCCATACATGCTGTGTGCCATACAAGCTGTGTGACATACATGCTGTGAGCCATACATGCTGTGTGCCATACATGCTGTGTGCCATACATGCTGTGTACCATACATGATGTGTGGCATACATACATGCTGTGTGCCATACATGCTGTGTGCCATACATGCTCTGTGCCAAACATGCTGTGTGCCATACATGCTGTGTGCCATACATGCTGTGAGCCATACATGCTGTGTGCCATACATGCTCTGTGACATACATGCTGTGAGCTATACATGCTGTGTGCCATACATGCTGTGTGACATACATGCTGTGTGGCATACATGCTGTGAGCCATACATGCTGTGCCATACATGCTGTGTGCCAAACATGCTGTGTGCCATACATGCTGTGTGCCATACATGCTGTGTGACATACATGCTGTGAGCCATACATGCTGTGTGACATACATGCCGTGAGCTATACATGCTGTGTGCCATACATGCTGTGTGACATACATGCTGTGTGCCATACATGCTGTGAGCCATACATGCTGTGTGCCATACATGCTCTGTGCCATACATGCTGTGTCATACATGATGTGTGACATACATGCTGTGAGCCATACATGCTGTGAGCCATACATGCTGTGTGCCATACATGCTGTGAGCCATACATGCTGTGTGCCATACATGCTGTGTGCCATACATGCTGTGTGCCAAACATGCTGTGTGCCATACATGCTGTGTGCCATACATGCTCTGTGCCAAACATGCTGTGTGCCATACATGCTGTTTGGCATACATACTGTGAGCCATACATGCTGTGTGCCATACATGCTGTGAGCCAAACATGCTGTGTGCCATACATGCTGTGTGCCATACATGCTCTGTGCCAAACATGCTGTGTGCCATACATGCTGTGTGCCATACATGCTGTGAGCCATACATGCTGTGTGCCATACATGCTCTGTGACATACATGCTGTGAGCTATACATGCTGTGTGCCATACATGCTGTGTGACATACATGCTGTGTGGCATACATGCTGTGAGCCATACATGCTGTGTGCCATACATGCTGTGCCATACATGCTGTGTGCCAAACATGCTGTGTGCCATACATGCTGTGTGCCATACATGCTGTGTGGCATACATGCTGTGAGCCATACATGCTGTGTGACATACATGCTGTGAGCTATACATGCTGTGTGCCATACATGCTGTGTGACATACATGCTGTGTGCCATACATGCTGTGAGCCATACATGCTGTGTGCCATACATGCTCTGTGCCATACATGCTGTGTCATAAATGATGTGTGACATACATGCTGTGAGCCATACACGCTGTGAGCTATACATGCCGTGTGCCATACATGCTGTGAGCCATACATGCTGTGTGCCATACATGCTGTGAGCCATACATGCTGTGAGCTATACATGCTGTGTGCCATACATGCTGTGTGACATACATGCTGTGTGCCATACATGCTGTGTGACATACATGCTGTGTGCCATACATGCTGTGAGCCATACATGCTGTGAGCCATACATGCTGTGTGCCATACATGCTGTGAGCTATACATGCTGTGTGACATACATGCTGTGTGACATACATGCTGTGTGCCATACATGCTGTGTGCCATACATGCGGTGAGCCATACATGCTGTGTGACATACATGCTGTGAGCTATACATGCTGTGAGCTATACATGCTGTGTGACATACATGCTGTGTGCCATACATGCTGTGAGCCATACATGCTGTGTGACATACATGCTGTGTGACATACATGCTGTGTGACATACATGCTGTGTGCCATACATGCTGTGTACCATACATGCTGTGTGCCATACATGCTGTGAGCCATTCTGAGGTACCTGTAGAAAGCGTGTGCTGAGTGCTGTGGTTTCCCGTAGCTCCACACGGTAGGCCAGTGTGTCGAACACGGGTCCATGGTCGTTCTCTGCCTGAACGTGAACCACCAGCATCAGGGTGGAGCTGAGCTGGGGTGCCCCACCATCTTTAGCTGTCACAATCAGGTCGTAGCGTGGGGTGACATCGAACGACAGGCTTCCGACTAGCCGGATCTCGCCCGTGCTGCGGTCAATGGAGAAGGTCCTTTGACCTCCACTGGAGGTGGCAGCGGAGAAAAGGTCAAAGGTAATCTGTCCGTTTAGGCCGGAGTCCTGATCCTGTGCCCTGACGCGTTTCACCACGGTCCCCATCTCCGTGTGTTCCAGAAGGAGGAGAGTTTGGGAGGAGGAAGGCAGGAAAACAGGAGCGTTGTCGTTTACGTCCTGGACGGTGATGTGAACTCGGGTCTGACCAAAAGCAGGAGGGCTCCCACAACGAGCCTGGAGCTCCAGAACCAGAGAGGGTTGTGTTTCATGGTCCAGAGGAAGGCTGGTTCGTAAAGCTCCACTGTCTGAGTCCACAGTGAAGTAGCCAGCAGGGTCTCCAGAGGAGATAGTGTACTGGATATCCTTACTGAGGTCAACTGGAGACAGAGGAGATACAGTTCATATAGATATTAGTAGGAGATAGTGTACTGGATATCCTTACTGAGACCAACTGGAGACAGAGGAGATACAGTTCATATAGATATTAGTAGGAGATAGTGTACTGGATATCCTTACTGAGGTCAACTGGAGACAGAGGAGATACAGTTCATATAGATATTAGTAGGAGATAGTGTACTGGATATCCTTACTGAGACCAACTGGAGACAGAGAGGAGATACAGTTCATATAGATATTAGTAGGAGATAGTGTACTGGATATCCTTACTGAGACCAACTGGAGACAGAGGAGATACAGTTCATATAGATATTAGTAGGAGATAGTGTACTGGATATCCTTACTGAGACCAACTGGAGACAGAGAGGAGATACAGTTCATATAGATATTAGTAGGAGATAGTGTACTGGATATCCTTAGATATTAGTAGGAGATAGTGTACTGAGACCAACTGGAGACAGAGAGGAGATACAGTTCATATAGATATTAGTAGGAGATAGTGTACTGGATATCCTTACTGAGGTCAACTGGAGACAGAGGAGATACAGTTCATATAGATATTAGTAGGAGATAGTGTACTGGATATCCTTACTGAGGTCAACTGGAGACAGAGGAGATACAGTTCATATAGATATTAGTAGGAGATAGTGTACTGGATATCCTTACTGAGACCAACTGGAGACAGAGAGGAGATACAGTTCATATAGATATTAGTAGGAGATAGTGTACTGGATATCCTTACTGAGACCAACTGGAGACAGAGGAGATACAGTTCATATAGATATTAGTAGGAGATAGTGTACTGGATATCCTTACTGAGGTCAACTGGAGACAGAGGAGATACAGTTCATATAGATATTAGTAGGAGATAGTGTACTGGATATCCTTACTGAGACCAACTGGAGACAGAGGAGATACAGTATATAGATATTAGTAGGAGATAGTGTACAGTTCATATAGATATTAGTAGGAGATAGTGTACTGGATATCCTTACTGAGACCAACTGGAGACAGAGAGGAGATACAGTTCATATAGATATTAGTAGGAGATAGTGTACTGGATATCCTTACTGAGGTCAACTGGAGACAGAGGAGATACAGTTCATATAGATATTAGTAGGAGATAGTGTACTGGATATCCTTACTGAGGTCAACTGGAGACAGAGGAGATACAGTTCATATAGATATTAGTAGGAGATAGTGTACTGGATATCCTTACTGAGGTCAACTGGAGACAGAGGAGATACAGTTCATATAGATATTAGTAGGAGATAGTGTACTGGATATCCTTACTGAGACCAACTGGAGACAGAGGAGATACAGTTCATATAGATATTAGTAGGAGATAGTGTACTGGATATCCTTACTGAGGTCAACTGGAGACAGAGAGGAGATACAGTTCATATAGATATTAGTAGGAGATAGTGTACTGGATATCCTTACTGAGACCAACTGGAGACAGAGGAGATACAGTTCATATAGATATTAGTAGGAGATAGTGTACTGGATATCCTTACTGAGACCAACTGGAGACAGAGAGGAGATACAGTTCATATAGATATTAGTAGGAGATAGTGTACTGGATATCCTTACTGAGGTCAACTGGAGACAGAGGAGAGATACAGTTCATATAGATATTAGTAGGAGATAGTGTACTGGATATCCTTACTGAGACCAACTGGAGACAGAGGAGATACAGTTCATATAGATATTAGTAGGAGATAGTGTACTGGATATCCTTACTGAGACCAACTGGAGACAGAGGAGATACAGTTCATATAGATATTAGTAGGAGATAGTGTACTGGATATCCTTACTGAGGTCAACTGGAGACAGAGGAGATACAGTTCATATAGATATTAGTAGGAGATAGTGTACTGGATATCCTTACTGAGGTCAACTGGAGACAGAGGAGATACAGTTCATATAGATATTAGTAGGAGATAGTGTACTGGATATCCTTACTGAGACCAACTGGAGACAGAGAGGAGATACAGTTCATATAGATATTAGTAGGAGATAGTGTACTGGATATCCTTACTGAGGTCAACTGGAGACAGAGGAGATACAGTTCATATAGATATTAGTAGGAGATAGTGTACTGGATATCCTTACTGAGACCAACTGGAGACAGAGGAGATACAGTTCATATAGATATTAGTAGGAGATAGTGTACTGGATATCCTTACTGAGACCAACTGGAGACAGAGGAGATACAGTTCATATAGATATTAGTTGGAGATAGTGTACTGGATATCCTTACTGAGGTCAACTGGAGACAGAGGAGATACAGTTCATATAGATATTAGTAGGAGATAGTGTACTGGATATCCTTACTGAGACCAACTGGAGACAGAGGAGATACAGTTCATATAGATATTAGTAGGAGATAGTGTACTGGATATCCTTACTGAGACCAACTGGAGACAGAGAGGAGATACAGTTCATATAGATATTAGTAGGAGATAGTGTACTGGATATCCTTACTGAGGTCAACTGGAGACAGAGAGGAGATACAGTTCATATAGATATTAGTAGGAGATAGTGTACTGGATATCCTTACTGAGACCAACTGGAGACAGAGGAGATACAGTTCATATAGATATTAGTAGGAGATAGTGTACTGGATATCCTTACTGAGGTCAACTGGAGACAGAGGAGATACAGTTCATATAGATATTAGTAGGAGATAGTGTACTGGATATCCTTACTGAGACCAACTAGAGACAGAGGAGATACAGTTCATATAGATATTAGTAGGAGATAGTGTACTGGATATCCATACTGAGACCAACTGGAGACAGAGAGGAGATACAGGATACCACATATACAGTATATAATACAGGATACCGCACATACAGTATATAATACAGGATACCACATATACAGTATATAATACAGGATACCGCACATACGGTATATAATACAGGATACCACACATACGGTATATAATACAGGATAGCGCACATACGGTATATAATACAGGATACCGCACATACAGTATATAATACAGGATACCGCACATACAGTATATAATACAGGATACCACATATACAGTATATAATACAGGATACCGCACATACAGTATATAATACAGGATACCACATATACAGTATATAATACAGGATACCGCACATACAGTATATAATACAGGATACCACATATACAGTATATAATACAGGATACCACACATATAGTATATAATACAGGTATATATATAATACAGGATACCGCACATACGGTATATAATACAGGATACCGCACATACGGTATATAATACAGGATACCGCACATACGGTATATAATACAGGATACCGCACATACGGTATATAATACAGGATACCACACATACGGTATATAATACAGGATACCGCACATACGGTATATAATACAGGATACCGCACATACGTATATAATACAGGATACCGCACATACGGTATATAATACAGGATACCGCACATACGGTATATAATACAGGATACCACACATACAGTATATAATACAGGATACCACACATACAGTATATAATACAGGATACCGCACATACAGTATATAATACAGGATACCGCACATACAGTATATAATACAGGATACCGCACATACGGTATATAATACAGGATACCGCACATACAGTATATAATACAGGATACCGCACATACAGTATATAATACAGGATACCGCACATACGGTATATAATACAGGATACCGCACATACGGTATATAATACAGGATACCGCACATACAGTATATAATACAGGATACCACACATACAGTATATAATACAGGATACCACACATATAGTATATAATACAGGATACCGCACATATACAGGTATATAATACAGGATACCGCACATACAGGTATATAATACAGGATACCACACATACGGTATATAATACAGGATACCGCACATACGGTATATAATACAGGATACCGCACATACGGTATATAATACAGGATACCGTACATACGGTATATAATACAGGATACCGCACATACGGTATATAATACAGGATACCGCACATACGGTATATAATACAGGATACCACATACAGTATATAATACAGGATACCACACATACAGTATATAATACAGGATACCGCACATACGGTATATAATACAGGATACCGCACATACGGTATATAATACAGGATACCGCACATACGGTATATAATACAGGATACCGCACATACGGTATATAATACAGGATACCGCACATACGGTATATAATACAGGATACCGCACATACGGTATATAATACAGGATACCGCACATACGGTATATAATACAGGATACCGCACATACAGTATATAATACAGGATACCGCACATACAGTATATAATACAGGATACCGCACATACGGTATATAATACAGGATTCCACACATACAGTATATAATACAGGATACCGCACATACGGTATATAATACAGGATACCGCACATACGGTATATAATACAGGATACCGCACATACGGTATATAATACAGGATACCGCACATACAGTATATAATACAGGATACCACACATACAGTATATAATACAGGATACCACACATATAGTATATAATACAGGATACCGCACATACGGTATATAATACAGGATACCACACATACGGTATATAATACAGGATACCGCACATACGGTATATAATACAGGATACCGCACATACAGTACATAATACAGGATACCGCACATACAGTATATAATACAGGATACCGCACATACGGTATATAATACAGGATACCGCACATATAGTATATAATACAGGATACCGCACATACGGTATATAATACAGGATACCACACATACAGTATATAATACAGGATACCGCACATACGGTATATAATACAGGATACCGCACATACGGTATATAATACAGGATACCGCACATACAGTATATAATACAGGATACCGCACATACGGTATATAATACAGGATACCGCACATACGGTATATAATACAGGATACCACACATACAGTATATAATACAGGATACCGCACATACGGTATATAATACAGGATACCGCACATACAGTATATAATACAGGATACCACACATACAGTATATAATACAGGATACCGCACATACGGTATATAATACAGGATACCGCACATACGGTATATAATACAGGATACCGCACATACAGTATATAATACAGGATACCGCACATACAGTATATAATACAGGATACCGCACATACGGTATATAATACAGGATACCACACATACGGTATATAATACAGGATACCGCACATACAGTATATAATACAGGATACCGCACATACAGTATATAATACAGGATACCACACATACGGTATATAATACAGGATACCGCACATACGGTATATAATACAGGATACCGCACATACGTATATAATACAGGATACCGCACATACGGTATATAATACAGGATACCGCACATACGGTATATAATACAGGATACCACACATACAGTATATAATACAGGATACCACACATACAGTATATAATACAGGATACCACACATATAGTATATAATACAGGATACCACACATATAGTATATAATACAGGATACCGCACATACAGTATATAATACAGGATACCGCACATACGGTATATAATACAGGATACCGCACATACGGTATATAATACAGGATACCGCACATACGGTATATAATACAGGATACCGCACATACGTATATAATACAGGATACCGCACATACGGTATATAATACAGGATACCGCACATAAGGTATATAATACAGGATACCGCACATACAGTATATAATACAGGATACCGCACATACAGTATATAATACAGGATACCGCACATACGGTATATAATACAGGATTCCACACATACAGTATATAATACAGGATACCGCACATACGGTATATAATACAGGATACCGCACCTACGGTATATAATACAGGATACCGCACATACGGTATATAATACAGGATACCGCACATACGGTATATAATACAGGATACCACACATACGGTATATAATACAGGATACCACACATACAGTATATAATACAGGATACCACACATATAGTATATAATACAGGATACCGCACATACGGTATATAATACAGGATACCGCACATACGGTATATAATACAGGATACCACACATACGGTATATAATACAGGATACCGCACATACGGTATATAATACAGGATACCGCACATACAGTATATAATACAGGATACCGCACATACAGTATATAATACAGGATACCGCACATACAGTATATAATACAGGATACCGCACATACAGTATATAATACAGGATACCGCACATACAGTATATAATACAGGATACCACACATACAGTATATAATACAGGATACCGCACATACGGTATATAATACAGGATACCGCACATACGGTATATAATACAGGATACCGCACATACAGTATATAATACAGGATACCGCACATACGGTATATAATACAGGATACCGCACATACAGTATATAATACAGGATACCGCACATAAAATATATAATACAGGATACCGCACATACAGTATATAATACAGGATACCGCACATACGGTATATAATACAGGATACCACACATACAGTATATAATACAGGATACCACATACAGTATATATACGGTATATAATACAGGATACCACACATACGGTATATAATACAGGATACCGCACATATAGTATATAATACAGGATACCGCACATACGGTATATAATACAGGATACCACACATACAGTATATAATACAGGATACCACACATACGGTATATAATACAGGATACCGCACATACAGTATATAATACAGGATACCACACATACAGTATATAATACAGGATACCGCACATACGGTATATAATACAGGATACCGCACATACGGTATATAATACAGGATACCACACATACAGTATATAATACAGGATACCACACATACGGTATATAATACAGGATACCGCACATACAGTATATAATACAGGATACCACACATACAGTATATAATACAGGATACCGCACATACGGTATATAATACAGGATACCGCACATACGGTATATAATACAGGATACCACACATACAGTATATAATACAGGATACCGCACATACGGTATATAATACAGGATACCACACATACGGTATATAATACAGGATACCGCACATATAGTATATAATACAGGATACCGCACATACGGTATATAATACAGGATACCACACATACAGTATATAATACAGGATACCGCACATACGGTATATAATACAGGATACCACACATACAGTATATAATACAGGATACCGCACATACAGTATATAATACAGGATACCGCACATACGGTATATAATACAGGATACCGCACATACGGTATATAATACAGGATACCACACATACAGTATATAATACAGGATACCGCACATACGGTATATAATACAGGATACCGCACATACAGTATATAATACAGGATACCACACACACGTTTTGGGTTTTCATGTTGGGTGTTTGTAAAATAACTTTGTATCAACTACCTTATAAATGCATATGATGTGCATTCTGTATCTGTCACCAGTTCTGAACCAATCAGTATTGGTTGTTTCCATTCCAGGTCACACCCACCGTTCTTACTGCTGGCCTGTACAACTCCCACTTCAGTCCCTCGAAGCACATCCTCAGACACAGCAAAGCTGTACTGACTGTGTTCGAACATAGGGGGCGCTACCAGGCCTGCCACCACGCTGATATTAATCTGGGCATTAACCAGCGCTGCCAGTCCAGCTCCGTCGTAGGCAGACACCACCATGGGAATCACAGTGTTGGTCTGGCCATGCAGTGACCTGGACAGGGAGATCACACCTGGTGGAGAATGGAACATAAACACACAGGGACAAGCTGAAACACACAGTTGTAGGCTGAAACACACAGTTGTAGGCTGAAACACACAGTTATAGGCTGAAACACACAGTTATAGGCTGACACACAAAGTTATAGGCTGAAACACACAGGGACAGGCTGAAACACACAGTTTTAGGCTGAAACACACAGGGACAGGCTGAAACACACGGGACAGGCTGAAACACACAGGGATAGGCTGAAACACACAGGGACAGGCTGAAACACACAGGGCTGAAACACACAGGGACAGGCTGAAACACACAGGGATAGGCTGAAACACACATGGACAGGCTGAAACACACAGGGATAGGCTGAAACACACAGGGATTTGAAACACACAGGGAAAACAGGCTGAAACACACAGGGACAGGCTGAAACTGGGACATGCTGAAACACACAGGGACAGGCTGAAACACACAGGGACAGGCTGAAACACACAGGGACATGCTGAAACACACAGGGACTGAAACACACAGGGACAGGCTGGGGACAGGCTGAAACACACAGGGACAGGCTGAAACACACAGGGACAGGCTGAAACACACAGGGACAGGCTGAAACACACAGGGACAGGCTGAAACACACAGCTACAGGCTCAAACACACCAAGACAGGCTGAAACACACAGGGACAGGCTGAAACACACAGGGACATGCTGAAACACAACTGAAACACTGAGGGACAGACTGAAACACACAAACACACACAGGGACATGCTGAAACACACAACTACAGGCTGAAACACACAGGGACAGGCTGAAACACACAGGGACAGGCTGAAACACACAGGGACATGCTGAAACACACAGGGACAGGCTGAAACACACAGGCTGAAACACACAGCTACAGGCTGAAACACCCAGGGACAGGCTGAAACACACAGGGAGAGGCTAAAACACACCCAGGGACAGGCTGAAACACACAGGGAGAGGCTGAAAACACACAGGGACAGGCTGAAACACACAGGGACAGGCTGAAACACACAGGGATAGGCTGAAACACACAGGGACAGGCTGAAACACACAGGGACAGGCTGAAACACACAGGGACAGGCTGAAACACACAGGGACATGCTGAAACACACCGGGACAGGCTGAAACACACAGGGACAGGCTGAAACTCACAGGGACAGGCTGAAAACACAGAGGGACATGCTGAAACACACAGCTACAGGCTCAAACACACCAAGATAGGCTGAAACACACAGCTACAGGCTGAAACACACAGGGACATGCTGAAACACAACACACAGGGACAGACTGAAACACAACACACAGGGACATGCTGAAACACACAACTACAGGCTGAAACACACAGGGACAGGCTGAAACACACAGGGACAGGCTGAAACACACAGGGACAGGCTGAAACACACAGGGACATGCTGAAACACAGGGACAGGCTGAAACACACAGGGACAGGCTGAAACACACAGGGACAGGCTGAAACACACAGCTACAGGCTGAAACACACAGCTACAGGCTGAAACACCCAGGGACAGGCTGAAACACACAGGGAAATGCTGAAACACACAGCTACAGGCTGAAACACATCGGGATTGGCTGAAACACACAGGGACAGGCTGAAACACACCGGGACAGGCTGAAACTCACAGGGACAGGCTGAAACACACAGGGACAGGCTGAAACACACAGGGACATGCTGAAACACACAGCTACAGGCTGAAACACACAGGGACAGGCTGAAACACACCAGGGACAGGCTGAAACACACAGGGACATGCTGAAACACACCGGGACAGGCTGAAACACACAGGGACATGCTGAAACACACCGGGACAGGCTGAAACTCACAGGGATAGGCTGAAACACACAGGGACAGGCTGAAACTCACAGGGACAGGCTGAAACACACAGCTACAGGCTGAAACACACAACTACAGGCTGAAACAGGCTGAAACACACAGGGACAGGCTGAAACAGGGACAGGCTGAAACACACAGGCTGACTCACATGCTGAAACACACAGGGAAACAGGCTGAAACAGGCTGAACACAGGGACAGGCTGAAACACACAGCGGGACAGGCTGAAACTCACAGGGACAGGCTGAAACACACAGCTACAGGCTTGTTCAGGGTGAAGAAAGGCAAGTTGCCCCCGTGGACAATTCGATAAGTCACCCTCCCGTTTTCCCCCATGTCAGAGTCAATGGCTGTAACCTTGACGACGGAGGTGCCAGGTGCGCTCTGGGAGCTGAGGCTGACGGCATAACTCACAGGGTAGAACACAGGTCTGTTGTCGTTAACGTCCAACAGGTTAATCCGAACATAGGCCACAGAGTTGAGACCACCCTGTAGGACAACAGCAAGGACAATCAATCAACCAATCAAAATGTCAGAGCACACAGGTTAGCGATGCCAGTGTGTTTCTGTGTCAATAGAACAGTCACCAGGTGTGTCCCAGGGTAGACATGTTTTGGATTTCAGCTGGCATTAGAGATGAAAACCCCCTTCACTCTTAACAACATGGTGATACCTGGGATTTAATATTAATGGAGAAACTTTAAATGAGCAGGAACCCTAAAAACTAGTCCCGGCAGGTTGGTGAAGGGATACAGATTGATGGCTTCCCCAGGGTAACAGCAATCTATCAGGACCTGTGGGAGGTGAGAGGGCTGGCTACCGATGCCATAGAGCAGAGAGCTCTGTTTCCCTGGTGCCTCATTCTGGAAAGCTTTTCATTTGGCAGGGCTGGAATGGTAAGATGAGAAAAATATTACTGCTGCTGCAAAACTACCTGTCTGTCTGTCTCTCTAACTCCCTGTCTCTCTCTCTCCCTGTCTGTCTCTCTCCCTGTATGTCTGTCTCACTCCCTGTCTGTCTGTCTCTCTGCCTACATACCTGTCTGTCTGTCTCTCTGCCTGCCTGTCTCTCTGCCTGTCTGTCTCACTCCCTGTCTGTCTCTCTGCCTGTCTGTCTCACTCCCTGTCTGTCTCACTCCCTGTCTGTCTCTCTTCCTGTCATTCGCTGTCTGTCTCATTCAGCTTGTCTATTGTTCTTGCTTGTCTTTCTATACCTCTCTTATCCCTCTCTCTTTCTCTAATTAATTTACCACGACTGCAGTGATTTCTTTTCATTTCTAGCTTTTGACATTTAACTACATATGATTTGGCATGCAGCTACACAACCCTATCCCAGCACAGCCCTGCCAGGGGGACACATTCAGAATCTTTTATTTGGCAGCACTAATGAAAGACTGGCTGGGTAGCTACTCTCAATGTTAGCTAGCCTGGCTAATAAACATACTTCTGTTAGCTATCATGTGTCTCTGTATAAAGCTGGTTCTGATAGCCTGGGTTCTGTTAGCTATCATGTGTCTGTGTATAAAGCTGGTTCTGATAGCCTGGGTTCTGTTAGCTATCATGTGTCTGTGTATAAAGCTGGTTCTGATAGCCTGGGTTCTGTTAGCTATCATGTGTCTGTGTATAAAGCTGGTTCTGATAGCCTGGGTTCTGTTAGCTATCATGTGTCTGTGTATAAAGCTGGTTCTGATAGCCTGGGTTCTGTTAGCTATCAGGAAACCCTGCTGTCAAATTTGACTTAAAAAGAAAAGTGTTGTAAAGCCTTAAGATGACTATTATGGTGAAGTCATTGAGTAGACAGAAGTCATAGATTTACCCTCATCTACTGTTGGACATGAGGACTCACCCCAGAGAGGAAGTGCAGAGGAGGGTGCAGTAATAGTGTAGGAGATGTGAAGATGAGGACTCACCCCAGAGAGGCAGAGCAGAGGAGGGTGCAGTAATAGTGTAGGAGATGTGAAGATGAGGACTCACCCCAGAGAGGAAGAGCAGATGAGGGTGCAGTAATAGTGTAGGAGATGTGAAGATGAGGACTCACCCCAGAGAGGAAGAGCAGATGAGGGTGCAGTAATAGTGTAGGAGAAGGTGAGGACTCACCCCAGAGAGGAAGAGCAGATGAGGGTGGAGTAATAGTGTAGGAGATGTGAAGATGAGGACTCACCCCAGAGAGGAAGAGCAGATGAGGGTGGAGTAATAGTGTAGGAGATGTGAAGATGAGGACTCACCCCAGAGAGGAAGAGCAGAGGAGGATGGAGTAATAGTGTAGGAGAAGGTGAGGACTCACCCCATCTACAGCAGTGATAGTAAAGTCGTAGGTGGTTGGTCCCTGGTCCCTGTCCAAAGCCATGTTGGTACAGATCTGTCCCGTCTCCTTCCCAATAGAGAACTGGGAGTGGACAGCACTGCTGATGCCTGACCCCAAAGAGTAGCTGATAGAGCCAAATGACCCAGCGTCAGCATCTGTGGCTGTCACCTGGAGAGAGGGAGAAACAAAGACAGAAGCTATGGGTTAGATCATGATCACTGTGGTTCCACCTCACCAACCTCATTCAGAAGCCCAACTGGCATCAATATGAAGGCAGGACAACCAACCTCCCCCTCATTGTCAGCTAGACAAAGCTAATGACTGTTCACTTGGAAAAATGAACAGGAACACGCCCCGTACAGGAGCACGCCCCATACAGAACACGCCCTCCACAGGAACACGCCCCCTACAGGAACACACCCCCCTACAGGAACACGCCCCCTACAGGAACACACCCCCTATTGGATTTGTCTTCTGAGAGCTGGGACTGGTGGTTTAAAGTCTTTACAGCACCCCAGTCAAACAAAATGACAGAGACAGACATGTAGACAGGGAGACAGACACGCAGACAGGGAGACAGACATGCAGTCAGGGAAACAGACACGCAGACAGGGAGACAGACACGCAGACAGAGAGACAGACACGTAGACAGGGAGACAGACATGTAGACAGGGAGACAGACACGCAGACAGGGAGACAGACACGCAGACAGGGAGACAGACATGCAGTCAGGGAAACAGACACGCAGACAGGGAGACAGACACGCAGACAGAGAGACAGACACAGAGACAGGGAGACAGACATGTAGACAGACACGCAGACAGGGAGACAGACACGCAGACAGGGAGACAGAAATGCAGACAGGGAGACAGAGACGCAGACAGGGAGACAGACACGCAGACAGGGAGACAGACACGCAGACAGGTAGACAGGGAGACAGACAGGGAGACAGACACGTAGACAGGGAGACAGACATGCAGACAGGGAGACAGACACGCAGACAAGGAGACAGACATGCAGACAGGGATCACAGACATGCTGACAGGGAGACAGACACGCAGACAGGGAGACAGACATGTAGTCAGGGAGACAGACATGCAGACAGGGAGACAGACATGCAGACAGGGAGACAGACACATAGACAGGGAGACAGACACGTAGACAGGGAGACAGACATGTAGACAGGGAGACAGACATGCAGACAGGGAGACAGACATGCAGACAGAGAGACAGACACGCAGACAGGGAGACAGACACGTAGACAGGGAGACAGACACGCAGACAGAGAGACAGACACAGAGACAGGGAGACAGACATGTAGACAGACACGCAGACAGGGAGACAGACACGCAGACAGGGAGACAGAAATGCAGACAGGGAGACAGAGACGCAGACAGGGAGACAGACACGCAGACAGGGAGACAGACACGCAGACAGGTAGACAGGGAGACAGACAGGGAGACAGACACGTAGACAGGGAGACAGACATGCAGACAGGAGACAGACATGCTGACAGGACAGGGAGACAGACACGCAGACAGGGAGACAGACATGTAGTCAGGGAGACAGACATGCAGACAGGGAGACAGACATGCAGACAGGGAGACAGACACATAGACAGGGAGACAGACACGTAGACAGGGAGACAGACATGTAGACAGGGAGACAGACATGCAGACAGGGAGACAGACATGCAGACAGAGAGACAGACACGCAGACAGGGAGACAGACACGTAGACAGGGAGACAGACATGTAGACAGACACGCAGACAGGGAGACAGACAGGTAGACAGGGAGACAGACATGCAGACAGGGAGACAGACACGCAGACAGGGAGACAGACACGCAGACAGGTAGACAGACATGTAGACAGGGAGACAGACACGCAGACAGGTAGACAGACACGCAGACACGTAGACAGACACGCAGACAGGGAGACAGATGTGGGTGAGGGGGGGCTAGTCCATTACTGTGGCAGCTCCCTGGACCACACTAGCCAAACAAGCCAATCAGAAAGCCTCCTGGGTACTGGCAGGGTAATTGTTTGCAAGTGTTGGCTGAGGATCGCAGCAGGAGAGAGATTACAGACAGGGTTAAGCCTCACAAGTTGATTAGAGTTCTCTCTTTACTTTCCTCTTTTTCTTTTTAAAGTGCAAGAAGTTGATGGAATGATAAGGTCTCCAATGTGTACTAGTACTGGGAAACAGTGAGAGAGCAAAACCACAGTGTAGTTAACTATAGAGGACACAGACCTGGACTGAAGAGAGGACAACTGCTCTGTTAAAACACAACTGTAGCTGTACTTCAATATTATATTATCGATTGGGGAGCACGTTGGTACTAGCTAATGTACTGCTACAGTGTGTGTGTGTGTGTGTGTGTGTGTGTGTGTGTGTGTGTGTGTGTGTGTGTGTGTGTGTGTGTGTGTGTGTGTGTGTGCGTGCGTGCGTGCGTGCGTGCGTGCGTGCGTGCGTGCGTGCGTGCGTGCGTGCGTGTGTGAGAGAGAGACAGACAGAGAGGCAGCACCATGAATGCAGAGTCTCAAACGTCCTTTTACATCTCACCCACAACCATGCATGTACCAATGTTTATTTTCCTTGGCTAAAACAAGTTCATAATAAATGGCACCTGTGCAATACTCACATAAAATATTTATGATATGAGGCCTGAAAAATGATATTGGGGAAAAGCATGTGGGGTATGTTAGGTACAGCAGTAGTGGATTACTATTTAGATACAGCAGTAGTGGATTACTATTTAGGTACAGCAGTAGTGGATTACTATTTAGGTACAGCAGTAGTGGATTACTATTTAGGTACAGCAGTAGTGGATTACTATTTAGGTACAGCAGTAGTGGATTACTATTTAGGTACAACAGTAGTGGATTACTATTCAGGTACAGCAGTAGTGGATTACTATTTAGGTACAGCAGTAGTGGATTACTATTTAGGTACAGCAGTAGTGGATTACTATTTAGGTACAGCAGTAGTGGATTACTGTTTAGGTACAGCAGTAGTGGATTACTATTTAGATACAGCAGTAGTGGATTACTATTTAGATACAGCAGTAGTGGATTACTATTTAGGTACAGCAGTAGTGGATTACTGTGTAGGTACAGCAGTAGTGGATTAATACTATTTAGGTACAGAAGTAGTGGATGTATTAATAGCGGTTCTAAAGTGTTAATTGTGTCTGGATGTATTAATAGTGGTTCTAGAGTGTTCATTGTGTCTGGATGTATTAATAGCGGTTCTAAAGTGTTAATTGTGTCTGGATGTATTAATAGTGGTTCTACAGTATTTATAGTGTCTAGAGTTATTACTGGGGAGGTCATGTGCTGGTGAAACTCCTGGTCCAAGAATAACATACGAAAAGTAGGACGGGGAAAGAATGTATCATCCAGTAGAGAGATGGATAAGGTGATGAGAGAGAGATGAAGAGAGAGATGAAGAGAGAGAACAGTCAATTCCAGAGAGGGATTGTGAGCTTTAGGGTTTCTCAGCATACTTGAATAGGCAGATATCAGTAAGAACAGAAGGCATGTGTGGAGTGGTTCACGTCCAGTTCAACATGCTCTCAGTAGGCTGGTGTGTCCCATCATAGATGTCCATGTTGGAGATCCAGCAGAGACAAACGCCTGGATCTTCCATCATAAGGTTAAATGTTGGGAGAAAGTCTAATCAAGATAGAGTGGATATTCTGTTTGACTATAATAATCCGATCTGAAAGCAACCCAACCCAGACATATTCAGCCTAAAGTGGAAAATTTGGATATGTGGATTTCTTAAACTAAAATGGAATAAGTGGTACAACAGAATTTGCCTAAACTATAAATGCTCGAAGCAACAAGGACAGCAGTCAGAGAAATTTGTCTACAGATGTCTGGAAGGTATATTCTACTCTAATTCTAGATTATAAAAACATAGAAGTGTCATAAATGCCTATGTGTTTAGCGTGTGAGTCCTAAATGTGTAACCTATTCAATATAAAGTGTAGTGCCCTTTGGGCGCCAGTCAAAAGCACCACATACGGAATATCATGCCATAAGAGATGCAGTCAATTAAATGAAAGGACAGTTTGTCACCTGTCTACCTAGTCGAGATATAGAACAGTCTCACTTTTATGATTTCACTTATTTTAACACCATCGTTTTCAACATCATAGAGTTCAACACCATAGAGTTTAACACCATCGAGTTCAACACCATAGAGTTTGACACCATAGAGTTCAACACCATACAGTTCAACACCATAGAGTTCAACACCATAGAGTTTAACACCATAGAGTTCAACACCATAGAGTTCAACACCATAGAGTTCAACACCATAGAGTTTAACACCATAGAGTTTAACACTAAAGAGTTTGACACCATAGAGTTCGAATTAGGACTATACACAGGAATGATCAGAATTCAGAATATATATGGAGCAGAATTAGGACTATATACAGGAATGATCAGAATCCAGAATATATATGGAGCAGAATTAGGACTATATACAGGAATGATCAGAATCCAGAATATATATGGAGCAGAATTAGGACTATATACAGGAATGATCAGAATCCAGAATATATATGGAGCAGAATTAGGACTATATACAGGAATGATCAGAATTCAGAATATATATGGAGCAGAATTAGGACTATATACAGGAATGATCAGAATCCAGAATATATATGGAGCAGAATTAGGACTATATACAGGAATGATCAGAATCCAGAATATATATGGAGCAGAATTAGGACTATATACAGGAATGATCAGAATCCAGAATATATATGGAGCAGAATTAGGACTATATACAGGAATGATCAGAATCCAGAATATATATGGAGCAGAATTAGGACTATATACAGGAATGATCAGAATCCAGAATATATATGGAGCAGAATTAGGACTATATACAGGAATGATCAGAATCCAGAATATATATGGAGCAGAATTAGGACTATATACAGGAATGATCAGAATCCAGAATATATATGGAGCAGAATTAGGACTATATACAGGAATGATCAGAATCCAGAATATATATGGAGCAGAATTAGGACTATATACAGGAATGATCCAAATCCAGAATATATATGGAGCAGAATTAGGACTATATACAGGAATGATCAGAATCCAGAATATATATGGAGCAGAATTAGGACTATATACAGGAATGATCAGGTTCTGAGAGCAATAGGGAAGCAATTGGGACACAACAGACCAAATAACTCTTTATATCCTTTCAAGTGAGTGCTGGTCCCAACAGTGCAATAAATTGGGAAGATGGTGCTGTTTTGTATACAGGCAGGCGTCTGTAGAGCACACTATTCAACCTCTGACCTGGGATCTGAGATATGGGTGAGTTTAGAAAAGAAGAAAGGAGATATGGGTGAGTTTAGAAAAGAAGAAAGGAGATATGGGTGAGTTTAGAAGAGAAGAAAGGAGACAGAGGCGGAAAGGAGTGAAGAGCTACAGGCCAGAAGGAAGAAAACAGAGTGGGAGAGGAAGAGTTGGAGTTAGGGTTAGGGTTAGAGTTAGAGGTAATGGTTAGAGTTAAAGGTTAGAGTTAGAGTTAGGGGGTTAGGGTTAGAGTTAGGGTTAGGGGGTTAGGGTTAGAGTTAGGGTTAACTGCTGGTAACAGCTGATTATTCAGTTTAAACAAGCTAATATGGGTACACAGATAACTGGTGATCAAAGCGGATTGGATTCACCCATCAGTTTCCACTCAGCCCCACATTATGCATTAAGGGTTTGGATTCTCTGGCCTGCTATACAAATGTGCCCTATTCCCTAAATAGTGCTATGGCCCCTGGTCAAAAGAAGTTTGCTATAAAGGGACTAGGTTGTCATGGTGGTCCTAGAGAAGTAACCAGGAAAAGCCATGTTGGCCTTGACGAGAGCACATCCCAGTTCTGGGTGGTGCCATTCCCTGCAGACTAGACTCATGGTGACTGTTGGGAAGGCTGACTCACTGACCGACAGACTGGCTGACTCACTGACCAACAGACTGGCTGACTCACTGACCAACAGACTGGCTGACTCACTGACCAACAGACTGGCTGACTCACTGACCAACAGACTGGCTGACTCACTGACCAACAGACTGGCTGACTCACTGACCAACAGACTGGCTGACTCACTGACCAACAGACTGGCTGACTCACTGACCAACAGACTGGCTGACTCACTGACCAACAGAGTGGCTGACTCACTGACCAACAGACTGGCTGACTCACTGACCAACAGACTGGCTGACTCACTGACCAACAGACTGGCTGACTCACTGACCAACAGACTGGCTGACTCACTGACCAACAGACTGGCTGACTCACTGACCGACAGACTGGCTGACTCACTGAGCGACAGACTGGCTGACTCACTGACCGACAGACTGGCTGACTCACTGGCAGACAGACTGGCTGACTGAGAGTTTTTATTGACAACTCTGCTGTTGTCCGTCCCTATTGGTTACAGCTTCTGCATATTATTATATTATATATTATATTACTGATATTACATTACTATTATATATTATATTACTGATATTATATTACTATTATATATTATATTACTGATATTACATTACTATTATATATTATATTACTGATATTACATTACTATTATATATTATATTACTGATATTACATTACTATTATATATTATGTTACTGATATTATATTACTATTATATTATATTACTGATATTATATTACTATTATATATTATATTACTGATATTATATTACTATTATATATTATGTTACTGATATTATATTATATATTATATTACTGATATTATATTACTATTATATATTATATTACTGATATTATATTATATATTATATTACTGATATTATATTACTATTATATATTATATTACTGATATTATATTACTATTATATATTATATTACTGATATTATATTACTATTATATATTACATTACTGATTATAGGATAGACAGATACAGTTACAGTAGAGTATGTAGAGGGAGATCTGTGAGTTTAAACAGCTACAAAAAGAAGAAGACATATATATTGTTCCGTCCTTAAGCAATATAGTTAAGACTGATTGCTTCTGTATATCCCTGTGGATTGTAGAGTCTGCTGGAATATCTAAAGGTAAAAATGTCCAAACAAAGAATGTGGTTATTGAAGAATGAACATAACTAATACATAAACAGAGTGTTAGAACACACAGGAAATATGTGTGATCAGGAATAACTGTGCTACTATAGCAACTAGCCAACACCAATCAAGTTCTCCATCCTAGTTACACACAGTATGATCAGGAATAACGGTGCTACTATAGCAACTAGCCAACACCATTCAAGTTCCATATCAGGGAACTTCGAGCTGCGTGAAAACGCTATGAGAACGCTCTGCGTGAGTGCGTCATGAAGCACATGTGTAATCAGTCCAATGGCGTGACGGAACGTCACAGACGGGTGACGTCACGACCAGGAAGTCATAAAAGCACCCCTAATTACCGGCACCTTCAGTTTTTTGTTGCTTCAGCAAGTGCATGTTGTGACAGTCCTCGCGGGTTTCTGCTATTACGTTGTTAATTCAGAAATTTTCTTTGCATTTATGTACAAGAGCTCACCGCGATTATGGCAACCGAGCGGCGTTTCAGACAGTGTGCTTCTCCCTGCAACCGCTTTCTCACGGGCCGGGACACACATGTTCTGTGCGTAGTTTGTTTGGGAGAGGAGCATGCTCGGCTAGCCTTGGAAGAGGCTAGCTGTAAGCATTGCGACCGTCTCGCCATTCGTACACTGCGCTCTCGCCTGGCGCTTTTTCAGGAAAGCGGCTCGGTTCGCGTTCCCCGCGGTTCAGGTCCCGCCACTGCCGAGGCACGGCGCGACTGACGTCGTGGGGTTCGCAAGCGGATCTAGCATGCGGTTCGGAGACGGCTTCTGCATTTTCTCGGTCCTCGTCTGCTAGAGCCAGTGCCTCAGCTCGAGGTTCGGAAGCACCCGCGCGGGTTTCTTCCGCCCTGGGTGAGGAACCATTTTCTCAGCCTTCCAGTTCTGAGGAAATGGAGGTTGAAAACCTCGAGGCGGAGGCTGAATTGTTGGTTCAGTCACCCTTGAACGAGGAGCTGCTGGAGGTACTCACCCGAGCTGTGGGAAAGCTAAACATCGATTGGCCGGCTGACAGGCAGGAGTCTGCTTCAACCAGTAAGTTGAATGAACGGTTCTTGCCCTCCCGTGCTTTACCTCCTCGCCGGTGTTTGCCTTTCTTCCCGGACCTCCACGCTGAGGTGTCGAGGTCCTGGAAGAAGCCGGTGTCGTCCCGGGTGTTTAATCCGCGGACTCATATGTACTCTAATGTGCCGAGGCTAATGTTCATGGGTACGGACCGATGCCGGTCGCGGAGGAGATACTGGCTAGCCATTTATCTCCCGCGGCATCGTCTCTGAGGACACCGGCATTGCCCTCCAAGGCGTTGAAGACAACTTCGGCGCTGGTGGGCAAAGCTTATTCGGCGGCGGGTCAGGCAGCTTCCTGCCTGCATACTATGTCTATTCTACAGGCATATCAGGCAGAGCTGCTTAGCGACGGGGCTCAGGGGGAGACTGTAAGTCCTGATGAGGTTCGAGAACTTCGTCAGGCGGCGGATTTGTCTCTTCGTGCCACTAAGGAGACGGCCAAATCAGTGGGCCGTGCTATGGCAGCCTTGGTGGCTACGGAGAGGCATCTCTGGCTAAGCCACTCTCTGATATGAGAGATAGGGAGAAAGCCTTCCTTCTGGCGCCTCTTTCCCCCGACGGCCTCTTTGGCCCTGCTATTGGCTCGGTCGTCGAGAGGTTTCAGGAGGAGAGAAGGCAGGCGGCTGCCCTCCAGAAATTTCTCCCCCGTCGTAGCCGCGTTGCGGGGGCTGTCGGACGGGGGCAGCCCCGCCCGGCGCCGAGCACGGCACACCGGGCGCAGCAGAGAGTGAGTGTCGCTACTCGGGCGCCCCCACACGATGAGTGGGCCGGGGGGCGACGCTCACAGGCGGGGCCTTCGAGGGGTAGGACAGTTCCGAGGCCTGTCGCTACACCCAAGAAGGCTTTGTCTAAGAGACCCTGACAGGGGGGTCAAACCGCTGGGGGTGGTCCCCACCAGGGGAGTAGTGAGCTCCTCCTGGTGCCCTCAGCGGGGTGGCCTGGGCGAGCGTTTTCCCGAGGGGCGCTCGCCTCCTCCGAGGAGGGGCCCAGAACTGTCGGACCAGTTGTTCCCTGCCAGTGCGCTGTTACAGGCCACTGTGTCTGCAGTAGCTGTTACTCCAGAGGCCAGCCTCGAGAGGCTGGTACCCCTAGTAGATTTTCTGGCAGAGTGGAAGACCCTGCCGAATATATCTCAGTGGGTCCTGCGGATAATCGAGAGCGGGTATGCCATCCAATTCAGGACGCATCCGCCTCGTTTCAATGGGTCCTGCCCACAGTGGTGGGCCCAGAGCAGGCTCTGGTACTGGAGCAGGAGGTACAGACTCTCCTGCTAAAAGGGGCTATAGAACGAGTTCTTCCTCTCAGCAGGGAGTCGGGCTGGTACAGCCGGTACTTCGTTGTTCCCAAGAAGGATGGGGGGTTGCGTCCTATTTTAGACCTACGTCTGTTGAATCAGACGGTCGGGAGACTCAGCTTCAAAATGGTCACTCTCAAACAGATCGTATCACAGATCAGGTCCGAGGACTGGTTTGTCACGATAGATCTGAAGGACGCCTATTTCCACATCTCCATCCTTCCACAACACAGGAAGTTCCTGAGGTTCGCTTTTGGGGGCGAAGCGTACCAGTATCGGGTTCTTCCGTTTGGCCTAGCACTCTGTCCCCGTACGTTCACGAGATGTATAGACGCTGCCCTGGCGCCGTTGCGCCTCCAGGGCATACGCATCCTCAATTACATCGACAATTGGTTGATTCTGGCTCCGTCGGAGCATCTAGCGGTTCGGCATCGAGATGTCGTTCTGGCTCACATCAACAAACTGGGGTTGAGGCTCAATGCCGGGAAGAGTGTGCTGTCGCCGGCACAGGTGACCACTTTCCTGGGCGTAGTCTGGGATTCGACCACGATGCGGGCACATCTGTCTCCTGCACGTGTGGCGTCAATCCTTGCTGCCGTCGAGCAGGTGAGGCTAGGCCAGTCACTCACTATGAAACAGTTTCAGAGACTGTTGGGTCTGCTGGCAGCAGCGTCCAACGTTATTCCTTGCGGCCTGCTGTTCATGAGACCATTACAGTGGTGGCTCAGAACCAAGGGGTTCTCCCCGAGGGGAAACCAGTTCCGCATGATCCCTGTTACGAGACGTTGTCTCCGCACGCTGGTCATGTGGTTCCTAACCCAGGGTCCCGTGTTGGGAGCTCCGTGTCGTCGTGTTACACTAACGACGGATGCCTCCCTCACCGGCTGGGGGGCGATCATGAATGGTCACCCAGCTCAAGGGCTCTGGCGGGGCCATCAGTTATCATGGCACATAAATTGGCTAGAGATGCTGGCAGTTTACCAGGCTCTGAAGCACTTCCTCCCAGACCTAAGGGGTCATCATGTCCTTGTCAGGTCGGGCAACACATCGGTGGTTTTTTACATCAACCACCAGGGGGGTCTGCGCTCACGCCCACTTTACAATCTGGCCCGCCATGTCCTTCTGTGGTCCCACGGGAAGCTCCTTTCTTTAAGGGCCATTTTTATCCCTGGGTACCTAAATCAGGGGGCAGACACCCTGTCGAGGCAGGGGCCGAGGCCCGGGGAAGTGGAGACTCCATCCCGAGGTGGTGGAGCTCCTTTGGTCGCACTTCGGTCGGGCCGAAGTGGACCTGTTTGCGTCCAGAGAGACGTCACACTGTCCTCTGTGGTTTTCGCTGACTCATCCAGCCCCACTGGGGCTGGATGCCATGGTGCAGGCATGGCCGAGGTCACGCCTGTACGCTTTCCCCCCGGTTGCTCTGCTCCCAGGAGTTCTGGAGAGGATCCGTCAGGAGCGGGTCAGTCTACTGCTCGTAGCACCGTACTGGCCGGCCCGAGTATGGTTTGCGGACCTAATATCTCTCCTCGTCGGCTCTCCGCTGGAGATTCCGATCAGGAGGGACCTGCTTTCCCAGGCGCATGGGGTTATCCTTCACCCCCGCCCGGAGCTGTGGAAACTATGGGCCTGGCCTCTGAGGGGGCCCGCCTCTTAGATTCAGGTCTCTCGATTGAGGTCGTTGAGACCATCCTTCACTCCAGAGCTCCAGCCACAAGGAAGGCGTATGCCGCCAGGTGGAAACTGTTCACCTCGTGGTGTAGAGAACGGCAGGTGGACCCAGTTAACTGCCCAGTGTTTGCAGTACTGGAGTTCCTGCAGCATCGCTTCTCTACAGGTCTATCCCCATCCACACTGAAGGTGTATGTGGCGGCTTTGTCCGCATGCCATGTCCCTCTAAATGGGGTTTCTCTGGGGAGACACCCACTGGTATCACGCTTCCTTCGTGGCGCCCGGAGGCTGAGGCCAGCAGCCGGCATGAGGGTGCCATCCTGGGACCTGGCTATTGTACTAGAAGGCCTCTCCCGTGCTCCGTTTGAGCCCATTGAGGAGGTCCCTGACAAGTTCGTGACCCTCAAGACGGTCTTCTTACTTGCCATCTCTTCTCTGAAGAGGATTGGTGATATGCAAGCGCTCTCGGTGGCGCCCTCTTGCTTGGATGGTCAAGGCGTTTCTACTACCTTCACCCGGGTATGTCCCCAAGGTCCCAACTAACATCGTTGGGCCTATTGTGCTGCAAGCCTTCTGCCCTCCTCCTTTTTTGACGTCGGACCAGAAGAAGCATAACCTCCTCTGCCCGGTGAGGGCCTTAGACGCCTTCGTCCACAGAACTGCCCTGTGGAGGCTGTCCGAACAGCTGTTCGTGTGCTTTGGACCACCCAAGAGAGGGGGTCCTGTGTCTAAGCAGAGGATGAGCAAGTGGGTGGTTGAGGCCATCTCACTTGCTTACGAGTCGGCTGGTCAGCCTTCACCCTTGGCTGTTCGAGCCCACTCGACCAGGAGTATGGCGGCTTCAAAAGCCCTTTTGTCAGGTAAAGTGTCTCTACATGACGTCTGTGTTGCGGCAGGCTGGTCCTCACCGCACACGTTCGTGAGATTTTACCAGCTTGACTTTAGCTCCACGCCAGGGGCGCAGGTGCTTTCGTCCGAATGTGCGCTCTGACTTCACATGGCGGACACTTGCTCGTATGGCGAAGTGGGTAGTGGCGTTCCCATAGCGTTTTCACGCAGCTTGAAGTTCCCTGATAGGGAACGTCTCCGGTTACGTATGTAACCTTAGTTCCCTGAGGGGAACGAGACGCTGCGTGTCTGTGCCATACTCCCAGCATGCCCTTGGCATTTGCTTCAGCCCATCAGAAACTGAAGGTGCCGGTAATTAGGGGTGCTTTTATGACTTCCTGGTCGCGACGTCACCCGTTTGTGACGTTCCGTCACGCCATTGGACTGATTACACATGTGCTTCATGACGCACTCACGCAGAGCGTTCCCATAGCGTTTTCACGCAGCGTCTCGTTCCCCTCAGGGAACTAAGGTTACATACGTAACCGGAGACGTTCTCCATCCAAGTTGCACACAGTGTGATCAGGAATAACTGTGCTACTATAGCAACTAGCCAACACTATTCAGCTTCTCCATTCTAGTTACACACAGTATGATCAGGAATAACTGTGCTACTATAGCAACTAGCCAACACCATTCAAGTTCTCCATCCTAGTTACACACAGTGTGATCAGGAATAACTGTGCTACTATAGCAACTAGCCAACACCATTCAGGTTCTCCGTCCCAGTTACACACAGTGCGATCAGGAATAACTGTGCTACTATAGCAACTAGCCAACACCATTCAAGTTCTCCATCCCAGTTACACACAGTGCGATCAGGAATAACTGTGCTACTATAGCAACTAGCCAACACCATTCAAGTTCTCCATCCCAGTTACACACAGTGCGATCAGGAATAACTGTGCTACTATAGCAACTAGCCAACACCATTCAGGTTCTCCATCCTAGTTACACACAGTGTGATCAGGAATAACTGTGCTACTATAGCAACTAGCCAACACCATTCAAGTTCTCCATCCCAGTAACACACCGTGTGGTCTCTCTCTCCTCTGATGTTGGCATGTGTGTATGGGCAGAGCTTCTGACTGATGTGTGTGTTAATTGGCCATATGGCATGCTTCTGCTCATGCACACCGCCATTGGTCTGTTTGGTTTGGCTGTGAAGGGGGAGCCCATGATTGGCTGTCTGTGCCTCAAGCTTTGACAAGATAAACATATGTTTCTCATGCGAAGAAAGCCCTTTAAATATATATATATATTATATATAAAATGAATAGACAGACTGAAAGAGTGAGATAGACAGACTGAGACAGTGAGAGACTGACTGAGAGAGTGAGATAGACTGACTGAGAGAGTGAGATAGACTGACTGAAAGAGTGAGATAGAAATACTGAGATAGACTGACTGAAAGAGTGAGATAGACTGACTGAGAGAGTGAGATAGACTGAGTGAGAGATGACAATAAATCCAGGCAGTAGATTACTATTAGTACAGTTAAGTGACTATATGTACATACAGATTGCTAAAAGTAAGAACAGACAGTAGATTACTATTAGTACTGGCAGATTATATGACTATAAATACAGACAGTAGATTACTATTAGTACTGGCAGATTAGATGACTATAAATACAGACAGTAGATTACTATTAGTACTGGCAGATTATATGAATATAAGTACAGACAGTAGATTACTATTAGTACTGGCAGATTAGATGACTATAAAGTAAACAGACAGAAAGTAGAAGACAATTAGTGCAGACAGATGAATAGATTAGATATTGGTACAGACAGATGAATAGATTAGATATTAGTACAGACAGATGAATAGATTAGATATTAGTACAGACAGATGAATAGATTAGATATTAGTACAGACAGCTGAATAGATTAGATATTAGTAGAGACAGATGAATAGATTAGATATTAGTACAGACAGATGAATAGATTAGATATTAGTACAGACAGATGAATAGATTAGATATTAGTACAGACAGATGAATAGATTAGATATTAGTACAGACAGATGAATAGATTAGATATTAGTACAGACAGATGAATAGATTAGATATTAGTACAGACAGATGAATAGATTAGATATTAGTACAGACAGATGAATAGATTAGATATTAGTACAGACAGATGAATAGATTAGATATTAGTACAGACAGATGAATAGATTAGATATTAGTACAGACAGATGAATAGATTAGATATTAGTACAGACAGATGAATAGATTAGATATTAGTACAGACATATGAATAGATTAGATATTAGTACAGACAGATTAATAGATTATATATTAGTACAGACAGATGAATAGATTAGATATTAGTACAGACAGATGAATTGATTAGATATTGGTACAGACAGATGAATAGATTAGATATTGGTACAGCCAGATGAATAGATTAGATATTGGTACAGACAGATGAATAGATTAGATATTGGTACAGACAGATGAATAGATTAGATATTAGTACAGACAGATGCATAGATTAGATATTAGTACAGGCAGATGAATAGATTAGATATTAGTACAGACAGATGCATAGATTAGATATTAGTACAGACAGATGAATAGATTAGATATTGGTACAGACAGATGAATAGATTAGATATTAGTACAGACAGATGCATAGATTAGATATTAGTACAGGCAGATGAATAGATTAGATATTAGTACAGACAGATGCATAGATTAGATATTAGTACAGACAGATGAATAGATTAGATATTAGTACAGACAGATGCATAGATTAGATATTAGTACAGACAGATGCATAGATTAGATATTAGTACAGACAGCTGAATAGATTAGATATTAGTACAGACAGATGCATAGATTAGATATTAGTACAGACAGATGCATAGATTAGATATTAGTACAGACAGATGAATAGATTAGATATTGGTACAGACAGATGAATAGATTAGATATTGGTACAGGCAGAGTAGTTGCATAATAAAGTGACAGCAGACAAAGAAAGAAGAAAGCACACATAAAGAGATTGAGAAAGACAGAGAGAGAAACAGGCTGAGTGAGTGAACGAGGCAGAGAGAGAGAGAGAGAGAGAGAGAGAGAGAGAGAGAGAGAGAGAGAGAGAGAGAGAGAGAGAGAGAGAGGGGGAGAGAGAGAGAGAGAGAGAGAGAGAGAGGGAGAGAGAGAGAGGGAGAGAGAGGGGAGAGAGAGAGAGAGAGAGAGAGAGAGAGAGAGAGAGAGAGAGAGAGAGAGAGAGAGAGAGAGAGAGAGAGAGAGAGAGAGAGAGAGAGAGAGGGAGAGAGAGAGAGATGGTCAAATCTGGACAGTGACGCCTGATAAGTGTTCCCAGCTGTATTGTCCTGGCATCAGTTCTGACGAGGAGCAATGGTGAATGAAAGGAGTGAGAGAAGAGTGAGAGAGAAAATTAAGGAAAGGAAAGTGGGAATGTATGAAAGGAGAGGGAAACCAACAAGTAATGCCTAAACCTAACCAGTAAAACCTAACCAGTAATGCCTAAACCTAACCAGTAAAACCTAACCAGTAATGCCTAAACCTAACCAGTAATGCCTAAACCTAACCAGTAATGCCTAAACCTAACCAGTAATGCCTAAACCTAACCAGTAATGCCTAAACCTAAGCCACAAGTCTTTTTTTCTGGTGGGAATAATGTGAATGACCTAACTATCTTTAAGGGGGCATCAGGTCCCACACATGAAGACCTGGATCACACACACTGACACACACACACCAGCCGGGTGTGTTAACACTATATTGCATGTAAATAATGTCCATTTCTGAGTGTAGCTTGGGAATCAGTTTAGAAGTGAGGATGAATGACTGGAGATAAAACTCTGAAACCAGTTCCCATCTGCTCCTGACAGAAAAAGTATTTCACCAGGTCCTAACCCTAACCCTATATACATATAGATAGGGTTCCACTTGGTCTCTATATATATATAGAGAGAGATAAGGTTCCACCAGATCTCTCTATATATATAGATAGGGTTCCACTTGGTCTCTATATATAGAGAGGGTTCCTCTAGGTCTCTCTATATATATAGAGATAGGGTTCCTCTAGGTCTCTCTATATATATAGAGATAGGGTTCCTCTAGATCTCTCTAGAGATAGGGAGCTCTGTAGTGGAACACATATCAGTAGAACAAGAACTAGATGCAATAAAGGTACACATGTTTCCTTCTGTTCTTCATCAAACAGCAGAACTGGCCAAACATATGCCGTGCATTAAGCCTCAGAACAATGTACAGTAATCTAAGTGTTTGGCTTTCTAATAGGAACGATGGTTCTCCCTTCTGTGAGTGCAGGCTCACCCACTTACCCCAATAATTATAGAAATAAAGACAGAGTGCTGGCTCATTCACTTATCCCCAAAATTATCAGTCTCATATATCACCCCAAAAAAGACAGAGTACTGTGTGTGTGTTTTGGTGTGAGTACTGTGTGTGTGTGTATTTTGTGAGTACTATGTGTGTATTGGTGTGAGTACTGCATGTGTGTGTGTGTGTGTGTGTGTGTGTGTGTGTGTGTGTGTGTGTGTGTGTGTGTGTGTGTGTGTGTGTGTGTGTTGTGTTTATGTGAAATGTCAGGACATTTTTATGAATACACACCAACAAAGTCAGGACCTGTTGAAAAGTGGGGACCTAATCTTAGTCCTCATTTTTCCTGAGCATACTACAATGTTATATAGCACCTAAACATGATCTGGTGCAAAAATTAGACTAGTCCTGAAATTACACAATTTATGACATAACTGTGTGTCATTTTCTATTAAGTGTGTGTAAGTGTGTGAACGCCAACTAGTGGTCAACTTAGGTACTTTCACACACTTTGAAGTCACGTGATTGTAAGTCCCAATATTTCACTAAAGTCGGAATTAATAAACACATTACCTGAAAATACAGACAGTGGATTGTAGTCATATAAAAACAAAGGAACCAACTTTAATTGAGTTAAATAGCAATATGATGATGATGGGAATCAAGTACCAAATTCCACTGTGATTAATCATGTGAAATGTAACTAAAAAAGCGATAGTAAACTGCTAATTGTAATGTGGTCACTAAAGAATCTCACGAATATAGCCAACAAATTACAGTAGCATACACAATACAATAATTTCACGTTATCATGTTAATTTCAATTGTCTCTTTAAGGTCAATGCATTGCTACTTGCAGATAGCAAGAGCAAACTTCCACCCGACAACTGGGGATTGACTGGGCCAAACCAAAGGCATAAATGATAATAGGTGGTTTCAATCACAAAGTATTACTGTGATGTGAAACAACAACAGTAAATATTAAATGATAAACAGCAACAATTATTTTGTCATAAGCTTAATTCATAATCACGTATTTTAGTTGAAAGGTGATAGTCAAATATACTCTTATTTATTATCATAACTGTCATGACTCCCCCGTCACCCGGAAACATGGACCTAATCACTTCTTAGCGGGGAAAAGAAACGTCTCGCCTAGTGGTTTGCTGCTCTGCCTGAGCACACGATTCAACTGAGGTAAATAAACTTTATATAATACAGCTTTATAGAATATATCATATACGTAAATGATATATCCTATACCATATACGTACATATGATAGCTATATAGTATGCTTTACATAGCTATATATGTAAAACAGAAGTTGTAAAACATAGCTAGCTATGTATAAATGGGGCAATGTGCGCAAACTTATCAAAAACGTATCATTGTACTGAAGGCTACATCGGAATTTATTAACATCTTTCTTCTCCAAAGACTTAATATGTCTCGAAAACGGATTAAACCAGAGAGCGATGCCATAGAGCATATTCTTTCCTGCATTGACAAACCGATCCTGGAGGAAAGGTTTATTGACAGCCATAAAGGTTGGTTACATGTTTAATTTTACACTTTGTATATATCAGGGATGTATTGATTTGGGTTCTACAAAATCGCATTTCATATCAAATGTATTGTTGTTATTATTATTATTATATATTTTTAAATCTACACGATGAGAAGATCGAATGAGAAACGTTTGAAGGGGTTTGGGGGGGGCTTCGGGTAATTGGTGGAGACTTTATGGAGCTTTCTAGTGTTTTATACTAGACGCGTCGCGTGTGCGAGGTTGGATAAATAAAAACATAAATACATTCATAATCTTATTTATATATCCACGTTAATATCCGCATTATGCAATTGTTGTATCCATTGCTCCCGCTCGTGAACGGGCGTCTGAGTTTCCCTGTGCTCCACTAGATGCAAGTTTCACAAGGCTGGTTCACACCACGTGGGCCACTAATACATGAATGCGTTTCGAGTTTATTAGTAGGTATAATTATTGTAGCGCAGAAACACTGTATTTTGCATCTCTCCAAATCTTCATTCTGCTTAAGATCCATAATTGCATATTTATTACCAAATTAAGACTTGGACCCCCCCCAATTAAAACTTGGACACCCCCAAAAGAAGTATACTTAGTGCTCTTTAAGCCCTAGAGAAAAAATTGACCCCCGATTTTCATTGAATAAGTTGGACCCTGCATTAAACTGTATGATACTAATAGTATTTACAGCAAGTGTAGAATCAAAAGGCTGGCTGCCTCATGTATTCACACAAGTAAACTGAGTGTTTTTAACTATAGCATTGATGCTTCAAAAGAAGACGGATCTCTAGGACGTTTGTTGGACGATAATCACAAATCACCTAATTGTAAAATGAAAAAGATAGTTGTTCAAGGAAAACCTCACCTCTGCCTATTTGCAATAAAGAACTTAGCAGCAGGATCCGAAGTATATTTCAACTATGGGGATTGCAACTGGCCATGGCGTACATTGGTGAGTACATCTACGTATAATACGAATTTCAGTGTTTCCAAAATGTTTATGGTGTTATGCTGTCCTTAAAACATCTGTTTTTTAGATAATTGATCTTGTTAGGCCAGTGATTACATAATTTTCCTGCTATATGATTGGAGAATGTCATTGTGAAGTGTTTGTCACTAGGGTTGTTAAACGATGACCGTTTGACCGGTGGTTGACCGTTTCAACGTTAATCGGTCAAAGTTATTGTTAGTCGGTTAAATAAAAGTGATCTCTAAATTAGGCAATTATAGATATTGGAATAAACGCTATTACAGTTAGCCATCTCATTCCAATATTTTTTTTCCTGTAAAGTGAAATAATCCCTCACGTAAAATCAGTGGTAACAGATAAGGTGATGATGATGATCCTTCTTTATTATTGTTAGCACTACACTCAAACTAAAGCCTTTTTATGCTTCTGCGTCGAATCGACGGCGTACCCTCGCAAAAATTGTAACTACCCGTCGAGGCGACGCAGACCACAAGGGTTGTGATTGGTCAGATTATACATCTGGCGGTGAAATGCAACGCAACCCGACGCAGAACCATAAAACGGCCACAACGCCGTAGGAGCGACGGCGTAGCTACGCCGTGGCGTTGACGCAGAAGCATAATGAGGCCTTAAAAAGCGGCGTCTCTTCGGAGCTGTCATTTTCTCAAATGAGCCGCGGCAATGATTCTAATGAGCTTCTAACGCTAGACAAACAACTTTATTTTAAACGCGATCACCTGGCTTGCCTTGTACCCAAACTATTTCAAAACTAAGGAGCCATGTGTCCTCCGATTACATACAAGCTCCTCTGCGCCGCATTTGCGGGACTTGTTTCGCATTGTAGGGGATTTAAAAAACGTGACGTGAGTGGAAGGGCAGTGCCGGGGCAGTGTGTGTGTGCACGTGCCCGCACGCGCAGAGAGATGCAACAGAATTGAGAAATTGGAGGCGCGGCTCGAAATGGATGTTATTTCAAATAGCGTCCATTCCATATGGCAAAGACTAACGTATATGACAATGCAGTTTAGGGTTGAGTCCTAATTTTGCATGTTTGTCTGACATTGAGAAACATGTTCATTGTTTAATATCCTGTACGTTCCATTTAGATAAAATGACACAATACCATTGACTTGGGTAATTGTAATTGTGAATTGTTATACAATTGTGACATGTATTAAATCTTTTAAACCCTTACATTTTCCACTCCGTTTGCTAGTGTAGAGTATACAGTCCAAGGGCATTGCAAATACATGGAAAACCCACTAAATTTAGGGATCACCTTCTAGATTAAAAGTCTTGTAAGATGCATCAAATATGGCCATATATTTAAAAAACCTGAACTGTACTTTAAACATTTTTTGGGGGATTTCAGTGATATTAAAAACATGTGATGCAGTTTAGTTGAGTCCTAATTTTGCATGTTTGTCTGACATTGAGAAACATGTTCATTGTTTAATGTCCCAACATTGTTTAAACACGATACAGTGTCAGTATGGTGTTCAGGTCTGACCTTAAAATGGTCCAATAAGTAGAGTTGATATATTTTAAACTGTGCATTTGTCAGTATGTCATTGTCTAATTTTCTCAATGAATTGTGTGTTTGAATCAACAGGTGGCAAGCACTGAAAATGATCCATTCAACAGTACATTTGCAGAAAACGTCCAAGCCTCCAACAATGCTTCTGCAGTAAGTACATTATATACATGTCCAACTGATACTGAGGGCAGTTTTCCTACGTATGTTTTCTGCTGTACGTTCCATTTAGATAAAATGCCACAGTACCATTGTCTTGGGTTTTTTCAACAGATCCTACATTTTCAAATAAGTAATTGTGAATTGTTATACAATTGTGACATGTATTAAATCTTTTAAACCCTTACATGTTCCACTCCGTTTGCTAGTGTAGAGTATACAGTCCAAGGGCATTGCAAATACATGGAAAACCCACAAAATTTAGGGATCACCTTTTAGATTAAAAGTCTTGTAAGATGCATCAAATATGGCCATATATTTAAAAAACCTGAACTGTACTTTAAACATTTTTTGGGGTATTTCAGTGATATTAAAAACACGTGATGCAGTTTAGGGTTGAGTCCTAATTTTGCATGTTTGTCTGACATTGAAAAACATGTTCATTGTTTAATATCCTGTACGTTCCATTTAGATAAAATGACACAATTCCATTGACTTGGGTTTTTTCAAAAGATCCTACGTTTCCAAATAAGTAATTGTGAATTGCTATACCATTGTGACATGTATTAAATCTATTAAACCCTTACATGTTCCACTCCGTTTGCTAGTGTAGAGTATACAGTCCAAGGGCATTGCAAATACATGGAAAACCCACTAAATTTAGGGATCACCTTTTAGATTAAAAGTCTTGTAAGATGCATCAAATATGGCCATATATTTAAAAAACCTGAACTGTACTTTAAACATTTTTTGGGGGATTTCAGTGATATTAAAAACATGTGATGCAGTTTAGGGTTGAGTCCTAATTTTGCATGTTTGTCTGACATTGAGAAACATGTTCATTGTTTAATGTCCCAACATTGTTTAAACACGATACAGTGTCAGTATGGTGTTCAGGTCTGACCTTAAAATGGTCCAATAAGTAGAGTTGATATATTTTAAACTGTGCATTTGTCAGTATGTCATTGTCTAATTTTCTCAATGAATTGTGTGTTTGAATCAACAGGTGGCAAGCACTGAAAATGATCCATTCAACAGTACATTTGCAGAAAACGTCCAAGCCTCCAACAATGCTTCTGCAGTAAGTACATTATATACATGTCCAACTGATACTGAGTGCAGTTTTCCTACGTATGTTTTCTGCTGTACGTTCCATTTAGATAAAATGCCACAGTACCATTGTCTTGGGTTTTTTCAACAGATCCTACATTTTCAAATAAGTAATTGTGAATTGTTATACAATTGTGACATGTATTAAATCTTTTAAACCCTTACATGTTCCACTCCGTTTGCTAGTGTAGAGTATACAGTCCAAGGTCATTGCAAATACATGGAAAACCCACAAAATTTAAGGATCACCTTTTAGATTAAAAGTCTTGTAAGATGCATCAAATATGGCCATATATTTAAAAAACCTGAACTGTACTTTAAACATTTTTGGGGGATTTCAGTGATATTAAAAACATGTGATGCAGTTTAGGGTTGAGTCCTAATTTTGCATGTTTGTCTGACATTGAAAAACATGTTCATTGTTTAATATCCTGTACGTTCCATTTAGATAAAATGACACAATTCCATTGACTTGGGTTTTTTCAAAAGATCCTACGTTTCCAAATAAGTAATTGTGAATTGCTATACCATTGTGACATGTATTAAATCTATTAAACCCTTACATGTTCCACTCCGTTTGCTAGTGTAGAGTATACAGTCCAAGGGCATTGCAAATACATGGAAAACCCACTAAATTTAGGGATCACCTTTTAGATTAAAAGTCTTGTAAGATGCATCAAATATGGCCATATATTTAAAAAACCTGAACTGTACTTTAAACATTTTTTGGGGGATTTCAGTGATATTAAAAACATGTGATGCAGTTTAGGGTTGAGTCCTAATTTTGCATGTTTGTCTGACATTGAGAAACATGTTCATTGTTTAATATCCTGTACGTTCCATTTAGATAAAATGACACAATTCCATTGACTTGGGTTTTTTCAAAAGATCCTACGTTTCCAAATAAGTAATTGTGAATTGCTATACAATTGTGACATGTATTAAATCTATTAAACCCTTACATGTTCCACTCCGTTTGCTAGTGTAGAGTATACAGTCCAAGGGCATTGCAAATACATGGAAAACCCACTAAATTTAGGGATCACCTTTTAGATTAAAAGTCTTGTAAGATGCATCAAATATGGCCATATATTTAAAAAACCTGAACTGTACTTTAAACATTTTTTGGGGGATTTCAGTGATATTAAATACATGTGATGCAGTTTAGGGTTGAGTCCTAATTTTGCATGTTTGTCTGACATTGAGAAACATGTTCATTGTTTAATATCCCTTACGTTCCATTTAGATAAAATGACACAATTCCATTGACTTGGGTTTTTTCAAAAGATCCTACGTTTCCAAATAAGTAATTGTGAATTGCTATACAATTGTGACATGTATTAAATCTATTAAACCCTTACATGTTCCACTCCGTTTGCTAGTGTAGAGTATACAGTCCAAGGGCATTGCAAATACATGGAAACCCCATTAAATTGAGGGATCACCTTTTAGATTAAGTCTTGTAAGATGCATCAAATATGGCCATATATATATATATATATATATATATATATACACATACATACATATATATACACATACATACATATATATACACATACATACATATATATACACATACATACATATATATACACATACATACATATATATACACATACATACATATATATACACATACATACATACATATACACATACATACATACATATACAGACGTATCCAAACAATACAAAAATAAAAAGGATAAGAGAAAACATCACATTTGTAAGATGCTCGATAGAGCAACACGTCCGGCAGGTATGGTTCACAACAATGTTTTCCTAGCTGTTATCCCTAGTCCAAGAGATTGTCCTAGATAAGGAGTTCCAAGCTTGTATAGTCGCTGGACGCGCCTAATTGAGTCGCGGATTTGTATGCTCCAGGTTGACAATGTTAGGCTATGAATCCAGAATGACTTCATACACATATCCGGACTAAACCAGTTTTTCAGAATTGTTTTCTTTGCAGATGTAAACCCTGCAAATACCATTTTGAACTGAATTTGCTTTATATTTATATCAGAATTGTCATTAAGGAGACACCAGGATTAGGAACATAGGAAATGTCAAGTACATCTGCTAGATTGCGTTTACATGAGTCCAGAACTTAGAGATAACTGGCCAATTCCAGAACACGTGTAAGAATGTTCCAGGTGAGGCAGTATTGCAAATATGACAGTCATTAGTATCTTGTAATTTCCTCTGGAATCTTTTAAGGGGTGTGGTGTAGGCCCTATGTATGGTTTTGAAGAGAATCAGTTAGTGAGCTAGGTTCTTAGAGGTCATGCATAGATTGCCCCATATTTTTTGCCAGTCCAGGCTTATATTCAAACTTCCCAACTCCCTGTTCCAGTCTTTTGAAATTCCGTTCTTAAGTCATGTAGTGCTGGGACCAAGATAGAGTCCACAGCTTCCCTGACCGCGGTGGTTACGGACACATCTAGACCACGTTGCTGTTCTTGGAGGGCTAGCTTAATGCCATTAGCTATAGCTGCATCAAGCTCTTCCTTGGAAATGGCAGACTCCTTAAATCTTTTATTTATAGGCGATTGTTCATTGTCCCTTTTCCGTGCATCTTTGGTTGGGTAAGGATACATGGTGAGATAGATGGCGAAGTATTCTAGATTTACTATAGGATTATTGAAAAAAAGAGACTATGCGAGCAGAGCCAAAAACTATGCTGGCATCGCTGTCGATGAGTCACGTGATCTTAATTTACCCTTTTTTCTATAAATTACTGACAATCTTTTTTTCAAATTTCAAATGAAAATATTGTCATTTATACTTGGCATTGCCATGCATAATATACTACCATTTGTGTACACGTGAATGTACACGTGAAATGTATAAATGTGCAGTACCAACACGTCTTCACTCCAACTTACCCACTAAAGTTTAAACACATTAAACACTAGCGTGTAATACTTTGTGTAGATCAGTAACAATAAATAACAATCTTGATTGCTTTGCGTTGTATATTCCTTGTCAGATAAAAACATAAGCCAGAGGAAGACCTGGAAACCTTCAGAGGTTGATGCTGTTGAACGCCATTTGATGGACTTCATCAGGAGGTGCAAAGTTCCTGGCAAGAAGGATTGTGTGGCCTGTCTGCTGGCTGAACCTCTTGCTCTTAAACATCGAAACTGGTCTGCGGTAAATTTTTATGTCAACAACAGAATTGTATCTTTGAAAAGGCAAATGAATTATTAGATTTTAGAGAAATTAATGAATCGTAAATGGCTTAGGATTAGTGTTTATATAAATAAATTAGTATTAGGGTAACAGTCTATTTAAACAGGTTAGAATTAGTCTCTATATAAATGAATTAGGATTAAGGTTACGTCTATAAATGGGTTAGGAAGTATGTCAATTTGAATAAGTTAGTATTAAGGTTACTGTCTATGTAAACTGGTTAAGATTGGTGTCTATATAAATGAATTAGGATGAGGGTACTGTCTGTAAATGGGTTAGAAATGATGTCTATATGAATAAATTAGGATTAGAGTTACTGTCTATGCAAACAGGTTAGGATTAGTGTCTATACAAATGAATTAGGATTAGGGTTACTGTCTACAAATAAATTAGGAATGATGTCTATATGAATAAATTAAGATTAAGGGTAGTGTGTATATAAATGGGTTAGGATTAGTGTCAATATAAATAAATCAGGATTTGGGTTACTGTCTATTTAAACAGGTTAGGATTAATCTCTATATAAATGAATTAGGATTAGGGTTACTGTCTATAAATGGGTTAGGAAGTATGTCTATTTAAATAAATTAGTATTAGTATTAGGGTTACTGTCTATCTAAACGGGTTAGGACTAGTGTATATATAAATGAATTAGGATTGGGGTTACTGTCTATAAATGGGTTAGGAATGATGTCTATATTAATAAATTAGGATTAAGGGTAGTGTCTATAAAAATGTTTAGGAATTGTGTTTATTTAAATAAATTAAGATTAGGGTTACTGTCTATATAAGGGGTTAGGCTGAGTGTCAATTTAATTAAATTAGGATTAGGGTTACTGTCTTTGTAAATGGGTTAAGATTAGTGTCAATATAAATTAATTAGGATTGGGGATACTGTTGTACATTTCTGCATATGTGTTTTGTTATAATGTCAAACTGTGTATGTAATAAAAAGGTATTGGATTGGATTACAGTAACAGATTGTTTTTTAAAACGAATATGAACACCAAGACAGTCAGGCGTGCAAGTGTTATGGACCTCAACGGGTGCCTGCTAGCATTCCGCATACCAGTTCGTCATGATCTACCTCGTCTTAGCTCCAAACTGCGGTCTGCTGCTCCGCAACACACATGATCGCCCACTTGACAATGTACAACCATGTGAGCTAAAAGGTACTAATTGTATAGATCCTCAGCGACATTTCGATGCTGAGGAGTGAGCTTACGAGACACTCCTAACTGAAATGCATATGTTTTTAATCAAACTGTCAAAATTACTGTTAGTTATTGGACACAGTTTCTTCATTCATTAATACAGCCCATTACTAATCCTATACATGATTGGTTTTAAGAGCTGCTGACACTTCAAATGCAATTATTAACCTGGATTTACAAAGATTCAATCAGTAAGGATAGGCAGGCTTCAAGAGTTCAACTGAATATGTTTGATCTAAACATTAAGTCTGAATTTGTGGTTGTGTGTGAGACAGAATGGTGTGTTTATATGTTAGTCTCCATTTTAAACATCGAGTCCCAATTTGTGGTTGTGTGTGAGACAGAATGGTGTGTTTAGATGTTTGTCTCCATTTTAAACATCGAGTCCCAATTTGTGGTTGTGTGTGAGACAGAATCTCCATTTTAAACATCAAGTTTTTGTGGTTGTGTGTGAGACAGAATGGTGTGTTTAGATGTTTGTCTCCATTTTAAACATCAAGTCCCAATTTGTGGTTGTGTGTGAGACAGAATGGTGTGTTTAGATGTTTGTCTCCATTTTAAACATCGAGTCCCAATTTGTGGTTGTGTGTGAGACAGAATGGTGTGTTTATATGTTAGTCTCCATTTTAAACATCGAGTCCCAATTTGTGGTTGTGTGTGAGACAGAATGGTGTGTTTAGATGTTTGTCTCCATTTTAAACATCGAGTCCCAATTTGTGGTTGTGTGTGAGACAGAATTGTGTGTTTATATGTTAGTCTCCATTTTAAACATCAAGTCCCAATTTGTGGTTGTGTGTGAGACAGAATGGTGTGTTTAAAGGTTAGTCTCCATTTTTAACATAAGTCAGACATAGTCCTCATATGTAGGTAAAAATTCAAGTAGTCATAGAACTAACTTAGGCCAATTATCAACAGATGGTGGTTGCATACATTCATTTCTTTAAAGAAATATGTTCTCACTTTGTCTATAGGACCTTTAGAAAGGTGTGTCCCCATATGTAGGTAATTTGTCTTGTGTCCCTATTTTTCACATAAACGAGTATGTGTGTGTGTGTGTGTGTGTGTGTGTGTGTGTGTGTGTGCGTGTGCGTGCGCGTGCGCGTGCGCGTGCGCGCGTGCGCGTGCTGGAGTAACATGAACAAATATATCCTCCCTCACTATGTAGGAATGTGAACACGATCAGCACTTTGGAACTAACTCATGGACTAGGGCCCAACTGTGTCCTATTCAACACATGTAATGTAGCACTCTATGTAGGGTATAGGCTGCCAGTTGGGAAGTCTCCAGGTGTGTTTTAACAGTCCTAAGGTGCCACTAACCCCCTGGTCTGTAGTTGACTTAAGCCCCAGCCCCTGAAGCTTCTAACCCCCTAAAGGGAAACTCTATTCTGGAGGGATTTGATTTGTGACTCCGACTTAAAATGTAATATACATGGATGAAATAAAACCATTTCCAATTTCCAGCTCAAACAACGGGTGTGTTGGGGTGAAGGGTCGTGGACAGCAGGGGGTTCTGGGACCGTGTGTGTGTGTGTGTGTGTGTGTGTGTGAGAAGGTGAACCCTGAGGAGCAGGAGGGAGAATGGGCTATCAGTGTCTTCTCGCTCACTCACACACACACACACACACACACACACACACACACACACACACACACACACACACACACACACGGCATTCCTCCAGGTATTTACCTGTTTATTTACACTAGATCCGATGGGAGAAACGTGC
>CM055748.1:16065750-16078250 GCA_029465975.1 Dallia pectoralis | reverse complement strand
CGGATAAGGACGAGGACAGACATATATGAGAATGATAAGGATGAGGACAGGCGTATATGAGACTGATAAGGATGAGGACAGGCATATATGAGACGGATAAGGATGAAGACAGGCATATATGAGACTGATAAGGATGAGGACAGACATATATGAGACAGATAAGGATGAGGACAGGCATATATGAGACTGATAAGGATGAAGACAGGCATATATGAGACTGATAAGGATGAGGACAGACATATATGAGACGGATAAGGATGAGGACAGACATATATGAGACTGATAAGGATGAGGACAGGCATATATGAGACGGATAAGGATGAAGACAGGCATATATGAGACTGATAAGGACGAGGACAGACATATATGAGACGGATAATGATGAAGACAGACATATATGAGAGTGATAAGGACGAGGACAGACATATATGAGACTGATAAGGATAAGGACAGGCATATATGAGACTGATAAGGATGAGGACAGACATATATGAGACTGATAAGGATGAGGACAGGCATATATGAGACTTATAAGGATGAGGACAGCCATATATGAGACTGATAAGGATGAGGACAGACATATATGAGACTGATAAGGATGAGGACAGGCATATATGAGACTGATAAGGATGAGGACAGGCATATATGAGACGGATAAGGATGAAGACAGGCATATATGAGACTGATAAGGATGAGGACAGACATATATGAGACGGATAAGGATGAGGACAGGCATATATGAGACTGATAAGGATGAGGACAGACATATATGAGACAGATAAGGATGAGGACAGACATATATGAGACTGATAAGGATGAGGACAGGCATATATGAGACTGATAAGGATGAAGACAGGCATATATGAGACTGATAAGGATGAGGACAGACATATATGAGACGGATAAGGATGAGGACAGACATATATGAGACTGATAAGGATGAGGACAGGCATATATGAGACGGATAAGGATGAAGACAGGCATATATGAGACTGATAAGGACGAGGACAGACATATATGAGACGGATAATGATGAAGACAGACATATATGAGAGTGATAAGGACGAGGACAGACATATATGAGACGGATAAGGACGAGGACAGGCATATATGAGACGGATAAGGACAAGGACAGACATATATGACACTGATAAGGACAAGGACAGGCATATATGAGACTGATAAGGATGAGGACAGACATATATGAGACTGATAAGGATGAGGACAGGCATATATGAGACTGATAAGGATGAGGACAGGCATATATGAGACGGATAAGGATGAAGACAGGCATATATGAGACTGATAAGGATGAGGACAGACATATATGAGACGGATAAGGATGAGGACAGGCATATATGAGACTGATAAGGATGAGGACAGACATATATGAGACTAATAAGGATGAGGACAGGCATATATGAGACTGATAAGGATGAGGACAGACATATATGAGACGGATAAGGATGAAGACAGGCATATATGAGACTGATAAGGATGAGGACAGGCATATATGAGACGGATAAGGACGAGGACAGACATATATGAGACTGATAAGGATGAGGACAGGCATATATGAGACTGATAAGGATGAGGACAGGCATATATGAGACGGATAAGGATGAAGACAGGCATATATGAGACTGATAAGGATGAGGACAGACATATATGAGACTAATAAGGATGAGGACAGACATATATGAGACGGATAAGGATGAAGACAGGCATATATGAGACTGATAAGGATGAGGACAGGCATATATGAGACGGATAAGGACGAGGACAAACATATATGAGAATGATAAGGATGAGGACAGGCATATATGAGACTGATAAGGATGAGGACAGGCATATATGAGACGGATAAGGATGAAGACAGGCATATATGAGACTGATAAGGATGAGGACAGACATATATGAGACAGATAAGGATGAGGACAGGCATATATGAGACTGATAAGGATGAGGACAGACATATATGAGACTGATAAGGATGAGGACAGACATATATGAGACGGATAATGATGAGGACAGGCATATATGAGACAGATAAGGACAAGGACAGTCAGATAAATAAAAGTGACAGTGTGTGTCTGGTCATGCTGAGGCAGTGGGCTAGGTTCTGTCACCAGGACGACACAGTCAGATGAAATAATGGTACCATAACCAACCATACAACCAAACCCACAGTCTGTTTATAACATCTGCTACCTCTTGTATGGAAACCTTAAGCATTCTGGCACTATATGGCTCTATATTGACCTATTACAAGGTTCTCATAAAGCCCTTTTACAACTACAGTTGGGCATTAACAAACACCCAGCCTGATACATGACATAGCATGCATCTACGGGTTAAACGTAATATTGTTCTGACATTCATTGGCAGAACAAAACAAATGAGGTTTCACACGTATAAAGAACACAGACTACGACAACCTGTGAAGCTCTGGTGAACTCCATGTCCAAGAGGGTTTAGGCAGTGCTGGAAAAGGATGGTGGCCACACAGAATATTGACACCTTGGGCCCAATTTGGACATTTTGACTTAGGGGTGTACTCAATTATGTGTGTTGAGTTATTTTAAGTAAATGCACACTTTTATACAAGCTGTAGCAAAGTGTAATTTCTTCATTGTGGTCACATGAAAAGATATAATCAAATATCTACAAATATGTGAGGGGTGTACTCACTTTTGTGAGATACTTTATATGAGAATCTGATCTTTGGCAACATCATCCTATTAAAGTAGTGGTTTCCTATATGGAAGAAAATCTGTCTCACCAGATTCTGAAGCTGAATTTCTAGCACTGAATATATTTGCATACAAGATTCAGTGTCTAAAAAATGTTAGAAATTCGGTGCAAAAAAATTATTTATTTGGGATTAGAAATATGAAATGAGAGGAGCGATGTTTAATAGAATGATCTGGAGCCTGTAGATGTGATAGAGGGAGAGGAGGAGGAGGAAGGGTGGTGGAGAGAGGGAGAGGAGGAGGAGGAGGAAGGGTGGTGGAGAGAGGGAGAGGAGGAGGAGGAGGAACGGTGGTGGAGAGAGGAAGAGGAGGAGGAGGAGGAAGGGTGGTGGAGAGAGGGAGAGGAGGAGGAGGAAGGGTGGTGGAGAGAGGGAGAGGAGGAGGAGGAGGAAGGGTGGTGGAGAGAGGGAGAGGAGGAGGAGGAGGAGGAAGGGTGGTGGAGAGAGGGAGAGGAGGAGGAGGAGGAAGGGTGGTGGAGAGAGGAAGAGGAGGAGGAGGAGGAAGGGTGGTGGAGAGAGGAAGAGGAGGAGGAGGAAGGGTGGTGGAGAGAGGAAGAGGAGGAGGAGGAAGGGTGGTGGAGAGAGGGAGAGGAAGGGGAGGAATGGAGAGAGGAAGAGGAGGAGGAGGAAGGGTGGTGGAGAGAGGGAGAGGAAGGGGGAGGAATGGAGAGAGGAAGAGGAGGAGGAGGAAGGGTGGTGGAGAGAGGGAGAGGAGGAGGAGGAGGAAGGGTGGTGGAGAGAGGAAGAGGAGGAGGAGGAGGAAGGGTGGTGGAGAGAGGAAGAGGAGGAGGAGGAGGAAGGGTGGTGGAGAGAGGAAGAGGAGGAGGAGGAGGAAGGGTGGTGGAGAGAGGGAGAGGAGGAGGAGGAGGAAGGGTGGTGGAGAGAGGAAGAGAGAAAAAAGAATACAAGAGGAAAAGAAAGGGAGAGGGAAAGAGTTAGATACAGAGAGAAAGTGTGCTAGAGAGAGATGAAGAGGAGGGCTGAGACAGACAGAGAGGAAGAAGAAAAAAGAACAGTGTTAAGAAGAGACAGAGGAAGTTAGAAAGAGACAGACAGACAGACAGACAGAGACAGAAAGAGAGAGACAGTGGGTGTAAACAGCGGGAGGAGACAGAGGGAGAGAGGCGGAGACAGATGTATCTGTGGGTGAGGTTAAGACTGAGGTAGAGAGTGAGGAAGAGGTCACAGCTCTTGACCTTACATCATCCATTGGAACATATAAACAGGCCCTGTCACCTTTCCATAAACACTGGCTCCCTCCCCAATGACACCCTATTCCACATACAGTGCACTACTTTCCCTGTGGGAATTAGGGACTAGGGCATAGAGAACCATTTGGAACTCCCACACTGGGACAAATGGAGCTGCTGGTTCCTGAGCAGAGGGCTGGGCTGGCTTGTGCACATGGTTTGAAACCTCTATTTACAGAGTGTGCAAAGAAAATGAATGTCATGCATACACAAGAAGTGTGTGTGTGTGTGTGTGTGTGTGTGTGTGTGTGTGTGTGTGTGTGTGTGTGTGTGTGTGTGTGTGTGTGTGTGTGTGTGTGTGTGTGTGTGTGTGTGTGTGTGTGTGTGTGTTAGGTGTGTACATACAGTGTACAGGATATATAGAGAAACACACACTAGTTCTGTCCAGAACCATAAGAGGCTATTCTTCCTCAGATCAGGTCTAGCCTGAGTTGCTGTACAAAAATATACTCTAGTGAGAGACATTTCTGTCAACACACACGCATGTGCGAACAACTGTGTTACTTTAGTCACATGCAAACCACATAAGCACAAACGCACACACTTTGGTAACACAACCGCTCTACACTCTGGCCGTCTGTTTCTAACTGTTTGGATCTGTTTCATTGGCGCACAGAAGTGCAAGAAAACAGACATTTGAATTCAAACACACACATAGAGTTACTACCTCTCCTTCTACTCTCTGTTACACACACACACACACACACACAGACACTTTGTGTCCCGCCAGCTTGTTTTCACATACAGAGAACCGGGCCAGAGTGAAGAACGAGGGAACACCAGGTACTGGATCAGTTTCCATCTCATCATGTTCAAATCTCTCCTACTGGAAGTCTCTAGAGTTATCTGGAATTTCAGAAATCTACTGAGTTCTCAAACCTCTTTGCAAAGTTATTGCTTTAAGAAAGACGTAAAAAGACAGAGTGGAGGCACCATTAAATCTCATTAAACTTTAAAGTAGATTATGACTGTGTCCTAGAGATAACATCCAAAAAGGCTTCAGTTGAAAAAATGTATTTACTACAAATTTAAAACTATTATGTGCAATTGTTTTGTAGGGCATGTAAAATGTTTTTTTTTGTCACTGATATAATAAGACGAACCATTGAAATTCACCTCCGCTGATATACAGTTAAATCTGGAATAGACTCCAGGAGGGCTTAACCCCAAGTCAGGGGTCATAGAATGATGACATGTTCTGCTTTCTGCGCAGAAATAAGAGAATTAAATAGGAAATGAATGTTAGTGTTGTGTTGAGCTGCAATATGGTGGTCCATTAATAGCCTGGCCAGCTGGTGCAGGTGTGGTGAAAGAGGAGAGAGAGATCAGAAGAGAGAAAGAGAGATCAGAAGAGAGATAGAAAGAGAGAGAGAGAGAGAGCAAAATAGAGATAGAAAAAGAGAGAGACAGAGAGAGAGACGGAGAGATAGAGGGAGAGAGAGAGAGAGGGCAATGTGAGGGCCCTGTAGTAATAACCAACATCTCAAGGTTCAATAACAGAACATCTAGTACCCAACATCTCAAGGTTCTATAACAGAACATCTAGTACCCAACATCTCAAGGTTCTATAACAGAACATCTAGTACCCAACATCTCAAGGTTCTATAAACAGAACATCTAGTTCTATAACAGAACATCTAGTACATCTCAAGGTTCTATAACAACATCTAGTACCCAACATCTCAGGATCTATAACAGAAAATCTAGTACCCAACATCTCAAGGTTCTATAACAGAACATCTAGTACCCAACATCTCAAGGTTCTATAACAGAACATCTAGTACCCAACATCTCAAGGTTCTATAACAGAACATCTAGTACCCAACATCTCAAGGTTCTATAACAGAACATCTAGTACCCAACATCTCAAGGTTCTATAGCAGAACATCTAGTACCCAACATCTCAAGGTTCTATAACAGAACATCTAGTACCCGACATCTCAAGGTTCTATAACAGAACATCTAGTACCCAACATCTCAAGGATCTATAACAGAACATCTAGTACCCAACATCTCAAGGTTCTATAACAGAACATCTAGTACCCAACATCTCAAGGTTCTATAACAGAACATCTAGTACCTAACATCTCAAGGTTCTATAACAGAACATCTAGTACCCAACATCTCAAGGTTCTATAACAGAACATCTAGTACCCAACATCTCAAGCTTCTATAACAGAACATCTAGTACCCAACATCTCAAGGTTCTATAACAGAACATCTAGTACCCAACATCTCAAGGATCTATAACAGAACATCTAGTACCCAACATCTCAAGGTTCTATAACAGAACATCTAGTACCCAACATCTCAAGGTTCTATAACAGAACATCTAGTACCCAACATCTCAAGGTTCTATAAGAGAACATCTAGTACCCAACATCTCAAGGTTCTATAACAGAACATCTAGTACCCAACATCTCAAGTTTCTATAAAAGAACATCTAGTACCCAACATCTCAAGGTTCTATAACAGAACATCTAGTACCCAACATCTCAAGGTTCTATAACAGAACATCTAGTACCCAACATCTCAAGGTTCTATAACAGAACATCTAGTACCCAACATCTCAAGGTTCTATAACAGAACATCTAGTACCCAACATCTCAAGGTTCTATAACAGAACATCTAGTACCCAACATCTCAAGGTTCTATAAAAGAACATCTAGTACCCACCTCTGGTTCTATAACAGAACATCTAGTACCCAACTCTGGCTCTATAACAGAACATCTAGTACCCAACTCTTGTTCTGTAATATAACATTCGGTCACATGGGTTCACAATTTGTTCCTGATTCTCAACTGGATTCTGGTCTGCAACTTAATTCTGTCTCAAAGAATAATCCAGGTTTGAGTTTAATCCGGGTTTGAGTCCAACATGATAGGGAGAAAGGGACTACAATGGGCTCTTTGAATATTAGCATAGAATAGTACCTTGAACCTCTTTCACAGACTGGTTGAAAGGCACATACAAACCTACAAATCTGTTAACTATCATTTTCTCAAAGTCAATGGTTTGAAAATTACTAAGGATGTAGATGAAAATTATGTAAAAGTCACTAAAAGTCACTCAGGTGTTTACTCCGGTCTTTACTCAGGTGTTTACTCCGTTCTTCACTCAGTTCTTTACTCAGTTCTTCACACCGGTCTTTACTCCGTTCTTTACTCAGGTGTTTACTCCGTTCTTTACTCAGTTCTTTACTCAGTTCTTTACTCCGGTCTTTACTCCGGTCTTTACTCAGGTCTTTACTCAGGTCTTTACTCAGGTCTTTACTCCGGTCTTTACTCCGGTCTTTACTCCGGTCTTTACTCCGGTCTTTACTCAGGTCTTTACTCCGTTCTTTACTCCGGTCTTTACTCCGGTCTTTACTCCGGTCTTTACTCCGGTCTTTACTCCGGTCTTTACTCCGGTCTTTACTCCGGTCTTTACTCAGTTCTTTACTCAGTTCTTTACTCCGGTCTCTACTCCGTTCTCTACTCCGTTCTCTACTCAGTTCTTTACTCCGGTCTTTACTCAGTTCTTTACTCCGGTCTTTACTCCGGTCTTTACTCCGGTCTTTACTCAGGTCTTTACTCAGGTCTTTACTCAGGTCTTAACTCCGGTCTTTACTCCGGTCTTTACTCCGGTCTTTACTCCGGTCTTTACTCCATTCTTAACTCCGGTCTTTACTCCGTTCTTTACTCCGTTCTTTACTCAGGTCTTTACTCCGGTCTTTACTCCGTTCTTTACTCAGGTGTTTACTCCGGTCTTTACTCCGGTCTTTACTCCGGTCTTTACTCCGGTCTTTACTCAGGTCTTTACTCAGGTCTTTACTCAGGTCTTTACTCAGGTCTTTACTCAGGTCTTTACTCCGGTCTTTACTCCGTTCTTTACTCCGGTCTTTACTCCGGTCTTTACTCCGGTCTTTACTCCGGTCTTTACTCAGGTCTTTACTCAGGTCTTTACTCAGGTCTTTACTCAGGTCTTTACTCAGGTCTTTACTCAGGTCTTTACTCCGGTCTTTACTCCGGTCTTTACTCCGTTCTTTACTCCGGTCTTTACTCCGTTCTTTACTCCGGTCTTTACTCAGGTCTTTACTCAGGTCTTTACTCAGGTCTTTACTCAGGTCTTTACTCAGGTCTTTACTCAGGTCTTAACTCCGGTCTTTACTCCGGTCTTTACTCCGGTCTTTACTCCGTTCTTAACTCCGGTCTTTACTCCGTTCTTTACTCAGTTCTTTACTCCGTTCTTTACTCCGGTCTTTACTCAGTCTTTACTCAGGTCTTCACCCTGTCTGGTAGCAGGTATGGAGTCTGGACACACACTCCCCCCTCTGGTAGCAGGTATGGAGTCTGAACACACACTCCCCCCTCTGGTAGCAGGTATGGAGTCTGAACACACACTCCCCCTCACACACTCCCCCCTCTGGTAGCAGGTATGGAGTCTGAACACACACTCCCCCCTCTGGTAGCAGGTATGGAGTCTGAACACACACTCCCCCCTCTGGTAGCAGGTATGGAGTCTGAACACACACTCCCCCCTCTGGTAGCAGGTATGGAGTCTGAACACACACTCCCCCCTCTGGTAGCAGGTATGGAGTCTGAACACACACTCCCCCCTCTGGTAGCAGGTATGGAGTCTGAACACACACTCCCCCTCTGGTAGCAGGTATGGAGTCTGACACACACTCCCCACTCTGGTAGCAGGTATGGAGTCTGGACACACACTCCCCCCTCTGGTAGCAGGTATGGAGTCTGGACACACACTCCCCCTTATGCAGCAGCACACATTTTGGTTTTATGGTGTGTATAAATGTTCCTTCATGGTGTGTGTAAATGTTCCTTCACGGTGTGTGTTCTTCATGCCGTGTATGTTTTCTCCACGGTGTTCTACACACAATTCAAAGGGGAGTGAAGCGTATCTAATGAGATCAGTGGTGGAGGTTTGACTAACAAGTGAGATCTTAGGTCAAAGGTTGACCAAATGGCCAGCTGTCTTTCCGTGATCTTTAGCCCAGCAATAAACCATTTACTTTCATCTGTGTGTGTGTGTGTGTGTGTGTTGTGTGTGTGTGTGTGTGTGTGTGTGTGTGTGTGTGTGTGTGTGTGTGTGTGTGTGTGTGTGTGTGTGTGTGTGTGTGTGTGTGTGTGTGTGTGCGTGTGTGTGTGTGTGTGGCTATATGTGTGTGTGTGTGTGTGTGTGTGTGTGTGGCTATGTGTGTGTGTGGCTATGTGTGTGTGTGTGTGGCTATGTGTGGCTATGTGTGTGTGTGTGTGTTTGTGTGTGTGTGTGTGATACTAAACCTCTACTATGTTGATGCTACTGTAGAAATTAAAATAACTGATTTGTCAGTAAATTTGGGGGCAGTCTGTACTTCCCCTATTCATGTTACCAGTTCAGTCTGTACTTCCCCTATTCATGTTACCAGTTCAGTCTGTACTTCCCCTATTCATGTTACCAGTTCAGTCTGTACTTCCCCTATTCATGTTACCAGTTCAGTCTGTACTTCCCCTATTCATGTTACCAGTTCAGTCTGTACTTCCTCTATTCATGTTACCAGTTCAGTCTGTACTTCCCCTATTCATGTTACCAGTTCAGTCTGTACTTCCTCTATTCATGTTACCAGTTCAGTCTGTACTTCCCTATTCATGTTACCAGTTCAGTCTGTACTTCCTCTATTCATGTTACCAGTTCAGTCTGTACTTCCTCTATTCATGTTACCAGTTCAGTCTGTACTTCTTCTATTCATGTAACCAGTTCAGTCTGTACTTCCTCTATTCATGTTACCAGTTCAGTCTGTACTTCCCCTATTCATGTTACCAGTTCAGTCTGTACTTCCCCTATTCATGTTACCAGTTCAGTCTGTACTTCCCCTATTCATGTTACCAGTTCAGTCTGTACTTCCTCTATTCATGTTACCAGTTCAGTCTGTACTTCCCCTATTCATGTTACCAGTTCAGTCTGTACTTCCTCTATTCATGTTACCAGTTCAGTCTGTACTTCCTCTATTCATGTTACCAGATCAGTCTGTACTTCCCCTATTCATGTTACCAGTTCAGTCTGTACTTCCTCTATTCATGTTACCAGTTCAGTCTGTGTCTCCCCTATTCATGTTACCAGTTCAGTCTGTACTTCCCCTATTCATGTTACCAGTTCAGTCTGTACTTCCCCTATTCATGTTACCAGTTCAGTCTGTACTTCCTCTATTCATGTTACCAGTTCAGTCTGTACTTCCTCTATTCATGTTACCAGTTCAGTCTGTACTTCCCCTATTCATGTTACCAGTTCAGTCTGTACTTCCCCTATTCATGTTACCAGTTCAGTCTGTACTTCCTCTATTCATGTTACCAGTTCAGTCTGTACTTCTTCTATTCTTGTAACCAGTTCAGTCTGTACTTCCTCTATTCATGTTACCAGTTCAGTCTGTACTTCCCCTATTCATGTTACCAGTTCAGTCTGTACTTCCCCCAATCATGTTACCAGTTCAGTCTGTACTTCCCCTATTCATGTTACCAGTTCAGTCTGTACTTCCTCTATTCATGTTACCAGTTCAGTCTGTACTTCCCCTATTCATGTTACCAGTTCAGTCTGTACTTCCTCTATTCATGTTACCAGTTTAGTCTGTACTTCCCCTATTCATGTTACCAGTTCAGTCTGTACTTCCTCTATTCATGTTACCAGATCAGTCTGTACTTCCTCTATTCATGTTACCAGTTCAGTCTGTACTTCTTCTATTCATGTAACCAGTTCAGTCTGTACTTCCTCTATTCATGTTACCAGTTCAGTCTGTACTTTCCCTATTCATGTTACAAGTTCAGTCTGTACTTCCCCCAATCATGTTACCAGTTCAGTCTGTACTTCCCCTATTCATGTTACCAGTTCAGTCTGTACTTCCCCTATTCATGTTACCAGTTCAGTCTGTACTTCCCCTATTTATGTTACCAGTTCAGTCTGTACTTCCCCTATTCATGTAAACAGTTCAGTCTGTACTTCCTCTATTCATGTTACCAGTTCAGTCTGTACTTCCTTTATTCATGTTACCAGATCAGTCTGTACTTCCTCTATTCATGTTACCAGTTCAGTCTGTACTTCCCCTATTCATGTTACCAGTTCAGTCTGTACTTCCTCTATTCATGTTACCAGTTCAGTCTGTACTTCCTCTATTCATGTTACCAGTTCAGTCTGTACTTCCCCTATTCATGTTACCAGTTCAGTCTGTACTTCGCCTATTTATGTTACCAGTTCAGTCTGTACTTCCCCTATTTATGTTACCAGTTCAGTCTGTACTTCCCCTATTCATGTTACCAGTTCAGTCTGTACTTCCTCTATTCATGTTACCAGTTCAGTCTGTACTTCCTCTATTCATGTTACCAGTTCAGTCTGTACTTCCTCTATTCATGTTACCAGTTCAGTCTGTACTTCCTCTATTCATGTTACCAGTTCAGTCTGTACTTCCCTATTCATGTTACCAGTTCAGTCTGTACTTCCTCTATTCATGTTACCAGTTCAGTCTGTACTTCCTCTATTCATGTTACCAGTTCAGTCTGTACTTCCTCTATTCATGTTACCAGTTCAGTCTGTACTTCCCCTATTCATGTTACCAGATCAGTCTGTACTTCCCCTATTCATGTTACCAGATCAGTCTGTACTTCCCCTATTCATGTTACCAGTTCAGTCTGTACTTCCCCTATTCATGTTACCAGATCAGTCTGTACTTCCCCTATTCATGTTACCAGTTCAGTCTGTACTTCCCCTATTCATGTTACCAGTTCAGTCTGTACTTCCCCTATTCATGTTACCAGTTCAGTCTGTACTTCCCCTATTCATGTTACCAGTTCAGTCTGTACTTCCCCTATTCATGTTACCAGTTCAGTCTGTACTTCCCCTATTCATGTTACCAGTTCAGTCTGTACTTCCCTATTCATGTTACCAGTTCAGTCTGTACTTCCCTATTCATGTTACCAGTTCAGTCTGTACTTCCCCTATTCATGTTACCAGATCAGTCTGTACTTCCCTATTCATGTTACCAGTTCAGTCTGTACTTCCCTATTCATGTTACCAGTTCAGTCTGTACTTCCCTATTCATGTTACCAGTTCAGTCTGTACTTCCTCTATTCATGTTACCAGTTCAGTCTGTACTTCCCTATTCATTCAGTGTCTGTACTTCATGTTACAGTTCTCTGTACTTCCTCTATTCATGTTACCAGTTCAGTCTGTCTGTACTTCCCCTATTCATGTTACCAGTTCAGTCTGTACTTCCCTATTCATGTTACCAGTTCAGTCTGTACTTCCCTATTCATGTTACCAGTTCAGTCTGTACTTCCTTCTATTCATGTTACCAGTTCAGTCTGTACTTCCCATGTTCAGTTCAGTTACCAGTTACCAGTTCAGTCTGTACTTCCCTATTCATGTTACAGTTCAGTCTGTACTTCCTGTACTTCCTCTATTCATGTTACCAGTTCAGTCTGTACTTCCCTATTCATGTTACCAGTTCAGTCTGTACTTCCCCTATTCATGT
>CM055748.1:16058250-16063250 GCA_029465975.1 Dallia pectoralis | reverse complement strand
GTTGGTTGACAGCGTGTGTTTGATTGACAGGAATACCTGTCACAGTAGACAGGCAGAATGACTGATTGTGCGCTTGAGCCTAAAAACCTTTAAGACCTGCCAGTTACTGTCACTAAATACTAGGTGATGTGCAGGAACATAAGTCACATGCAGAGCTGGAGTCACGTTATGCTATTTACTAAAACACAACAAGATAAACACCGGACAGAAAATACTAAATGAAACACCCACCGATACAGACACGTAGAGTTATATAATGCAAAGCAATGTGAAACACAAACTAGTGAACTAAATACCCCTCCTGATTACCAAACGAAAGCTGTTGTGCATCATGAAACATAAACCAAACGAAAGATTACAGGTGGCCAACTGAAACTGCACACGGAGTGAAGAACGAAAGTCCCCAACCCTGTGACAGTTTCTGATAGAGGTGAGTGTTGTATTTAAACACTGTTGCTGTTGAGTGAATGTATTTTCATAGTTCGCTTTAAATGCGCAATCTCATTTCATTTCAACTGGTTAGTGTTTTTTGCCATTCTCGGTTTGTTTCATATAAATAAACCTGTTTGAACAGAAATACCTGACCTGCAAATTGTCCTGCCATAAGGGAGGAATATAGCATGTAAGGCCGTTGCGGTGAGGTCAGAAGAAGGCTGGAGAAATATTAGGGAACAGAAAGGTCAGAGGTGAGGCACGCCATATGCCATCTTCTCTAATCTACAAACCACATGATCCCACTTCTAACCAAACGACTGTCCTTATGGTTCCGTCTCTCATTCCCTTCTAGCTCTTCCTACTTCCTTGAGGTGATAAAACATCTATCCTGTTCCGGAATGTTCACATGCTGTTCATATTAGAAGCAGATATACAACCACACTGGTTTGAAGCACCTGTTCCATAACTAGCAGGGTCTGACCAGTGTGGAGTCTTGTGGACTGTGTCTCTCTGGCTGCCTTGTACCTGAACTTCTAAAGGGTTGAGCATTTTGCAGGGCACTTGTCCTGATATAAAACTGTCAGAGTACTTATTCGGCCAGATAGAGGGAGCTACATCCATACCTGTCTTGTAATACAACGGGTAACAACAGTAGCAGGACAAGCAGTCATAATGGTATTTCCTTAATGGGCCAGGTTGAATGGGGATGGAGGCAGGTGAGTAAAGGTTAGAGGTCAACATGTGAGGTGTGGAACAGAGAAGAGATGCAATTGGACCAGATACATGTGAGGTGTAGAACAGAGAAGAGATGCCATTGGACCAGATACATGTGAGGTGTAGACCAGAGAAGAGATGCCATTGGACCAGATACATGAGAGGTGTAGAACAGAGAAGAGATGCCATTGGACCAGATACATGTGAGGTGTAGACCAGAGAAGAGATGCCATTGGACCAGATACATGTGAAGTGTAGACCAGAGAAGAGATGCCATTGGACCAGATACATGTGAGGTGTAGAACAGAGAAGAGATGCCATTGGACCAGATACATGTGAGGTGTAGATCAAGTGGTGTTGGGGGTTCTCCTGTCTACATCTTCTCTACATCTTCTCATTGGACCAGATACATGAGAGGTGTAGACCAGAGAAGAGATGCCATTGGACCAGATACATGTGAGGTGTAGATCAAGTGGTGTTGGGGGGGTTCTTGGATCCTGTCTACATCTTCTCTACATCTTCTCATTGGACCAGATACATGTGAAGTGTAGAACAGAGAAGAGATGCCATTGGACCAGATACATGTGAGGTGTAGATCAAGTGGTGTTGGGGGGGTTCTCCTGTCTACATCTTCTCTACATCTTCTCATTGGACCAGATACATGTGAAGTGTAGAACAGAGAAGAGATGCCATTGGACCAGATACATGTGAGGTGTAGACCAGAGAAGAGATGCCATTGGACCAGATACATGTGAGGTGTAGACCAGAGAAGAGATGCCATTGGACCAGATACATGTGAGGTGTAGACCAGAGAAGAGATGCCATTGGACCAGATACATGTGAGGTGTAGAACAGAGAAGAGATGCCATTGGACCAGATACATGTGAGGTGTAGACCAGAGAAGAGATGCCATTGGACCAGATACATGAGAGGTGTAGAACAGAGAAGAGATGCCATTGGACCAGATACATGTGAGGTGTAGATCAAGTGGTGTTGGGGGGGTTCTCCTGTCTACATCTTCTCTACATCTTCTCATTGGACCAGATACATGTGAAGTGTAGAACAGAGAAGAGATGCCATTGGACCAGATACATGAGAGGTGTAGACCAAGTGGTGTTGGGGGGGTTCTCCTGTCTACATCTTCTCTTTTTAAGTTACACCTCTCTTTTATCTCCTTTATATACAGACGTCCTACCTGTCATCCTTTACAAACTAGGAAATGAAGGAAGGACACAATAGAAACTTAAAAACACAGTAGTAAATGTTCACTAACTGGTTGGGCATGTAAGATTAGATGTGCAGGTACTATAGACATTGGATAAGAGTTATTTCAATCATGCATGGGTTGTACAGTATGTGGACATTTGGTGTGGAATAGAAACATTCCACGGTTCTCTGAAATTGTGGACATTTGGATGTGTAACCATCATTCTGTGTCAGTACGCCAGCTGAGGATGTGACAGCTCCACCTGTGGGCGGTGTTCGGCGGTCGTCTTCCCCGGCTTATTAGTCATCACCGAATCTCCGCCCCCCTGCACACCTTGTTCAGTACTATCTATTACACACACCTGGTGTCCATTCCCCCATTAGTCTCCTATATAAGCTTCCTCTGTTGGGTCATGTCTCATCATTGCACACACCTGGTGTCCATTCCCCCATTAGTCTCCTATATAGGCTTCCTCTGTTGGGTCATGTCTCATCATTGCACACACCTGGTGTCCATTCCCCCATTAGTCTCCTATATAGGCTTCCTCTGTTGGGTCATGTCTCATTATTACACACACCTGGTGTTCATTCCCCCATTAGTCTCCTATATAGGCTTCCTCTGTTGGGTCATGTCTCATCATTACACACACCTGGCGTTCATTCCCCCATTAGTCTCCTATATAGGCTTCCTCTGTTGGATCATGTCTCATCATTACACACCTGGTGTCCATTCCCCCATTAGTCTCCTATATAGGCTTCCTCTGTTGGGTCATGTCTCATCATTACACACACCTGGTGTCCATTCCCCAATTAGTCTCCTATATAGGCTTCCTCTGTTGGGTCATGTCTCATCATTACACACACCTGGTGTCCATTCCCCCATTAGTCTCCTATATAGGCTTCCTCTGTTGGGTCATGTCTCATCATTACACACACCTGGTGTCCATTCCCCCATTAGTCTCCTATATAGGCTTCCTCTGTTGGGTCATGACTCATCATTACACACACCTGGTGTCCATTCCCCCATTAGTCTCCTATATAGGCTTCCTCTGTTGGGTCATGTCTCATCATTACACACACCTGGTGTCCATTCCCCCATTAGTCTCCTATATAGGCTTCCTCTGTTGGGTCATGTCTCATCATTACACACACCTGGTGTCCATTCCCCCATTAGTCTCCTATATAGGCTTCCTCTGTTGGGTCATGTCTCATCATTACACACACCTGGTGTCCATTCCCCCATTAGTCTCCTATATAGGCTTCCTCTGTTGGGTCATGTCTCATCATTACACACACCTGGTGTCCATTCCCCCATTAGTCTCCTATATAGGCTTCCTCTGTTGGGTCATGTCTCATCATTACACACACCTGGTGTCCATTCCCCCATTAGTCTCCTATATAGGCTTCCTCTGTTGGGTCATGTCTCATCATTACACACACCTGGTGTCCATTCCCCCATTAGTCTCCTATATAGGCTTCCTCTGTTGGGTCATGTCTCATCATTACACACACCTGGTGTTCATTCCCCCATTAGTCTCCTATACAGGCTTCCTCTGTTGGGTCATGTCTTATCATTACACACACCTGGTGTCCATTCCCCCATTAGTCTCCTATATAGGCTTCCTCTGTTGGGTCATGTCTTTGTGTGGAATTGTTAAGTGTTACTTGTGTATGTACCTGTTGAATGAATCTCGTTGTGAGATTGACATTATAGTTCTCCGTGTGAGGAGTCGTTCTTGCTTCCTGTATGCGCTGCGACGTATCTGGCTGTTTGTTAACTTAAGTACACAGCTATTTAAATGCTCTACGGCGTTCTTTGGACTTAAATAAATAAACTGTAAAGAACGCCATCTGTTCCTGTGCCTGGCGTAATCCTTCCGTCCACCTCCACTCGTGACATTCTGCCTTAATAATATTCTGGTTCTCAGCCATATTCTGTTGTTTACAAACTGCTGATTCTGTTGATCGAGAGGATATGGTGAATGTAATAAAACCACTTCAAAAGTACACCAACTGTAATGGGGAAAAGACACAACAGCACTTTACCATTACTAAACCAAACGCCTCAAGGTTCTACAATTATTTATTTAACATGTGCTTATGGGTTAATGATTGAAGTCATTTTTCTGTAAGAATCGCAGGTCTTAAGACTTCTTGGCCAGGTTCTAAAATCCTAAAAAGTTTCTAAAGACCTTTTAAATAAATCTGCCAGGTTCTAAAGACCTAAAAAGGTTCAGAAGACCTGCTGAATAAAATGTACACAGTTAATACTAAAATGTAATGTTTTAAATGTACTTAATGCCAGTAAACAGGTTGCTATGAATATAAAATGAATGCATTTTTGTTTCTTTGTATGAATTGTGCTGTATAAATAAACTTGGTTGCTTGCAATTGAGGATAAACCTACAATAAACTCTATGAAGGCAGACTACTATTAAAGGTTGCCGTGTCTCTGATTCAAATGACTTGTCTGTTATAAAACAGAAGTACAGAGAAGGATTGGACTACAGAGAACAAAAAACAACATCTGACAGGAAAGAAAAAGAAAGAGAGGAGAGAAGAAAACGGGTTCAAAAGTCAACCTTGAGTCAGTGTGTGTGTGTGTGTGTGTGTGTGTGTGTGTGTATGTGTGTGTGTGTGTGTGT
>CM055748.1:16013250-16053250 GCA_029465975.1 Dallia pectoralis | reverse complement strand
TGTCTCAGTCACTAAACCCTGCCTATATTTAAACTCCTTATTGAAACTACAAGCAGCTTACTTCCTGAACTGCCAGCCAAGTCAGCTGCCGGTCAGCCAAAAGGTCTTAAAGTTACCTCCGAATCAATGACTCTGACCCACATGGCATCAACCCACTTAACGACTGCAGGACTTAAAGCATAAATCCTACAGGCTCTGGTCAAACAACGCAATGCAAACGCAGCCTTTTCAACCAAAAGATAAGATCACTGCACTAGATAAGATCACTGTCACTCCAGAGACAGGGAGTGTGTGTGTGTGTGTGTGTGTGTGTGTCTATTTGAGCTCTCCAGTCAGACAGATCTCAGAGACAGGGAGTGTGTGTGTGTGTGTGTGTGTGTGTGTGTGTGTGTGTGTCTATTTGAGCTCTCCAGCCAGACGACCACAGGCACGTTCTGTCTGTTTCTGAGATGCTGTTGAACTTGATACATGGTGGTGATGTCACATTTAGGCTGTGATAACCTGTTGCTCTGCTGGTCCAGATACTTTAATGAGAATATTAGACTGAAGGTGGAGATTAGAGTACATGAGAACAGTGGCCCAGGGTGGTCTAATGAGGTTAAATCTCACATACAGCCCTTTAACTCTCCCTCGTCTCTTCAACACATTTCTATTATTATGTGTCATTGAGCAGACGCTCTTATCATGGAGAATATGTACATTTTCATACTGTCTCTCTCTGGGAAATAAACCCGTATTATGCATGTGCCAGGATCGACTGAGCAAAAATCGAAATAACAAAAACCACACTACGTCTTAAAACAATTGTAAAATATTTTTACATCTAGGCTGGACCAGTATAGGTTCGCAAGTGTGTCAGAAATATATATTTTGCTATTTTGCCTTGGAATCATTATACATTTAGAAATAAAATTATTATAACGTACTATAGTAAATACAGAAACCAAAAATAACAAAATGTAAGTCTAATACCTTTTCAATATGCAACGTTGAATCTGTTCAAAAGCATTACGTTGGATAGTGCTAATCAACAGCAGTCTTTATAACTATTGGATAGTGCTAATCAACAGCAGTCTTTATAACTATTAGATAGTGCTAATCAACAGCAGTCTTTATAACTATTAGATAGTGCTAATCAACAGCAGTCTTTATAACTATTGGATAGTGCTAATCAACAGCAGTCTTTATAACTATTGGATAGTGCTAATCAACAGCAGTCTTTATAACTATTGGATAGTGCTAATCAACAGCAGTCTTTATAACTATTGGTGCTAATCAGTGCTAATCAACAGCAGTCTTTATAACTATTGGATAGTGCTAATCAACAGCAGTCTTTATAACCATTGGATAGTGCTAATCAACAGCAGTCTTTATAACTATTGGATAGTGCTAATCAACAGCAGTCTTTATAACTATTGGATAGTGCTAATCAACAGCAGTCTTTATAACTATTGGATAGTGCTAATCAACAGCAGTCTTTATAACTATTGGATAGTGCTAATCAACAGCAGTCTTTATAACTATTGGTGCTAATAGTGCTAATCAACAGCAGTCTTTATAACTATTGGATAGTGCTAATCAACAGCAGTCTTTATAACTATTGGATAGTGCTAATCAACAGCAGTCTTTATAACTATTGGATAGTGCTAATCAACAGCAGTCTTTATAACTATTAGATAGTGCTAATCAACAGCAGTCTTTATAACTATTGGATAGTGCTAATCAACAGCAGTCTTTATAACTATTAGTCTTTCTTTATAACTATTGGATAGTGCTAATAAACAGTCTTTATAACTATTGCTAATCAACAGCAGTCTTTATAACTATTGGATAGTGCTAATCAACAGCAGTCTTTATAACTATTGGATAGTGCTAATCAACAGCAGTCTTTATAACTATTGGATAGTGCTAATCAACAGCAGTCTTTATAACTATTGGATAGTGCTAATCAACAGATAGTGCTAATCAACAGCAGTCTTTATAACTATTGGATAGTGCTTATTAGATAGTGCTAATCAACAGCAGTCTTTATAACTATTGGATAGTGCTAATCAACAGCAGTCTTTAAAACTATTGGATAGTGCTAATCAACAGCAGTCTTTATAACTATTGGATAGTGCTAATCAACAGCAGTCTTTATAACTATTAGATAGTGCTAATCAACAGCAGTCTTTATAACTATTGGATAGTGCTAATCAACAGCAGTCTTTATAACTATTGGATAGTGCTAATCAACAGCAGTCTTTATAACTATTGGATAGTGCTAATCAACAGCAGTCTTCATAACCATTGGATAGTGCTAATCAACAGCAGTCTTTATAACTATTGGATAGTGCAAATCAACAGCAGTCTTTATAACTATTGGATAGTGCTAATCAACAGCAGTCTTTATAACTATTGGATAGTGCTAATCAACAGCAGTCTTTATAACTATTGGATAGTGCTAATCAACAGCAGTCTTTATAACCATTGGATAGTGCTAATCAACAGCAGTCTTTATAACTATTGGATAGTGCTAATCAACAGCAGTCTTTATAACTATTGGATAGTGCTAATCAACAGCAGTCTTTATAACTATTGGATAGTGCTAATCAACAGCAGTCTTTATAACTATTGGATAGTGCTAATCAACAGCAGTCTTTATAACTATTGGATAGTGCTAATCAACAGCAGTCTTTATAACCATTGGATAGTGCTAATCAACAGCAGTCTTTATAACCATTGGATAGTGCTAATCAACAGCAGTCTTTATAACCATTGGATAGTGCTAATCAACAGCAGTCTTTATAACCATTGGATAGTGCTAATCAACAGCAGTCTTTATAACTAATCAACAGCAGTCTTTATAACTATTGGATAGTGCTAATCAACAGCAGTCTTTATAACTATTGATAGTGCTAATCAACAGCAGTCTTTATAACTATTGATAGTGCTAATCAACAGCAGTCTTTATAACTATTGGATAGTGCTAATCAACAGCAGTCTTTATAACTATTGGATAGTGCTAATCATAACTATTGGATAGTGCAGCAGTCTTTATAACTATTGGATAGTGCTAATCAACAGCAGTCTTTATAACTATTGGATAGTGCTAATCAACAGCAGTCTTTATAACTATTGGATAGTGCTAATCAACAGCAGTCTTTATAACTATTAGATAGTGCTAATCAACAGCAGTCTTTATAACTATTGGATAGTGCTAATCAACAGCAGTCTTTATAACTATTGGATAGTGCTAATCAACAGCAGTCTTTATAACTATTGGATAGTGCTAATCAACAGCAGTCTTTATAACTATTGATAGTGCTAATCAACAGCAGTCTTTATAACTATTGGATAGTGCTAATCAACAGCAGTCTTTATAACTATTGGATAGTGCTAATCAACAGCAGTCTTTATAACTATTGGATAGTGCTAATCAACAGCAGTCTTTATAACTATTGGATAGTGCTAATCAACAGCAGTCTTTATAACTATTGGATAGTGCTAATCAACAGCAGTCTTTATAACTATTGGATAGTGCTAATCAACAGCAGTCTTTATAACTATTGGATAGTGCTAATCAACAGCAGTCTTTATAACCATTGGATAGTGCTAATCAACAGCAGTCTTTATAACCATTGGATAGTGCTAATCAACAGCAGTCTTTATAACCATTGGATAGTGCTAATCAACAGCAGTCTTTATAACCATTGGATAGTGCTAATCAACAGCAGTCTTTATAACTATTGGATAGTGCTAATCAACAGCAGTCTTTATAACTATTGGATAGTGCTAATCAACAGCAGTCTTTATAACTATTGGATAGTGCTAATCAACAGCAGTCTTTATAACTATTAGATAGTGCTAATCAAGAGCAGTCTTTATAACTATTGGATAGTGCTAATCAACAGCAGTCTTTATAACTATTGGATAGTGCTAATCAACAGCAGTCTTTATAACCATTGGATAGTGCTAATCAACAGCAGTCTTTATAACCATTGGATAGTGCTAATCAACAGCAGTCTTTATAACTATTAGATAGTGCTAATCAACAGCAGTCTTTATAACCATTGGATAGTGCTAATCAACAGCAGTCTTTATAACTATTGGCTAGTGCTAATCAACAGCAGTCTTTATATTTATTAGATAGTGCTAATCAACAGCAGTCTTTATAACTATTGGATAGTGCTAATAAACAGCAGTCTTTATAACTATTGGATAGTGCTAATCAACAGCAGTCTTTATAACTATTGGATAGTGCTAATCAACAGCAGTCTTTATAACCATTGGATAGTGCTAATCAACAGCAGTCTTTATAACCATTGGATAGTGCTAATCAACAGCAGTCTTTATAACTATTGGATAGTGCTAATCAACAGCAGTCTTTATAACCATTGGATAGTGCTAATCAACAGCAGTCTTTATAACTATTAGATAGTGCTAATCAACAGCAGTCTTTATAACTATTGGATAGTGCTAATCAACAGCAGTCTTTATAACTATTGGATAGTGCTAATCAACAGCAGTCTTTATAACCATTGGATAGTGCTAATCAACAGAAGTCTTTATAACTATTGGATAGTGCTAATCAACAGCAGTCTTTATAACTATTGGATAGTGCTAATCAACAGCAGTCTTTATAACTATTGGATAGTGCTAATCAACAGCAGTCTTTATAACCATTGGATAGTGCTAATCAACAGCAGTCTTTATAACTATTGGATAGTGCTAATCAACAGCAGTCTTTATAACTATTGGATAGTGCTAATCAACAGCAGTCTTTATAACCATTGGATAGTGCTAATCAACAGCAGTCTTTATAACTATTGGATAGTGCTAATCAACAGCAGTCTTTATAACTATTGGATAGTGCTAATCAACAGCAGTCTTTATAACTCTTTATAACTGGATAGTGCTAATCAACAGCAGTCTTTATAACCATTGGATAGTGCTAATCAACAGCAGTCTTTATAACTATTGGATAGTGCTAATCAACAGCAGTCTTTATAACTATTGGATAGTGCTAATCAACAGCAGTCTTTATAACTATTGGATAGTGCTAATCAACAGCAGTCTTTATAACCATTGGATAGTGCTAATCAACAGCAGTCTTTATAACGATTGGATAGTGCTAATCAACAGCAGTCTTTATAACTATTGGATAGTGCTAATCAACAGCAGTCTTTATAACTATTGGATAGTGCTAATCAACAGCAGTCTTTATAACTATTGGATAGTGCTAATCAACAGCAGTCTTTATAACTATTGGAGTAGTGCTAATCAACAGCAGTCTTTATAACCATTGGATAGTGCTAATCAACAGCAGTCTTTATAACTATTGGATAGTGCTAATCAACAGCAGTCTTTATAACCATTGGATAGTGCTAATCAACAGCAGTCTTTATAACTATTGGATAGTGCTAATCAACAGCAGTCTTTATAACTATTGGATAGTGCTAATCAACAGAAGTCTTTATAACCATTGGATAGTGCTAATCAACAGCAGTCTTTATAACTATTGGATAGTGCTAATCAACAGCAGTCTTTATAACTATTGGATAGTGCTAATCAACAGAAGTCTTTATAACCATTGGATAGTGCTAATCAACAGCAGTCTTTATAACCATTGGATAGTGCTAATCAACAGCAGTCTTTATAACTATTGGATAGTGCTAATCAACAGCAGTCTTTATAACTATTGGATAGTGCTAATCAACAGCAGTCTTTATAACCATTAGATAGTGCTAATCAACAGCAGTCTTTATAACTATTAGATAGTGCTAATCAACAGCAGTCTTTATAACTATTAGATAGTGCTAATCAACAGCAGTCTTTATAACTATTGGATAGTGCTAATCAAGAGCAGTCTTTATAACTATTGGATAGTGCTAATCAACAGCAGTCTTTATAACTTAGATTCAACAGCAGTCTTTATAACTTGGATTGATAGTGCTAATCAACAGCAGTCTTTATAACTATTGGATAGTGCTAATCAACAGCAGTCTTTATAACCATTGATAGTGCTAATCAACAGCAGTCTTTATAACTATTGATAGTGCTAATCAACAGCAGTCTTTATAACTATTGGATAGTGCTAATCAACAGCAGTCTTTATAACTATTGGATAGTGCTAATCAACAGCAGTCTTTATAACCATTGTCTAATCAACAGCAGTCTTTATAACTATTGGATAGTGCTAATCAACAGCAGTCTTTATAACTATTGGATAGTGCTAATCAACAGCAGTCTTTATAACTATTGGATAGTGCTAATCAACAGCAGTCTTTATAACCATTGGATAGTGCTAATCAACAGCAGTCTTTATAACCATTGGATAGTGCTAATCAACAGCAGTCTTTATAACTATTGGATAGTGCTAATCAACAGCAGTCTTTATAACCATTGGATAGTGCTAATCAACAGCAGTCTTTATAACTATTAGATAGTGCTAATCAACAGCAGTCTTTATAACTATTGGATAGTGCTAATCAACAGCAGTCTTTATAACTATTGGATAGTGCTAATCAACAGCAGTCTTTATAACCATTGGATAGTGCTAATCAACAGAAGTCTTTATAACTATTGGATAGTGCTAATCAACAGCAGTCTTTATAACTATTGGATAGTGCTAATCAACAGCAGTCTTTATAACTATTGGATAGTGCTAATCAACAGCAGTCTTTATAACTATTGGATAGTGCTAATCAACAGCAGTCTTTATAACTATTGATAGTGCTAATCAACAGCAGTCTTTATAACTATTGGATAGTGCTAATCAACAGCAGTCTTTATAACTATTGGATAGTGCTAATCAACAGCAGTCTTTATAACTATTAGATAGTGCTAATCAACAGCAGTCTTTATAACTATTGGATAGTGCTAATCAACAGCAGTCTTTATAACTATTGGATAGTGCTAATCAACAGCAGTCTTTATAACTATTGGATAGTGCTAATCAACAGCAGTCTTTATAACTATTGGATAGTGCTAATCAACAGCAGTCTTTATAACTATTGGATAGTGCTAATCAACAGCAGTCTTTATAACTATTGGATAGTGCTAATCAACAGCAGTCTTTATAACTATTGGATAGTGCTAATCAACAGCAGTCTTTATAACCATTGGATAGTGCTAATCAACAGCAGTCTTTATAACTATTAGATAGTGCTAATCAACAGCAGTCTTTATAACTATTGGATAGTGCTAATCAACAGCAGTCTTTATAACTATTGGATAGTGCTAATCAACAGCAGTCTTTATAACCATTGGATAGTGCTAATCAACAGAAGTCTTTATAACTATTGGATAGTGCTAATCAACAGCAGTCTTTATAACCATTGGATAGTGCTAATCAACAGCAGTCTTTATAACTATTGGATAGTGCTAATCAACAGCAGTCTTTATAACCATTGGATAGTGCTAATCAACAGCAGTCTTTATAACTATTGGATAGTGCTAATCAACAGCAGTCTTTATAACTATTGGATAGTGCTAATCAACAGCAGTCTTTATAACCATTGGATAGTGCTAATCAACAGCAGTCTTTATAACTATTGGATAGTGCTAATCAACAGCAGTCTTTATAACTATTGGATAGTGCTAATCAACAGCAGTCTTTATAACTATTGGATAGTGCTAATCAACAGCAGTCTTTATAACCATTGGATAGTGCTAATCAACAGCAGTCTTTATAACTATTGGATAGTGCTAATCAACAGCAGTCTTTATAACTATTGGATAGTGCTAATCAACAGCAGTCTTTATAACTATTGGATAGTGCTAATCAACAGCAGTCTTTATAACCATTGGATAGTGCTAATCAACAGCAGTCTTTATAACTATTGGATAGTGCTAATCAACAGCAGTCTTTATAACTATTGGATAGTGCTAATCAACAGCAGTCTTTATAACTATTGGATAGTGCTAATCAACAGCAGTCTTTATAACTATTGGATAGTGCTAATCAACAGCAGTCTTTATAACTATTGGATAGTGCTAATCAACAGCAGTCTTTATAACTATTGGATAGTGCTAATCAACAGCAGTCTTTATAACTATTGGATAGTGCTAATCAACAGCAGTCTTTATAACTATTGGATAGTGCTAATCAACAGCAGTCTTTATAACTATTGGATAGTGCTAATCAACAGCAGTCTTTATAACTATTGGATAGTGCTAATCAACAGCAGTCTTTATAACTATTGGATAGTGCTAATCAACAGCAGTCTTTATAACCATTGGATAGTGCTAATCAACAGCAGTCTTTATAACTATTGGATAGTGCTAATCAACAGCAGTCTTTATAACTATTGGATAGTGCTAATCAACAGCAGTCTTTATAACCATTGGATAGTGCTAATCAACAGCAGTCTTTATAACTATTGGATAGTGCTAATCAACAGCAGTCTTTATAACTATTGGATAGTGCTAATCAACAGCAGTCTTTATAACCATTAGATAGTGCTAATCAACAGCAGTCTTTATAACTATTAGATAGTGCTAATCAACAGCAGTCTTTATAACTATTAGATAGTGCTAATCAACAGCAGTCTTTATAACTATTGGATAGTGCTAATCAAGAGCAGTCTTTATAACTATTGGATAGTGCTAATCAACAGCAGTCTTTATAACTATTAGATAGTGCTAATCAACAGCAGTCTTTATAACTATTGGATAGTGCTAATCAACAGCAGTCTTTATAACCATTGGATAGTGCTAATCAACAGCAGTCTTTATAACTATTAGATAGTGCTAATCAACAGCAGTCTTTATAACTATTGGATAGTGCTAATCAACAGCAGTCTTTATAACTATTGGATAGTGCTAATCAACAGCAGTCTTTATAACCATTGGATAGTGCTAATCAACAGCAGTCTTTATAACTATTGGATAGTGCTAATAAACAGCAGTCTTTATAACTATTGGATAGTGCTAATCAACAGCAGTCTTTATAACTATTGGATAGTGCTAATCAACAGCAGTCTTTATAACCATTGGATAGTGCTAATCAACAGCAGTCTTTATAACCATTGGATAGTGCTAATCAACAGCAGTCTTTATAACTATTGGATAGTGCTAATCAACAGCAGTCTTTATAACCATTGGATAGTGCTAATCAACAGCAGTCTTTATAACTATTAGATAGTGCTAATCAACAGCAGTCTTTATAACTATTGGATAGTGCTAATCAACAGCAGTCTTTATAACTATTGGATAGTGCTAATCAACAGCAGTCTTTATAACCATTGGATAGTGCTAATCAACAGAAGTCTTTATAACTATTGGATAGTGCTAATCAACAGCAGTCTTTATAACTATTGGATAGTGCTAATCAACAGCAGTCTTTATAACTATTGGATAGTGCTAATCAACAGCAGTCTTTATAACTATTGGATAGTGCTAATCAACAGCAGTCTTTATAACTATTAGATAGTGCTAATCAACAGCAGTCTTTATAACTATTGGATAGTGCTAATCAACAGCAGTCTTTATAACTATTGGATAGTGCTAATCAACAGCAGTCTTTATAACTATTAGATAGTGCTAATCAACAGCAGTCTTTATAACTATTGGATAGTGCTAATCAACAGCAGTCTTTATAACTATTGGATAGTGCTAATCAACAGCAGTCTTTATAACTATTGGATAGTGCTAATCAACAGCAGTCTTTATAACTATTGGATAGTGCTAATAAACAGCAGTCTTTATAACTATTGGATAGTGCTAATCAACAGCAGTCTTTATAACTATTGGATAGTGCTAATCAACAGCAGTCTTTATAACCATTGGATAGTGCTAATCAACAGCAGTCTTTATAACCATTGGATAGTGCTAATCAACAGCAGTCTTTATAACTATTGGATAGTGCTAATCAACAGCAGTCTTTATAACCATTGGATAGTGCTAATCAACAGCAGTCTTTATAACTATTAGATAGTGCTAATCAACAGCAGTCTTTATAACTATTGGATAGTGCTAATCAACAGCAGTCTTTATAACTATTGGATAGTGCTAATCAACAGCAGTCTTTATAACCATTGGATAGTGCTAATCAACAGAAGTCTTTATAACTATTGGATAGTGCTAATCAACAGCAGTCTTTATAACTATTGGATAGTGCTAATCAACAGCAGTCTTTATAACCATTGGATAGTGCTAATCAACAGCAGTCTTTATAACTATTGGATAGTGCTAATCAACAGCAGTCTTTATAACTATTGGATAGTGCTAATCAACAGCAGTCTTTATAACTATTGGATAGTGCTAATCAACAGCAGTCTTTATAACTATTGGATAGTGCTAATCAACAGCAGTCTTCATAACCATTGGATAGTGCTAATCAACAGCAGTCTTTATAACTATTGGATAGTGCTAATCAACAGCAGTCTTTATAACTATTGGATAGTGCTAATCAACAGCAGTCTTTATAACTATTGGATAGTGCTAATCAACAGCAGTCTTTATAACTATTGGATAGTGCTAATCAACAGCAGTCTTTATAACCATTGGATAGTGCTAATCAACAGCAGTCTTTATAACTATTGGATAGTGCTAATCAACAGCAGTCTTTATAACTATTGGATAGTGCTAATCAACAGCAGTCTTTATAACTATTGGATAGTGCTAATCAACAGCAGTCTTTATAACTATTGGATAGTGCTAATCAACAGCAGTCTTTATAACTATTGGATAAATCAACAGCAGTCTTTATAACTGGATAGTGCTAATCAACAGCAGTCTTTATAACCATTGGATAGTGCTAATCAACAGCAGTCTTTATAACTATTGGATAGTGCTAATCAACAGCAGTCTTTATAACCATTGGATAGTGCTAATCAACAGCAGTCTTTATAACTATTAGATAGTGCTAATCAACAGCAGTCTTTATAACTATTGGATAGTGCTAATCAACAGCAGTCTTTATAACTATTGGATAGTGCTAATCAACAGCAGTCTTTATAACTATTGGATAGTGCTAATCAACAGCAGTCTTTATAACCATTGGTGCTAATCAACAGCAGTCTTTATAACTATTGGATAGTGCTAATCAACAGCAGTCTTTATAACTATTGGATAGTGCTAATCAACAGCAGTCTTTATAACTATTGGATAGTGCTAATCAACAGCAGTCTTTATAACTATTGGATAGTGCTAATCAACAGCAGTCTTTATAACTATTGGATAGTGCTAATAAACAGCAGTCTTTATAACTATTGGATAGTGCTAATCAACAGCAGTCTTTATAACTATTGGATTGTGCTAATCAACAGCAGTCTTTATAACTATTAGATAGTGCTAATCAACAGCAGTCTTTATAACTATTGGATAGTGCTAATCAACAGCAGTCTTTATAACTATTGGATAGTGCTAATCAACAGCAGTCTTTATAACTATTAGATAGTGCTAATCAACAGCAGTCTTTATAACTATTGGATAGTGCTAATCAACAGCAGTCTTTATAACTATTGGATAGTGCTAATCAACAGCAGTCTTTATAACTATTGGATAGTGCTAATCAACAGCAGTCTTTATAACTATTGGATAGTGCTAATAAACAGCAGTCTTTATAACTATTGGATAGTGCTAATCAACAGCAGTCTTTATAACTATTGGATAGTGCTAATCAACAGCAGTCTTTATAACCATTGGATAGTGCTAATCAACAGAAGTCTTTATAACTATTGGATAGTGCTAATCAACAGCAGTCTTTATAACTATTGGATAGTGCTAATCAACAGCAGTCTTTATAACTATTGGATAGTGCTAATCAACAGCAGTCTTTATAACTATTGGATAGTGCTAATAAACAGCAGTCTTTATAACTATTGGATAGTGCTAATCAACAGCAGTCTTTATAACTATTGGATAGTGCTAATCAACAGCAGTCTTTATAACTATTAGATAGTGCTAATCAACAGCAGTCTTTATAACTATTGGATAGTGCTAATCAACAGCAGTCTTTATAACTATTGGATAGTGCTAATCAACAGCAGTCTTTATAACTATTAGATAGTGCTAATCAACAGCAGTCTTTATAACTATTGGATAGTGCTAATCAACAGCAGTCTTTATAACTATTGGATAGTGCTAATCAACAGCAGTCTTTATAACTATTGGATAGTGCTAATCAACAGCAGTCTTTATAACTATTGGATAGTGCTAATAAACAGCAGTCTTTATAACTATTGGATAGTGCTAATCAACAGCAGTCTTTATAACTATTGGATAGTGCTAATCAACAGCAGTCTTTATAACCATTGGATAGTGCTAATCAACAGCAGTCTTTATAACCATTGGATAGTGCTAATCAACAGCAGTCTTTATAACTATTGGATAGTGCTAATCAACAGCAGTCTTTATAACCATTGGATAGTGCTAATCAACAGCAGTCTTTATAACTATTAGATAGTGCTAATCAACAGCAGTCTTTATAACTATTGATAGTGCTAATCAACAGCAGTCTTTATAACTATTGGATAGTGCTAATCAACAGCAGTCTTTATAACCATTGGATAGTGCTAATCAACAGAAGTCTTTATAACTATTGGATAGTGCTAATCAACAGCAGTCTTTATAACTATTGGATAGTGCTAATCAACAGCAGTCTTTATAACCATTGGATAGTGCTAATCAACAGCAGTCTTTATAACTATTGGATAGTGCTAATCAACAGCAGTCTTTATAACTATTGGATAGTGCTAATCAACAGCAGTCTTTATAACTATTGGATAGTGCTAATCAACAGCAGTCTTTATAACCATTGGATAGTGCTAATCAACAGCAGTCTTTATAACTATTGGCGAGTGCTAATCAACAGCAGTCTTTATAACTATTGGATAGTGCTAATCAACAGCAGTCTTTATAACTATTGGATAGTGCTAATCAACAGCAGTCTTTATAACTATTGGATAGTGCTAATCAACAGCAGTCTTTATAACTATTGGATAGTGCTAATCAACAGCAGTCTTTATAACTATTGGATAGTGCTAATCAACAGCAGTCTTTATAACCATTGGATAGTGCTAATCAACAGCAGTCTTTATAACTATTAGATAGTGCTAATCAACAGCAGTCTTTATAACCATTGGATAGTGCTAATCAACAGCAGTCTTTATAACTATTGGATAGTGCTAATCAACAGCAGTCTTTATAACTATTGGATAGTGCTAATCAACAGAAGTCTTTATAACCATTGGATAGTGCTAATCAACAGCAGTCTTTATAACCATTGGATAGTGCTAATCAACAGCAGTCTTTATAACTATTGGATAGTGCTAATCAACAGAAGTCTTTATAACCATTGGATAGCGCTAATCAACAGCAGTCTTTATAACCATTGGATAGTGCTAATCAACAGCAGTCTTTATAACTATTGGATAGTGCTAATCAACAGCAGTCTTTATAACTATTGGATAGTGCTAATCAACAGCAGTCTTTATAACCATTGGATAGTGCTAATCAACAGCAGTCTTTATAACTATTGGATAGTGCTAATCAACAGCAGTCTTTATAACTATTGGATAGTGCTAATCAACAGCAGTCTTTATAACCATTAGATAGTGCTAATCAACAGCAGTCTTTATAACTATTAGATAGTGCTAATCAACAGCAGTCTTTATAACTATTAGATAGTGCTAATCAACAGCAGTCTTTATAACTATTGGATAGTGCTAATCAACAGCAGTCTTTATAACTATTGGATAGTGCTAATCAACAGCAGTCTTTATAACTATTAGATAGTGCTAATCAACAGCAGTCTTTATAACTATTGGATAGTGCTAATCAACAGCAGTCTTTATAATTATTGGATAGTGCTAATCAACAGCAGTCTTTATAACTATTGGATAGTGCTAATCAACAGCAGTCTTTATAACTATTGGATAGTGCTAATAAACAGCAGTCTTTATAACTATTGGATAGTGCTAATCAACAGCAGTCTTTATAACTATTGGATAGTGCTAATAAACAGCAGTCTTTATAACTATTGGATAGTGCTAATCAACAGCAGTCTTTATAACTATTGGATATTGCTATTATCCTGTTCATGTTGAGGTCTTTTGTCTAAAATGTCAAAATGTGCGATGCACCAAAATGTAAAATCAGGGAAAAGCAACTGGTTTACTTGGTAATTTAATAAAAACGATACAAACAGTTCTAGATTAAACATATAGAAGGTAACCAGATGCAAAGGATTTGGAGTTTGTTTATTTGTAGCAACTACAGAACTGTACTGCAGCTGACAATTCTGTGTTAAATCAGCATTTCACTTGGTATGTTATTTCTCCAAATTTCACCCTCTGTGGCTCCCACACTGTGTTCCAGAGAAGCTGTGAGGCATTCAGGGACGTGTAACAAGAAAATATTAAACGAAATGACACTACAGCAAAACAGCCCATTATCAAATGAAAATGACAGAGTAATATTGCTTAGCATTACTTTCTTCAGTTATGGCTAATAGCAATATATTAATTAATAACTCCAGAAAGTAAGTTTGCACACACGTACACATATAACACGTTATTTCTAAGCCACTGCAGAAAAAAAAAACATTTTCACGCTTTTCCCAAATCCACCTAAGATTTAAGAAGCTCAGAGCAGGACTTATAAGACATTCTGAAGTAAGTTTAGACACATTAATGACTAAACCCCACCACAGGGATAAACTCACTAACATAGGTGCTGTGTCACTTATCATGCCAAACATTTGCTTTGGTCATTATGTTGGTGCCTACGCCATGTTCTCTTTTAATAGCAACATTTGTGTGTCCTGTATTTATGTACGCTTGCAAGTTTGTGTGTTCGTATTTATGTACGCTTGCAAGTTTGTGTGTTAGTATGGCCAGTCAGGTAACCAATGTGACCAGACCAAACTGCACATCCCACTGGCCTGAACACAGTGTGATTAAGGTCCTGTACAGGCAGGGTAACCAATATCACCAGATTACTGCACATTCCACTGGCCTGAACACAGTGTGATTAAGGTCCTGTACAGGCAGGTAACCAATGTGACCAGACCAAACTGCACATCCCACTGGCCTGAACACAGTGTGATTAAGGTCCTGTACAGGCAGGGTAACCAATATCACCAGATTACTGCACATTCCACTAGCCTGAACACAGTGTGATTAAGGTCCTGTACAGGCAGGGTAACCAATATCACCAGATTACTGCACATTCCACTGGCCTGAACACAGTGTGATTAAGGTCCTGTACAGGCAGGTAACCAATGTGACCAGACCAAACTGCACATTCCACTAGCCTGAACACAGTGTGATTAAGGTCCTGTACAGGCAGGTAACCAATGTGACCAGATTACTGCACATTCCACTGGCCTGAACACAGTGGGATTAAGGTTCTGTACAGGCAGGTAACCAATGTGACCAGATTACTGCACATTCCACTGTCTTGAACACAGTGGGATTATGGTTCTATACAGGCAGGTAACCAATGTGACCAGATTACTGCACATTCCACTGGCTTGAACACAGTGGGATTAAGGTTCTGTACAGGCAGGTAACCAATGTGACCAGATTACTGCACATTCCACTGGCCTGAACACTGCTAAACAGAACCCATTAATTCAATGTACCCAAAGTCATAGACTTCTTATGTTATTATCTCAACAGGATCACAGCATTATAGAGTCAAAATGGCATCCTTATTGCCTACATAGTGCACTAAGTCCTAAAGGTACAATACATACACGCTAACACACGCACACACACGCTAACACACACACATACACGTTAACACACACTAACACACGCTAGCACACACACACGCTAACGCACACACATACACGCTAACACACGCTAACACACACACACGCTAACACACACACATACACACTAAAACACGCTAACGCACACACATACACACTAACACACACACACGCTAACACACACACATACACGCTAACACACACACATACACGCTAACACACACACATACACGCACACACACGCTAACACACGCTAACACACGCTGTAGAGGATCATATTCTGTGCTCCACAGGGTCTTTTCTCCCCCCAACTGACTGTTATTGAACACCTGCCAGTCTCTTTCCTCTGCTTAGTGATTCATTCACCTCTAACACCTCATGACAGAGGTCAAATATTCCCACAAGGTCACCCAGGCATACAGCCACCGTGCTGCAAATGAAGCTGGGCGGGACTCAATAGAAGTCTTTGTATCCTACCTACTACAAGCAAACTCCAACAGACTGGCTGTTGTGTGTATGGTTTACAATGTAGTCACACTCCATTGGTCTCTGCTCTTTAATCCTCAGTTAGAGGAGAGGGAGAGAGGGAGAGAGAAAGAGGGAGGGGGAGAGAGAGAGAGAGAGAGGAGAGAGAGAGAGATAGAGGAGAGAGAGAGGGTGAGAGAGAGGGAGAGGGAGAGAGAGAGTGAGAGAGAGAGGAGAGAGAGAGGGTGAGAGAGAGAGAGAAAGAGAGAGAGAGAGAGAGGGTGAGAGAGAGGGAGAGAGAGAGAGAGAGGGGGAGAGGGTTTTATGGAAAATAACATGACCAAGCTCCAGCCACTACAGTTCTGAATGTTCCAGTCTCTATGATTTCAAACCTCTGCTCAAATCTGCAGGTGTGAGAGAGCTTCTGGCTGGCAAACCAAGTCCAACCACTGGAAACAGTTTAACCACAGTGACGACAAAACACGGACAATGTAACCCATATGCAGTGAACTACAGTAATGCTGTTTGGTTGTATTGAAGCACTTCCCTGCCACATAATTCAATGATGATTTCCCTGTTTTACTGTCTGCATGAACAGAGCACTACCACCACCCACAGAGGACACTTGATCATTTAACTGAGAATGTTACTACCAAACTACTACCATAGTGGATACAGCCAACTTATTAGTAACGGCTGATGTGGTTAGTTGAAATCCTGTTAGGAGAGAATGTGTCTCAAATGGCAGCCTATTCTCTACTTAGTGCACATGTGCACATTTAGTGCACGCATGTTTAACCCAGGCCCATAGAACGCCAGGCTAAACCAGCGCACGGCGCAGCAAGTAGAGTGCCATTTGGGAAGCAGAATTTGTTGAGGCAAGGACAATGACTTTTCTTCTCTCAAGTCTCACAGACATTTTCATTAATTAGCCAATGTGGCTCTCAGAAGCTAATCCAATAGCAAGGCGAGGCTTTCTCACGATGCCAGTCAGGATGTCAAGGTTAGGGTTTGGGAAGCTTGGGGTCCCTGACAGACACAACAATGAGATCTGGGAGGCAGGAAAGGGATTTGAGACTGCCAGACGATTGGAGGGAAAAGAAATAACAACATACTCAAACCAAAACACACACTTCTGGAATACTGAAACAAATGCCCAAAATATCTGACCCAGAATGGCTGAAATGAATGGTTTTCTCAGATCAGTTTTGTGTTAAAGATTATTGTGAATATAATTGACATGGATTGACCTGATCCTACAGGAGCAATGTGCCCTAAATAAATAGACATGTAGTTAGACAGTGGTCCTCATCTGTGCACATCAACCTTCTGAACCTCTTCTATCACCACTGAATTATCTGTAGACGTAATTCAGTGGTGATAGAACCTCTTCTATCACCACTGAATTACGTCTACAGTGGTGATAGAAGAGGTTCTATCACCACTGTCGTAATTCAGTGGTGATAGAACCTCTTCTATCACCACTGAATTACGTCTACAGTGGTGATAGAACCTCTTCTATCACCACTGTAGACGTAATTCAGTGGTGATAGAACCTCTTCTATCACCACTGAATTACGTCTACAGATAATACTATATGACTATATTACTAATATACTATATGACTCATTAAATTCACAAATTACTACTGTTGGAAAGAACATCTTTCAAAGAGCCTATGGCTTTATTCTTACAGTATTCAGGTCTGGCTCCTTAACCGTAATCTATCCACTCATTTATTTTCTTTGCTAACCTCAATTTGCCTCTCTTTCTCTGGTAAAGTCATCTTTTCTTACACTCCTCCCTTGGGTTTTTGATTCATTCTGTATCCTGTCTTCCTTTTCTCTTTATCTCTACAGGCTGTCTCTCTCCACCTCCTTTTGTGTCTTCCTCTTTTCTCTACATCTCCACCTCCTCCTGTGTCTTCCTCTTTTCTCTACATCTCCACCTCTTTCTGTGTCTTTCTTTTTTCTCTACATCTCCACCTCCTTCTGTCTCCCCCTCGTCTTTAAATCTCAAACAACTTCTACCTCCTTTCCTTTCATATATCTGAACCTCCCTTCGTCTCTAGTCTACACCTCCTGTCTCCCCCTCGTCTTATATTACCTCTCCTTGCATACACATTCACCTCCTGTCTCCCCCTCGTCTTATATTACCTCTCCTTCCATACACATTCACCTCCTGTCTCCCCCTCGTCTTATATTACCTCTCCTTCCATACACATTCACCTCCTGTCTCCCCCTCGTCTTATATTACCTCTTCTCCCCCTTCCATACACATTCACCTCCTGTCTCCCCCTCGTCTTATATTACCTCTACTTCCATACACATTCACCTCCTGTCTCCCCCTCGTCTTACATTACCTCTACTTCCATACACATTCACCTCCTGTCTCCCCCTCGGTCTTATATTACCTCTCCTTCCATACACATTCACCTCCTTTTGTTTGCCATCTTTCTCTCAACTTCAGCTCTTAACTACACACTTTTTCTTAGGGTTTTGCCTTTTCATTTGTATTCCATATCACAGATGTCAGTGCTTTGAGAAACAGAATGGGAGCCATAAGGCCCTGATGCCCCTCCCAGACTGAACCCTCTAAACCCCCTCTCTGACCCGCTCACTCTGCCCAAACCCCCTTCAGCCCTCCCTGCTACAGTTCCCCACTTCACGAGCCCCGGGTGACTAATGGCAAAAACAGAGCAGGTCTGTCAAAGAGAGAGGGAGGAAGCTAGAGGAAGAGAGAAAGAGAGGGAGAGAGGCTAGAGGAACAGAGAAAGAGAGAGGGAGGAGGGTAGAGGAACAGAGAAAGAGAGAGGGAGGAGGGTAGAGGAACAGCCAAGTGGAGGCGGAGCCAAGTGTACTCATATGGATACGGAATGAGTGGAGGCGGAGCCAGGTGATCTCATATGGATACCGTCAGTAGTGGAGGCGGAGCCAAGTGTCCTCATATGGATACCGTAAAAAGTGGAGGCGGAGCCAAGTGTCCTCATATGGATACCGTAATAAGTGGAGGTGGAGCCAAGTGATCTCATATGGATACCTTAAGGAGTGGAGGTGGAGCCTGTATGCACCTGTATGCACCAGTATGCACCTGTATTCACCAGTATGCACCTGTATGCACCACTATGCACCTGTATGCACCTGTATGCACCAGTATGCACCTGTATGCACCAGAATGCACCAGTATGCACCAGTATGCACCTTTATGCACCAGTATGCACCTGTATGCACCAGTATGCACCTTTATGCACCAGTATGCAGCTGTATGCACCAGTATGCACCTTTATGCACCAGTATGCACCTGTATGCACCTGTATGCACCAGTATGCACCTTTATGCACCAGTATGCAGTATGCACCAGTATGCACCAGTATGCACCTTTATGCACCAGTATGCACCTGTATGCACCTGTGTGCACCAGTATGCACCTTTATGCACCAGTATGCACCAGTATGCACCAGTATGCACCAGTATGCACCTTTATGCACCAGTATGCACCTGTATGCACCAGTATGCACCTGTATGCACCACTATGCACCTGTATGCACCAGTATGCACCTGTATGCACAGAGAAAGAGAGGGAGGAGGCTAGAGGAACAGAGAAAGAGAGGGAGAAGGCTAGAGGAATTCTGTAATAAGTGGAGGCGGAGCCAAGTGTCCTCATATGGATACGGAATGAGTGGAGGCGGAGCCAAGTGATCTCATATGGATACCATAAGTGGAGGCGGAGCCAAGTGTCCTCATATGGATAACGTAATGAGTGGAGGCGGAGCCAAGTGATCTCACATAGATACCACAATGAGTGGAGGAGGAGCCAAGTGATCTCATATGGATACCGTAAGTAGTGGAGGTGGAGCCAAGTGATCTCATATGGATACCGTAAGGATAGGCGGAGCCAAGTGTCCTCATATGGATACCGTAATAAGTGGAGGCGGAGCCAAGTGTCCTCATATGGATACAGTAATAAGTGGAGGCGGAGGCAAGTGATCTCATATGGATACCGTAATAAGTGGAAGTGGAGCCAAGTGATCTCATATGGATACCGTAAGGAGTGGAGGCGGAGCCAAGTGATCTCATATGGATACCGTAAGGAGTGGAGGTGGAGCCTGTATGCACCTGTATGCACCAGTATGCACCTGTATGCACCAGTATGCACCAGTATGCACCTGTATGCACCAGTATGCACCAGTATGCACCTTTATGCACCACTATGCACCAGTATGCACCAGTATGCACCAGTATGCACCAGTATGCACCTTTATGCACCAGTATGCACCAGTATGCACCTGTATGCACCAGTATGCACCACTATGCACCTGTATGCACCAGTATGCACCTGTATGCACAGAGAAAGAGAGGGAGGAGGCTAGAGGAACAGAGAAAGAGAGGGAGAAGGCTAGAGGAATTCTGTAATAAGTGGAGGCGGAGCCAAGTGTCCTCATATGGATACCGTAAGTAGTGGAGGTGGAGCCAAGTGATCTCATATGGATACCGTAAGGAGAGGCGGAGCCAAGTGTCCTCATATGGATACCGTAATAAGTGGAGGCGGAGCCAAGTGTCCTCATATGGATACAGTAATAAGTGGAGGCGGAGGCAAGTGATCTCATATGGATACCGTAATAAGTGGAAGTGGAGCCAAGTGATCTCATATGGATACCGTAAGGAGTGGAGGCGGAGCCAAGTGATCTCATATGGATACCGTAAGGAGTGGAGGTGGAGCCTGTATGCACCTGTATGCACCAGTATGCACCTGTATGCACCAGTATGCACCAGTATGCACCTGTATGCACCACTATGCACCTGTATGCACCAGCATGCACCTGTATGCACCAGTATGCACCTGTATGCACCTGTATGCACCAGTATGCACCAGTATGCACCTGTATGCACCAGTATGCACCTGTATGCACCTGTATGCACCAGTATGCACCAGTATGCACCACTATGCACTTGTATGCACCTGTATGCACCAGTATGCACCAGAATGCACATGTATGCACCTGTATGCACCAGTATGCACCTGTATGCACCAGTATGCACCAGTATGCACCTGTATGCACCACTATGCACCTGTATATGCATTGTAAACTAGCTGTACATACCTTGAAACATCAATGAATCAAGTCAACCTTATTTCTACATTGAGTTCTGCAGTAGGACTAGGTTGAATCCCAACTGGCAGCCTACATAGTGCCCTGGTCAAAAGTAGTGCACTATGAAGGCATTAGGGTATGTAGCTATTTAGAACGCATGCGTACTGTTATTTATAGAACTGTTAATTACAGAGCTTTAAGAAGCGCTAGATATTATGACATCAGTGATGAAAGATGCATTTGTTTCTCAATCAGGGGAACAACTGTGAGATTATTCCCAACCAGTCCCCCGTGTGTTTATCACTCTGCTTCCTCTACTGTCCCCCCCACTCCCCCACTCCCCCACTCCCAGACCCGACTAATGCACTAGTGATCCAGGAGAACCCTGTTTTAACAACTGTTGGCTGCAGATTAGTCCAGCTGACAGGCAGGCATGCTGGTGTTGATATAATGCCTACTAAAGCTGGCACCCTGACTGTGTTCTTCTCCCCCAGATTCTCCACTAGCACCCGTCTACATACCGTGTTCACAGATACTCCCACCAGGACTAAGTCTAAAGGCTGGCTGGGCCGGTGAAATGGAGCGAGAGACAACCAGAGAGAAAACCAGAGAAACCGCCAGACAGCTGCATGCCTAAAAGCCACCTGGCCCCCTACCCAACCAGTCAGCAGTCTAATATCACACCACACTATATCACATTATATCACACCACACTATATCACGCCACACTATACCACACTATATCACACTATATCACACCACACTATACCACACTATACCACACCACACTATACCACACTATATCACACTATATCACACCACACTATATCACAATATATCACACCACACTATACCACACCACACTATACCACACTATATCACACCACACTATACCACACCACACTATACCACACTATATCACACCACACTATATCACACTATATCACACCACACTATATCACACCACACTATATCACACTATATCACACCACACTATACCACACCACACTATACCACACTATATCAAACCACACTATATCACACTATATCACACCACACTATATCACACCACACTATATCACACTATATCACACCACACTATATCACGCCACACTATACCACACTATATCACACCACACTATATCACACTATATCACACCACACTATACCACACTATATCACACTATATCACACCACACTATACCACACCACACTATATCACACCACACTATATCACACTATATCACAACACACTATACCACACCACATTATATCACAATATAACAAACCACACTATACCACACCACACTATACCACACTATATCACACCACACTATATCACACCACACAATACCACACTATATCAAACCACACTATATCACACCACACTATATCACACTATATCAAACCACATCACACAACACTATATCACACCACACTATATCACACCACACTATTTCACACCACACTATATGACGCCACACTATATCACACTATATCACACCACACTATATCCCACCACACTATATCACACTATATCACACCACACTATATCACGCCACACTATATCACACCACACTATATCACACCACACTATATCACACCACACTATACCACACTATATCACACCACACTATATCACACCACACTATATCACACCACACTATACCACACTGTATCACACCACACTATATCACACCACACTATACCACACTATATCACACCACACTATATCGCACCACATTACACCACACTATATCACACCACACTATACCACACTATATCACACCACACTATATCACACCACACTATATCACACTATATCACACTGTATAACACCACACTATATCACACCACACTATACCACACTATATCACACCACACTATATCACACTATACCACAATATATCACACCACACACTATATCACACTATATCAAATCACACTTTACCTCACCACACTATATCACACAACACTATATCACACCACACTATATCACACTGTATCACACGACACTATACCACACTATATCACACCAAACTATATCACACTGTATCACACCACACTATACCACACTATATCACACCACATTATATCACACTATATCACAACACACTATACACCACACTATATCACACTATATCAAACCACACTATACCACACCACACTATACCACACTATATCACACCACACTATATCACACTATATCACACCACACTATATCACACCACACTATACCACACTATATCACACCACACTATATCACACCACACAATATCACACTATATAACACTATATCAAATCACACTATACCTCACCACACTATATCACACAACACTATATCACACCACACTATATCACACTGTATCACACCACACTATACCACACTATATCACACCAAACTATATCACACTGTATCACACCACACTATATCACACAAAACTATTTCACACCACACTAGATCACACTATATCACACCACACAATGTAACACTGTATCACACCACACTATATCACACTATATCACACCACACTATATCACACTGTATCACACCACACTATATCACACCACACTATACCACACTATATCACACCACACAATACCACACTATATCACACCACACTATATCACACTATATCACACCACACTATATCACGCCACACTATACCACACTATATCACACTATATCACACCACACTATATCACACTATATCACACCACACTATACCACACTATATCACACTATATCACACCACACTATACCACACCACACTATATCACACCACACTATATCACACTATATCACAACACACTATACCACACCACATTATATCACAATATAACAAACCACACTATACCACACCACACTATACCACACTATATCACACCACACAATACCACACTATATCAAACCACACTATATCACACCACACTATATCACACTATATCAAACCACATCACACAACACTATATCACACCACACTATATCACAGCACACTATTTCACACCACACTATATGACGCCACACTATATCACACTATATCACACCACACTATATCACACCACACTATATCACACTATATCACACCACACTATATCACGCCACACTATATCACACCACACTATACCACACTATATCACACCACACTATACCACACTATATCACACCACACTATATCACACCACACTATATCACACCACACTATACCACACTGTATCACACCACACTATATCACACCACACTATACCACACTATATCACACCACACTATATCGCACCACATTACACCACACTATATCACACCACACTATACCACACTATATCACACCACACTATATCACACCACACTATACCACACTATATCACACCACACTATATCACACTATATCACACTGTATAACACCACACTATATCACACCACACTATACCACACTATATCACACCACACTATATCACACTATACCACAATATATCACACCACACACTATATCACACTATATCAAATCACACTTTACCTCACCACACTATATCACACAACACTATATCACACCACACTATATCACACTGTATCACACGACACTATACCACACTATATCACACCAAACTATATCACACTGTATCACACCACACTATACCACACCACACTATACCACACTATATCACACCACATTATATCACACTATATCACAACACACTATACACCACACTATATCACACTATATCAAACCACACTATACCACATCACACTATACCACACTATATCACACCACACTATATCACACTATATCACACCACACTATATCACACCACACTATACCACACTATATCACACCACACAATATCACACTATATCACACTATATCAAATCACACTATACCTCACCACACTATATCACACCACACTATATCACACTGTATCACACCACACTATACCACACTATATCACACCAAACTATATCACACTGTATCACACCACACTATATCACACAAAACTATTTCACACCACACTAGATCACACTATATCACACCACACAATGTAACACTGTATCACACCACACTATATCACACTATATCACACTGTATCACACCACACTATATCAAACCACACTATATCACACTATATCACACCATACTATACCACACTATATCACACCACACAATACCACACTATATCACACCACACTATATCACACCACACTGTACCACACTATATCACACCCCACTATATCACACTATATCACACCACACTATACCACACTATATCACACCACACAATATCAGGCTGTATCACACCACACTATACCACACTATATCACACCACACTATATCACACAACACTATATCACACCACACTATATCACACTGTATCACACTATATCAAATCACACTATACCACACCACACTATATCACACAACACTATATCACACCACACTATATCACACTGTATCACACCACACTATATCACACAACACTATATCACACCACACTATATTACACTATATCAAACAACACTATATCACACCACATAATATCACACCACACGATATAACACTGTATCACACCACACTATATCACACTATATCACACCACACTATATCACACTGTATCACACCACACTATATCACACCACACTATATCACACTATATCACACCACACTATACCACACTATATCACCCCACACTATACCACACTATATCACACCACACTATATCACACTATATCACACCACACTATACCACACTATATCACACCCCACTATATCACACTATATCACACCACACTATACCACACTATATCACTCCACACAATATCACACTATATCAAATCACACTATACCACACTATATCACACCACACTATATCACACCACACTATATCACACTGTATCACACCACAATACACCACACTATATCACACCACACTATATCACACTGTATCACACCACACTATATCACACCACACTATATCACACTACATCGCACCACACTATATCACACTGTATCACACCACACTATATCACACGATATCACACCACACTATATCACACTGTATCACACCACACTATATCACACCACACAATATCACACCACATTATATCACACCACACTATATCACACTTTATCACACCACACTATATCACACTATATCACACCACACTATATCACACCACACTATATCACATCACACTATATCACACCACACTATATCAAACCACACTATACCACACTATATCACACCACACTATATCACACTATATCACACCACACTATATCAAACAACACTATATCACACCACACTATATCACACCACACTAAATCACACTGTATCACACCACACTATATCACACTATATAACACCACACTATATCACACCACACTATATCACACTGTATCACACCACACTATGTCACACTATACCACACAATATCACACCACACTATATCACACTGTATCACACCACACTATATCACACCACACTATATCACACTGTATCACACCACACTATATCACATCACACTATATCACACTATATCACACCACACTATATCACACTACACTATATCACACTATATCACACCACACTATATCACACCACACTATATCACACCGCACTATATCACACTGTATCACACCACACTATATCACACTATATCACACCACACTATGTCACACCACACTAAGTCACACCACACTATATCACACAACACTATATCACACCACACTATATCACACCACACTATATCACACTGTATCACACCACACTATATCACACCATACTATACAACACTATATCACACCACACTATATCACACCAGGTGGATGTAGAGAAAGGCGGAGGTGGATTGTGACGGAGCTAAAGCGGCATCTCCCTCCACAGGCTTCTGGCTCTAAGGAACAATCTAAGAATAATATTGTTCTCCGGTCTAGCCGGACACAGTCAGTCTGCTGGACTAACTCAGTCTGACACCTACCTCCCCAGCACACACACACACACACACACACATATACACACATTTACAAACACACACACACATATACACACAAACATATACACACACACACACAGACACACACACACACACACACATTTACACACACACACACACATTTACACACACATTTACACACACACACACACACACACATTTACACACACACACACACACATTTACACACACATAAACACACACACACACACACACACACACACACACACACATTTACACACACACACACACACACACACACACACACACATTTACACACACACACACACACACACATTTACACACACACACACACACACACACATTTACACACACACACACACACACACACACACACACACACACACACACACACACACATTTACACACACATAAACACACACACACACACACACATTTACACACACACACACACACACACACACACACACACACATTTACACACACACACACACACACACATTTACACACACATAAACACACACACACACACACACATCCCTGCAAAACAACCAGCTTCCACTCTCTGTATGACTGAGAGGAAATGGAAGCAGCACAAAACATTGCCAATCCTGCTTTACTTTTATTCTATTGAGTTGGGCTTTTACAGTCAGTTTATTAGCATTGCGTGTACCCATTCATTTATTCATATTCAGTTCCTTATGCAGTCTTTTTATATATTTAACCAGGTAGGCCGATTGAGAACAAATTCTCATTTGCAACTGCGACCTGGCCAAGATAAAGCAAAAAAATGTGCAGGACAGCATACATTTACCCAATAAATACTTTAACATGACTGAGAAAATAGAATGATTCAAGAATGTAACCGAGTATGACAGCAGGTGAAAATAATCCACTAAAATGGGCTTGGTAGAAGTGAAAATAAGGGCTGGATGAAAACCAGACGACAGTTAACACATACAGTGATCAGACAGGAGTAGTTTGAAGGCCATGAGTGAGATGAGGGTTTCACGTTTTGGGGTAATTCGTAGCTGGTTCCGCTCATTGGCAGCTGAAGTTGTCCCAACCGTGTTTTGTTCAACCCTGGACATGACTGAAGCCAAAACAGGCGATGAGACAAATGGTTTTCACTGTGACATGAGAAACAAAGACAGGCAGTGCTGAGTGGAAATAGAAATGTCAATTTAAATAAAGGGCTGATGCCAACAGGACAGTGTTTTCTATTGGCTGTGACCGTATACTACATCATAACAGCACACCTTCCTCTGGGCAGCAACAGGACAGTGTTTTCTATTGGCTGTGACCGTATACTACATCATAACAGCACAGCTTCCTCTGGGCATCAACAGGACAGTGTTTTCTATTGGCTGTGACCGTATACTACATCATAACAGCACAGCTTCCTCTGGGCATCAACAGGACAGTGTTTTCTATTGGCTGTGACCGTATACTACATCATAACAGCACACCTTCCTCTGGGCAGCAACAGGACAGTGTTTTCTATTGGCTGTGACCGTATACTACATCATAACAGCACAGCTTCCTCTGGGCATCAACAGGACAGTGTTTTCTATTGGCTGTGACCGTATACTACATCATTACAGCACACCTTCCTCTGGGCATCAACAGGACAGTGTTTTCTATTGGCTGTGACCGTATACTACATCATAACAGCACACCTTCCTCTGGGCAGCAACAGGACAGTGTTTTCTATTGGCTGTGACCGTATACTACATCATAACAGCACACCTTCCTCTGGGCAGCAACAGGACAGTGTTTTCTATTGGCTGTGACCGTATACTACATCATAACAGCACACCTTCCTCTGGGCAGCAACAGGAGACCAGCTCCAAACACCCACACTGGAAGTCCCAGGGGTTACAGAGAACAGTCAGAAACAAGACTCACAGGGCTTTCTGACAGGGTCACCAAAAAACACACTGCTGTTACAGTTTTACATAATACGGTACCTTCTGTTATGCAGTCGAAAGCAGATTGATTTTGGCAGGATACAGTCTGAATTAATGAATGAGAGGCTGACTTATTGGGACAGCATGTTAGCATAGTTACAGGAAGTGATGGGCCAATACACAACAGGTAGCTCAAATACTCCAGGCAACACGATGAAAAAGTGTGTCGTTCTGTCACTGAGAAAGTTAACCCCAATCTCATCCAGGTTGAAGCCTGTAAATAAGAATGTGTTTTTAGCTAATTTACCTGGTAGAATATGAGCCAAAATAAACACATACGATATAAAAATCCAGATGTGAGTGTGTGTGTGTGTATAATGTTAGTGTGTGTGTATAATGTGATTGTGTGTGTTTGTGTGTGTGTGTGTGTGTGTAATGTGAGTGTGTATAAATACTACATAAAGTCAACCAACAGTATGGATTGCTCAGTGTGATGTCAAAAGTACACTTGGCAAGCATACACTGAGAGAGAGTGAGAGAGAGAGACAGAGAGACAGAGAGAGAGAGAGAGACAGAGAGGGAGAGAGGGAGAGAGAGAGAGGGAGAGAGAGCAGCTGCAATGTGGGTCTCCACCAGAGAAACCTAACCCTGCTTCAGCCACTCAGACGTGTCATTACAGAACGGAAACGAATAACTGATGAAAGACGAGGTCAAACTGTTTGGTTGAAATGTAATACCTGACAGATGCCTCTAGTCCTCTAGTCTATCTGTCCCTCTGGTTCTGTCCTCTAGTCTATCTGTCCCTCTGGTTCTGTCCTCTAGTCTATCTGTCCCTCTGGTTCTGTCCTCTAGTCTATCTGTCCCTCTGGTTCTGTCCTCTAGTCTATCTGTCCCTCTGGTTCTGTCCTCTAGTCTATCTGTCCCTCTGGTTCTGTCCTCTAGTCTATCTGTCCACCTGGCTTTGTCCCTCTGTTTATATCTGTCCCTCTGTCTCTGTGTTTATACCTGTCCCTCTGTCTCTGTGTTTATACCTGTCCCTCTGTCTCTGTGTTTATACCTGTCCCTCTGTCTCTGTGTTTATACCTGTCTGTCTCTGTGTTTATATCTGTCCCTCTGTCTCTTGTTTATATCTGTCTCTGTGTTTATATATGTCCCTCTGTCTCTGTGTTTATATCTGTCCCTCTGTCTCTGTGTTTATACCTGTCCCTCTGTCTCTGTGTTTATATCCTGTCCCTCTGTCTCTGTGTTTATACCTGTCCCTCTGTCTCTGTGTTTATATCTGTCCCTCTGTCTCTTGTTTATATCTGTCTCTGTGTTTATATATGTCCCTCTGTCTCTGTGTTTATATCTGTCCTGTGTTTATACTGTCTCTTGTTTATATCTGTCTCTGTGTTTATATATGTCCCTCTGTCTCTGTGTTTATATATGTCCCTCTGTCTCTGTGTTTATACCTGTCCCTGTCTCTCTGTCTCTTGTTTATATCTGTCTCTGTGTTTATATATGTCCCTCTGTCTCTGTGTTTATATTTGTCCCTCTGTCTCTGTGTTTATACCTGTCCCTCTGTTTATACCTGTCCTTTATAAACACAGACAGACAATTCAATGCTGTTGCTTGCTCTTTAGGTTTTTAGACTGGGTGTCTTGTAAAAACACTTTGTGATTAATTTGTTATTAAATAACTGCTCTTGTAAAAAGAGCCTTAGAAAGTACATTAGATTGATTGAATCAATCTGTAGATAAACAGACAGACCACTTATGTTTCATCAAATGAAGGATTGGACCTCTGTCCGTACTTTATCCTCTCTCTCTCTTCATCTCTCTGTCTATTCCTGTTTCTCATTCACCCTGATCAGAAACATCACATGATGGACTCACAGGGAGTGAGCCAGTGACCATGTCTGCTGTCTTTCACTCATTATAACAGGCTTTAAGTAGACACTTTTAATTTCCTCCTAGCTGTCAGAATATCCTGCCAGGGCTCTCTGTGTGGGTACCAAATGGCTCCCTACTGTTCGTAATACATTTGAACGTGATACAAGCGTCCTGGCCAGAGGCTGTGCACTAGCCAGGCCATAGCGTCATTTTGGACACACCCAGAGCTCTCAGCCAGCTAAGCATGCCCAACTTGCCCTGAACTCTGACCTCCAGTCAAGCACCCAGAAACCAGCCTTGACATCCGACCTCTAACTCTGTGCCGGTCAGCAACAGAGGCAGGTTTTAAGCAGGCTCTGGGTCAGATGGTGTGTGTCGGTGTCTGTGTGCATATCTGTGAGCGTGCGTGTGTGCGAGATTGAACAACTGTGCGTTGAGAGCTTTATTTTGTGTCCAGACAGTCTGCTAGTTTTTGGTTTTATCCATGTTCTTAACTTCTAGAACAGAGCGGATATTATTGTTTCATGTCTGGTAGATAGCTGAAGGCTAGCTTATCCTTATTAGATAGCTGAAGGCTAGCTTATCCTTATTAGATAGCTGAAGGCTAGCTTATCCTTATTAGATAGCTGAAGGCTAGCTTATCCTTATTAGATAACTGAAGGCTAGCTTATCCTTATTAGATAGCTGAAGGCTAGCTTATCCTTATTAGATAACTGAAGGCTAGCTTATCCTTATTAGATAGCTGAAGGCTAGCTTATCCTTATTAGATAACTGAAGGCTAGCTTATCCTTATTAGATAGCTGAAGGCTAGCTTATCCTTATTAGATAACTGAAGGCTAGCTTATCCTTATTAGATAACTGAAGGCTAGCTTATCCTTATTAGATAACTGAAGGCTAGCTTATCCTTATTAGATAGCTGAAGGCTAGCTTATCCTTATTAGATAGCTGAAGGCTAGCTTATCCTTATTAGATAACTGAAGGCTAGCTTATCCTTATTAGATAACTGAAGGCTAGCTTATCCTTATTAGATAACTGATGGCTAGCTTATCCTTATTAGATAACTGAAGGCTAGCTTATCCTTATTAGATAGCTGAAGGCTAGCTTATCCTTATTAGATAACTGAAGGCTAGCTTATCCTTATTAGATAGCTGAAGGCTAGCTTATCCTTATTAGATAACTGAAGGCTAGCTTATCCTTATTAGATAGCTGAAGGCTAGCTTATCCTTATTAGATAACTGAAGGCTAGCTTATCCTTATTAGATAGCTGAAGGCTAGCTTATCCTTATTGGATAACTGAATGCTAGCTTATCCTTATTAGATAACTGATGGCTAGCTTATCCTTATTAGATAACTGAAGGCTAGCTTATCCTTATTAGATAGCTGAAGGCTAGCTTATCCTTATTAGATAACTGAAGGCTAGCTTATCCTTATTAGATAGCTGAAGGCTAGCTTAACCTTATTAGATAACTGAAGGCTAGCTTATCCTTATTAGATAACTGATGGCTAGCTTATCCTTATTAGATAACTGAATGCTAGCTTATCCTTATTAGATAACTGAAGGCTAGCTTATCCTTATTAGATAGCTGAAGGCTAGCTTATCCTTATTAGATAACTGAAGGCTAGCTTATCCTTATTAGATAGCTGAAGGCTAGCTTAACCTTATTAGATAACTGAAGGCTAGCTTATCCTTATTAGATAACTGATGGCTAGCTTATCCTTATTAGATAACTGAATGCTAGCTTATCCTTATTAGATAACTGAAGGCTAGCTTATCCTTTTTAGATAACTGAAGGCTAGCTTATCCTTATTAGATAACTGAAGGCTAGCTTATCCTTATTAGATAGCTGAAGGCTAGCTTATCCTTATTAGATAACTGAATGCTAGCTTATCCTTATTAGATAACTGATGGCTAGCTTATCCTTATTAGATAACTGAATGCTAGCTTATCCTTATTAGATAACTGAAGGCTAGCTTATCCTTATTAGATAACTGAAGGCTAGCTTATCCTTATTAGATAACTGATGGCTAGCTTATCCTTATTAGATAACTGAAGGCTAGCTTATCCTTATTAGATAGCTGAAGGCTAGCTTATCCTTATTAGATAACTGAAGGCTAGCTTATCCTTATTAGATAGCTGAAGGCTAGCTTATCCTTATTAGATAACTGAAGGCTAGCTTATCCTTATTAGATAGCTGAAGGCTAGCTCATCCTTATTAGATAACTGAAGGCTAGCTTATCCTTAATAGATAACTGAAGGCTAGCTTATCCTTATTAGATAGCTGAAGGCTAGCTTATCCTTTTAGATAACTGAAGGCTAGCTTATCCTTATTAGATATTTGAAGGCTAGCTTATCCTTATTAGATAACTGAAGGCTAGCTTATCCTTATTAGATAGCTGAAGGCTAGCTTATCCTTATTAGATAACTGAAGGCTAGCTTATCCTTATTAGATAACTGAATGCTAGCTTATCCTTATTAGATAACTGAAGGCTAGCTTAACCTTATTAGATAACTGAAGGCTAGCTTATCATTATTAGATAGCTGAAGGCTAGCTTATCCTTATTAGATAACTGAAGGCTAGCTTATCCTTAATAGATAACTGAAGGCTAGCTTATCCTTATTAGATAGCTGAAGGCTAGCTTATCCTTTTAGATAACTGAAGGCTAGCTTATCCTTATTAGATATTTGAAGGCTAGCTTATCCTTATTAGATAACTGAAGGCTAGCTTATCCTTATTAGATAGCTGAAGGCTAGCTTATCCTTATTAGATAACTGAAGGCTAGCTTATCCTTATTAGATAACTGAATGCTAGCTTATCCTTATTAGATAACTGAAGGCTAGCTTATCCTTATTAGATAACTGAAGGCTAGCTTATCCTTATTAGATAGCTGAAGGCTAGCTTATCCTTATTAGATAACTGAAGGCTAGCTTATCCTTATTAGATAGCTGAAGGCTAGCTTAACCTTATTAGATAACTGAAGGCTAGCTTATCCTTATTAGATAGCTGAAGGCTAGCTTATCCTTATTAGATAACTGAAGGCTAGCTTATCCTTATTAGATAACTGAAGGCTAGCTTATCCTTATTAGATAGCTGAAGTCTAGCTTATCCTTATTAGATAACTGAAGGCTAGCTTATCCTTATTAGATAGCTGAAGTCTAGCTTATCCTTATTAGATAACTGAAGGCTAGCTTATCCTTAATAGATAACTGAAGGCTAGCTTATCCTTATTAGATAGCTGAAGGCTAGCTTATCCTTATTAGATAGCTGAAGGCTAGCTTATCCTTATTAGATAGCTGAAGGCTAGCTTATCCTTATTAGATAACTGAAGGCTAGCTTATCCTTATTAGATAGCTGAAGGCTAGCTTATCCTTATTATCCTCATATCTTTAATATTGATATTTGTATTTACTAAGGTTGGTAACTCACTAAAAGAATGTGCTATAAGAAAATAAAAGCACAAAAATTCCTTCACAATACATCCGTCGGAATCAAATCACAAATATAAGCACAGAAGTATATTCACTTTGAGCATTTACAAATCCTCTAAAATGTATTCAGTGAAATTGCATTCCTAGTGTTAAACAATGTGTAATCGACATTAATCTATGGTTGATGTATTGTATGACCAACTCAGTATATTTACATTAGATGCAGGAGGATATTAAGTCCTGTACTGTGGATCTATTAAGTTGACTGTTTGAATGTGGCTTGGTGTGATATACAAACTCTCTCACTGTCTCAGAAGTCTCTACTGGACTGATGGCCTGTTGCTGAGGACAACAGGATAGGTTAGGAACCTGTTTAGTAAACACAGTCGTAACACACATTTTGAGCAGCCTTCAAATTCACACCAAAGACCATCAGTCTAGTCCTTTTAAGTCCAACATACATGATCTCTGATCTGGAAACAACCATCCCCAATGCATGCGTATACACTAAAGCACATATTACACTGTTTCTATTGGATGTTGATCAATCTGGTGCTCATTTGCTCTCCTCCAAACCTAAACACAGTGCAGTTTGTCAGACTGGTGGGACATGAAAAAGGAGAGCAATCAGAATTCCACTGGTGTGTGTATGAATTAGATCAACTCATTTAGCACTAATTTCAGTCATCAAGGGAGTAATGAGCAGACAAACTATACCCTATGAAGTATACTACTTAACCTGAGCCCTATGGTGAAATGTGCACTATACTGATAACCTGAGCCCTATGGGGAATAGTGCACTATACTGTTAACCTCAGCTCTATGGTGAATAGTGCACTATACTGCTAACCTGAGCTCTATGGTGAATAGTGCACTATACTGTTTACCTCAGCTCTATGGTGAATAGTGCACTATACTGTTAACCTGAGCTCTATGGTGAATAGTGCACTATACTGTTAACCTCAGCTCTATGGTGAATAGTGCACTATACTGTTAACCTCAGCTCTATGGTGAATAGTGCACTATACTGTTAACCTCAGCTCTATGGTGAATAGTGCACTATACTGTTTACCTCAGCTCTATGGTGAATAGTGCACTATACTGTTAACCTGAGCTCTATGGTGAATAGTGCACTATACTGTTAACCTCAGCTCTATGGTGAATAGTGCACTATACTGTTAACCTCAGCTCTATGGTGAATAGTGCACTATACTGTTAACCTGAGCTCTATGGTGAATAGTGCACTATACTGTTAACCTCAGCTCTATGGTGAATAGTGCACTATACTGTTAACCTCAGCTCTATGGTGAATAGTGCACTATACTGCTCTAACCTGTAACCTCAGCTCTATGGTGAATAGTGCACTATACTGTTAACCTGAGCCCTATGGTGAATAGTGCACTATACTGTTAACCTCAGCTCTATGGTGAATAGTGCACTATACTGTTAACCTGAGCCCTATGGTGCACTATACTGTTAACCTGAGCCCTATGGGGAATAGTGCACTAGCTCTATGGTGAATAGTGCACTATACTGTTAACCTGAGCCCTAACCTATCTGTTAACTCTCTATGGTGAAAGTGCACTATACTGTTAACCTGAGCCCTATGGGGGAATAGTGCACTATACTTAACCTCAGCTCTATGGTGAAAAGTGCACTAACTGTTAGTGCACTATACCGTTAACCTCAGCTCTATGGTGAAAAGTGCACTATACTGATAACCTGAGCCCTATGGGGAATAGTGCACTATACTGTTAACCTCAGCTCTATGGTGAATAGTGCACTATACTGTTAACCTGAGCCCTATGGGGAATAGTGCACTATACTGTTAACCTCAGCTCTATGGTGAAAAGTGCACTATACTGATAACCTGAGCCCTATGGTGAATAGTGCACTATACTGCTAACCTGAGCTCTATGGTGAATAGTGCACTATACTGTTTACCTCAGCTCTATGGTGAATAGTGCACTATACTGTTAACCTGAGCTCTATGGTGAATAGTGCACTATACTGTTAACCTCAGCTCTATGGTGAGTAGTGCACAATACTGTTAACCTCAGCTCTATGGTGAATAGTGCACTATACTGTTAACCTGAGCTCTATGGTGAATAGTGCACTATACTGTTAACCTCAAGCTCTATGATGAATAGTGCACTATACTGTTAACCTCAGCTCTATGGTGAATAGTGCACTATACTGTTAACCTCAAGCTCTATGATGAATAGTGCACTATACTGTTAACCTCAGCTCTATGGTGAATAGTGCACTATACTGTTAACCTTAGCTCTATGGTGAATAGTGCACTATACTGTAACCTCAGCTCTATTATACTGTAACCTCAGCTCTATGTGAATAGTGCACTATACTGTAACCTCAGCTCTATTGTGAATAGTGCACTATACTGTAACCTCAGCTCTATTGTGAATAGTGCACTATACTGTTAACCTCAGCTCTATGGTGAATAGTGCACTATACTGTAACCTCAGCTCTATTGTGAATAGTGCACTATACTGTTAACCTCAGCTCTATGGTGAATAGTGCACTATACTGTTAACCTCAGCTCTATTGTGAATAGTGCACTATACTGTTAACCTCAGCTCTATGGTGAATAGTGCACTATACTGTTAACCTCAGCTCTATGGTGAATAGTGCACTATACTGTTAACCTCAGCTCTATGGTGAATAGTGCACTATACTGTTAACCTCAGCTCTATGGTGAATAGTGCACTATACTGTTAACCTCAGCTCTATGGTGAATAGTGCACTATACTGTTAACCTCAGCTCTATGGTGAATAGTGCACTATACTGTTAACCTCAGCTCTATGGTGAATAACCTCAGCTGCACTATACTGTTAACCTCAGCTCTATGATGAATAGTGCACTATACTGTAACCTCAGCTCTATGGTGAATAGTGCACTATACTGTTAACCTCAGCTCTATGGTGAATAGTGCACTATACTGTTAACCTCAGCTCTATGGTGGTATGTTTGTTTAAAAACCATGCTGCGTTTGTCTTAAAATAAATAAACAATGTTTACAACTGATTTATCTCATTTTCTTGGTTATTCCAAAAAGCAATTACAATCTGTGCAAAACGAAGGTTTAACTTTTCATGTACATCTCACTGTAGCCACGCTGTGCGTGTGTGTGTGTGTGCGTGTGTGTGTGATGGATGGGGCTTTTGGTGGCAGATCCCAGAGAGAGTGTTACCAGATGAGCAGTGTCAGAGCGTTGGCTGCAGGCTGGATAAAGCTGCTACTCACCATTCAGCATGGAGAGCCATGGAGTGGGATAGAGTAGTGATATCCGGTAGCCCTCCAAATAAAGAACACTAATGTCTCATGGTCTACAGATTTATCTAAAACACTTAATGTTCCCAGTGTGCTGATCTATGAGCAACATGTTGTAATGCAGTATATGCATCCCAAATGGCAAACTCTTCTATTTAAGTGCACTAGGTTAGATCAAGTGCCCTAAGGAGATCAGCATTGAAGAAATTATAAGATTGAGCCAGAAAAATGTTAAATGAAATCCAGCACAAGTTTCTATGAGGGAGTTAGATGTTATTGTAGTTTGAGTAACAGCGTCTTTACCATGTTTTATTCCCACTGGTAAATTACATTGTTTGGCCTAATAAGGTAACAAATCAACTGTGACAATATTCACAATACGGCACTGACTCACATGCCTTATTGATTTGATAAAACATTACCAAAATATTCACAATACGGCACTGACTCACATGCCTTATTGATTTGATAAAACATTACCAAAATATTCACAATACGGCACTGACTCACATGCCTTATTGATTTGATAAAACATTACCAAAATATTCACAACACGGCACTGAATCACATGCCTTATTGATTTGATAAAACATTACCAAAATATTCACAACACGGCACTGAATCACATGCCTTATTGATTTGATAAAACATTACCAAAATATTCACAACACGGCACTGAATCACATGCCTTATTGATTTGATAAAACATTACCAAAATATTCACAACACGGCACTGAATCACATGCCTTATTGATTTGATAAAACATTACCAAAATATTCACAACACGGCACTGAATCACATGCCTTATTGATTTGATAAAACATTACCAGAATATTCACAACACGGCACTGAATCACATGCCTTATTGATTTGATAAAACATTACCAAAATATTCACAATACGGCACTGACTCACATGCCTTATTGATTTGATAAAACATTACCAGAATATTCACAATACGGCACTGACTCACATGCCTTATTGATTTGATAAAACATTACCACAATATTCACAATACGGCACTGACTCACATGCCTTATTGATTTGATAAAACATTACCAAAATATTCACAACACGGCACTGAATCACATGCCTTATTGATTTGATAAAACATTACCAGAATATTCACAACACGGCACTGAATCACATGCCTTATTGATTTGATAAAACATTACCACAATATTCACAACACGGCACTGAATCACATGCCTTATTGATTTGATAAAACATTACCACAATATTCACAACACGGCACTGAATCACATGCCTTATTGATTTGATAAAACATTACCACAATATTCACAACACGGCACTGACTCACATGCCTTATTGATTTGACAAAACATTACCAGAATATTCAACTAATAGCCTTTTATATTTAAATATGTTTTGTTAAGTAAATGCATCTTTCCTTTTTTATCGAGTCCCCCCATATAAGATGACCTCTTCATTAGTTATTTTTAAATGGTTGCTATAGAAATGGACTGGTTCTATTAAAAGTGGTTGTCATGAGGACGAATTAGCGTTTGTGTCACCTGCTAGCTTGCTAAGACAGTCATGTTGGGAAAAAAACGAAACAAAAATTCCAATGACTAACTGCATGTTTTAAACTGCTTTGTTTTCCCACTATTCCAACGATATGGGAAGAATACCTGCTGTATTCAGTACCCTGTGTTTTCATGTGAGAGTGTAGAACCAACAGACCCACACATCTGCTCTATTTTTGGAAGTTCTATCTGTAACTTTGGAGAACATTGTGCAATTGAATACTGATACAGCGTTCCACTACATGAGCCAGCATATTGGTCATCTGTATATGAAACGCTTAAAATGAAGCCCTGAACAAATAAAAACATGCAAACATATTGGTGTCTGTGGTAAGAGAAACTATGGTAAGGAGTCGGGAATGGGTGAGTCGAGAATGGGTGAGTCGGGAATGGGTGAGTCGGGAATGGGTGAGTCGGGATTGGGTGAGTCGGGAATGGGGAGGTCAGGAATGGGTGAGTCGGGAATGGGGGAGTCGGGAATGGGGGAGTCGGGAATGGGGGAGTCGGGAATGGGGGTGTCGAGAATGGGGGAGTCGGGAATGGGGGAGTCGGTAATGGGGGAGTCGGGAATGGGGGAGTCTGGAATGGGGAGTCGGGAATGGGGAGGTCGGGAATGGGGGAGTCGGGAATGGGGGAGTCGGTAATGGGGGAGGTCGGGAATGGGGGAGTCGGGAATGGGGGAGGTCGGGAATGGGGGAGGTCGGGAATGGGGTGAGTCTTTTGG
>CM055748.1:15995750-16010750 GCA_029465975.1 Dallia pectoralis | reverse complement strand
ATCCAGAGAGCAGTCTGCAGACACACCAGAGGCCCCTTCCTTTGGGCCCCCCGTACCCAGAAAGAGAGCAGCGTTTGCAGCCAGATGTCTGTGTGGTGGGACCCCTCCCTGTGGAGACCCGGGGTGAGCCAGAGAGTGTGGCGCCTTCCACGTTACCAGGCGGCCTCACCCAGACACCAGCTCCCTTCCACGTTACCAGGCGGCCTCATCCAGACACCAGCTCCCTTCAATGTTACCAGGCGGCCTCATCCAGACACCAGCTCCCTTCCATGTTACCAGGCGGCCTCATCCAGACACCAGCTCCCTTCCACGTTACCAGGGTGCCTCATCCAGACACCAGCTCCCTTCCACGTTACCAGGGGGCCTCATCCAGACACCAGCTCCCTTCCATGTTACCAGGCGGCCTCATCCAGACACCAGCTCCCTTCCACGTTACCAGGCGGCCTCATCCAGACACCAGCTATTTTTATTTAATTCTGTCCTACTTTCCTTTCAGTTCCACCGCTCATTCTATTCTCAACAAATGTATCATGTCTTTTTCTGTCTTTCTCTCTACTTTCTTCCTAATTTCTCTCAAACTTCCTCTCTTTTTGATGCCGTTCAGTGGTGATTCAGCCTCTGCGTGACAGAAGAAAATGAACAAACCAACACAGCTCTCAGATTCTGGTTTGCTTCCCGATGCGTTATATTTTTGTTCTCTTTTTTTCAGCAGTATATGCAGCAACACTTGCCAAGACAGCATGGACCCACTCCCCCTCACCCACCCCCTCTCTCCCCCACCCCTCCCTCTCCCACCCTCCTCTCCCTCTCACCCCTCGCTCCCACCCTCTCACGCCCCTCTCCCCCACCCCTCCATCTCTCACCCCCTCTCCCCTCCCACCCCCCACCCCTCCCTCTCTCACCCCTCCCTCTACCACCCCCACCCCCTCTCTCCCCCTACCCCTCCCTCTCCCACCCTCTCACCCCCTCTCCCTCTCACCCCCTCACCCCCTCTCCCTCTCACCCCCTCCTCTCCCACCCTCTCACCCCCTCAACCCTCCCACCCCCTCCCCCCCCTCTCTCACCCCCACCCCACCCTCTCACCCCCTCTCCCCCACCCCTCCCTCTCTCACCCCCACCCCTCCCTCCTCCCCTCTCCCCCACCCCTCCCTCTCCCACCCCCTCTCCCCCACCCCTCCCTCTCTCACCCCCACCCATCCCTCCCCCTCTCCCCCCCCCCTCCCTCTCTCCCCCCCCCCCCCCCCTCACCCCCTCTCCCCCTCAACCCTCCCACCCCCTCACCCCCACCCTCCCACCCCCCACCCCACCCCCCCCCACCCCTCCCTCTCTCACCCCCCACCCCACCCCCCTCCCCCCTCACCCCTCCCTCTCCAACCCCCACCCCCTCCCTCCCCCCCCCCCACCCTCTCCCCCACCCCACCCTCTCCCCCCTCTCCCCCCCCAACCCTCCCACCCCCTCACCCCCACCCCTCCCTCTCTCACCCCCCACCCCCCCTCTCCCCCCACCCCTCCCTCTCTCACCCCCCACCCCTAGCCCCCCTCTCCCCCTCCCCCTCCCTCCCCCCCCCACCCCTCCCTCTCTCACCCCCACCCAACCCTCCCTCCCCCTCTCCCCTCCCTCTCTCTAGCTTGACAGTGAGTAGATGTGCCATGTATGCATTCTGACCTGAACCCTTCTGCATCAAGTAACCATGACCTGTAAAGCACCTCTCTATCACTGATGAATGATTGTCCAGTAACTAATACTTTTTATAACATTTAAAACTTTTGACCAGGGTATCTAAAACCTTTGCTATTTATAACCTAACCAATGGTTATTCAGCGGTCCCCACAGGAGAACCCTTTGGTGTGATTTAGAAAAAATGTCTAAATCGATTGTACTTGGGAAGAAAATGTGAATTCTTCCAGGAAAAGTGTTCTTCTAGTTCTCCTAGGTCACCAGATGAAAGAGGTCCCATTTGGAGTGAGGCCAGTGTGATTCTGAATGCCTCAGAGAAACCACTCAGTATTGTTCTGAATCAACACACAACACTGTTTTCTTTACAGGATGCCAAGTATGCTTTGGAGGAGAAAGACAACTGTGTAGAGTGATAAGTTTAAAAGGTTTTGTCGATATTCGGACGTGTGTGTTCTGAATGTAACAGTCGTACTTTTGACGGGAAGCGATTGCTGTATTCAACTAATCCAACATGTCAAGTCAGTCCACGTACAATGTGCTACAATGTGCTACAATGTGCTACAATGTGCTACAATGTGCTACAATGTGCTACAATGTGGTAATATTGGCTGGCTAGAAGGGGGTCCCCAACTTTCAGGAATAATTTTACCATCACAAAGACCCTTGTCTCACGTCAACAAACTACAAGGCTTTCACAGACATTGGATCCATCCTAAATAGCACTCTATTAGTGTGCCAGTTGGGTGGCAATAAGAGACATTCCAGTTTGTGGTGTTGCAATTGGTCATTCTACTAGACCTGGAGCCCATCATCTGTTTGCACTAGCAGAGCACACCAGATGCCATTCTACTAGACCTGGAGCCCATCATCTGGTTGCACTAGCAGAGCACACCAGAGGCCATTCTACTAGACCTGGAGCCCATCATCTGGTTGCACTAGCAGAGCACACCAGAGGCCATTCTACTAGACCTGGAGCCCATCATCTGGTTGCACTAACAGAGCACATCAGAGGCCATTCTACTAGACCTGGAGCCCATCATCTGTTTGCACTAACAGAGCACACCAGAGGCCATTCTACTAGACCTGGAGCCCATCATCTGTTTGCACTAACAGAGCACACCAGATGCCATTCTACTAGACCTGGAGCCCATCATCTGGTTGCACTAGCAGAGCACACCAGAGGCCATTCTACTAGACCTGGAGCCCATCATCTGGTTGCACTAGCAGAGCACACCAGAGGCCATTCTACTAGACCTGGAGCCCATCATCTGGTTGCACTAACAGAGCACACCAGAGTATTTGTAGCAGACAGACCATTGTTCTAACAAACACCCTGGCATGCCCTCTGGCATCTCCAAACAGCTTGGGAACAAAACTGTCTCAGAAAGTCAAAAAGGCCTAGACTGGTTCAGAATAAAGAATTGTGCATCACATGAAGAAAGAAAAGACACAAGGATGATTATCTACCTTCGTGGCACCGATCTGAGCGTGTTACGAATGGCAAGACTTCTGATGGAGATACTAGAGCTCATATACAGATACTAGAGCTCATATAAAGATTCTAGAGCTCATATACAGATACTAGAGCTCATATACAGATACTAGAGCTCATATACAGATACTAGAGCTCATATACAGATACTAGAGCTCATATACAGATTCTAGAGCTCATATACAGATACTAGAGCTCATATACAGATACTAGAGCTCATATACAGTAACTAGAGCTCATATACAGATACTAGAGCTCATATACAGATACTAGAGCTCATATACAGATACTAGAGCTCATATACAGATACTAGAGCTCATATACAGATACTAGAGCTCATATACAGATACTAGAGCTCATATACAGATACTAGAGCTCATATACAGATACTAGAGCTCATATACAGTAACTAGAGCACATATACAGATACTAGAGCTCATATACAGATACTAGAACTCATATACAGTTACTAGAGCTCATATACAGATACTAGAGCTCATATACAGATACTAGAGCTCATATACAGATTCTAGAGCTCATATACAGATACTAGAGCTCATATACAGATACTAGAGCTCATATACAGATACAAGAGCTCATATACAGATACTAGAGCTCATATACAGATTCTAGAGCTCATATACAGATACTAGAGCTCATATACAGATACTAGAGCTCATATACAGTAACTAGAGCTCATATACAGATACTAGAGCTCATATACAGATTCTAGAGCTCATATACAGATACTAGAGCTCATATACAGATACTAGAGCTCATATACAGATACAAGAGCTCATATACAGATACTAGAGCTCATATACAGATTCTAGAGCTCATATACAGATACTAGAGCTCATATACAGATACTAGAGCTCATATACAGATACTAGAGCTCATTGACAGATACTAGAGCTCATATACAGATACTAGAGCTCATATACAGATACTAGAGCTCATATACAGATACTAGAGCTCATATACAGATACTAGAGCTCATATACAGATACTAGAGCTCATATACAGATACTAGAGCTCATATACAGTAACTAGAGCACATATACAGATACTAGAGCTCATATACAGATACTAGAACTCATATACAGTTACTAGAGCTCATATACAGATACTAGAGCTCATATACAGATACTAGAGCTCATATACAGTAACTAGAGCACATATACAGATACTAGAGCTCATATACAGATACTAGAGCTCATATACAGATTCTAGAGCTCATATACAGATACTAGAGCTCATATACAGATCCCAGCGGCTCCCCAGGTCGCCGTTGCAAATGAGAATTTGTTCTCAATCGGCCTACCTGGTTAAATAAAGGTTAAATTAAAAAAAAAAATACTAGAGCTCATATACAGATACTACATGTCTATAGGATGCAAAATACACAGAATCAGAATCACATCATGGGTAGTGGAATCAGAATCACATCATGGGTACTGGAATCAGAATCACATCATGGGTACTGGAATCAGAATCACATCATGGGTACTGGAATCAGAATCACATCATGGGTACTGGAATCAGAATCACATCATGGGTACTGGAATCAGAATCACATCATTCAGGGTACTGGAATCAGAATCACATCATGGGTACTGGAATCAGAATCACATCATGGGTACTGGAATCAGAATCACATCATGGGTACTGGAATCAGAATCACATCATGGGTACTACATTTCTTGTCATAAACAGGGACAAACATTTAACACAAGTCTGTATATTCAATGAATCCCTGCCAGTCTGGCCCATGGTTACTATAACAACCAAATGTGCCTGTTGTATCCTGTACCTCCAGTAGCTCCATGAATGGAGCTCCACAACTCTCGACTGTTTGAAACTTCACTACCGAATCATTCTTCTACGATTATCACCCATTCCTCCTCTCCTAGCACCCCTTCTATCTCTAGCACTTCCGCCTGCACCCACCCAGGAACAATGTACTTATTGCCTTTTTGATGTGTGTTTTAGCTATATGTGAAATTCCTGCACTTATTGTAAGTCGCTCTGGATAAGAGCGTCTGCTAAATGCGCAAAATGTAAATGTAAATGTATCAATAAGGTAAACACAATAGGTATTCTGATGAGCGCTCTCTCACAAACACACACACACACACAGACACACACACACACACACACACACACACACACACACACACACACACACACACACACACACACACACACACACACACACACACACACACACACACACGCACAAACAAACAAACATTTGAAGAGCATTCCTTAAGGCCAATACTGAATACATGTGAATTATTTTCTCAGGAGAATGGTATTTACCATCACTTAATTTGCTGTGACACAGGCCAATGGAAAAGCCCTTTTACTCAGTGCTTTGTTCAGGTATAAACAAGAAAAGCATATTGTTTACAGACAAACAAGCCATTTGTCCCAAATAGTAATAACGTTCTATCAAGTCAAGTAGAAAAACCCAGGCTTTAGTTAGTCCAGGATGAGCTGAAACCCAGGCTTTAGTTAGTCCAGGATGAGCTGACACCCAGGCTTTAGTTAGTCCAGGATGAGCTGACACCCAGGCTTTAGTTAGTCCAGGATGAGCTGAAACCCAGGCTTTAGTTTGTCCAGGATGAGCTGACACCCAGGCTTTAGTTAGTCCAGGATGAGCTGAAACCCAGGCTTTAGTTAGTCCAGGATGAGCTGACACCCAGGCTTTAGTTAGTCCAGGATGAGCTGACACCCAGGCTTTAGTTAGTCCAGGATGAGCTGACACCCAGGCTTTAGTTAGTCCAGGATGAGCTGAAACCCAGGCTTTAGTTAGTCCAGGCTGACACCCAGGCTTTAGTTAGTCCAGGATGAGCTGAAACCCAGGCTTTTAGTTAGTCCAGGATGAGCTGACACCCAGGCTTTAGTTAGTCCAGGATGAGCTGACACCCAGGCTTTAGATAGTCCAGGATGAGCTGACACCCAGGCTTTAGCCATTTCTTTTTTTGTGCCATTCCCTCTCTCTTTTTCCTGTGCATACAGACAAACCCACACACACAAACTCACACACACACTCACACACAAATACATAAACTCACACACACACATATACTGATGCCATATAATTCATTTCCCCTGGCGTCCCACTGCCCACTTCTAGAGACAGACTTCCCGGCTGCTATACAGAGTGGAAATTAAGCCAAAGCCTCATCCTGGAACCCACACATCACACACACCCAACACACACTGAACACACACCCAACACACACTGAACACACACCCAACACACACTGAACACACACCCAACACACACTTAACACACACCCAACACACACTGAACACACACCCAACACACACTGAACACACACCCAACACACACTGAACACACACCCAACACACACTGAACACACACCCAACACACACTGAACACACACCCAACACACACTGAACACACACCCAACACACACTGAACACACACCCAACACACACTGAACACACACCCAACACACACTGAACACACACCCAACACACACTAACACACACCCAACACACACTTAACACACACCCAACACACACTTAACACACACCCAACACACACTTAACACACACCCAACACACACTGAACACACACCCAACACCCACTTAACACACACCCAACACACACTGAACACACACCCAACACACACTGAACACACACCCAACACACACTGAACACACACCCAACACACACTGAACACACACCCAACACACACTGAACACACACCCAACACACACTGAACACACACCCAACACACACTCAACACACACCCAACACACACCCAACACACACTGAACACACACCCAACACACACTTAACACACACCCAACACACACTGAACACACACCCAACACACACTGAACACACACCCAACACACACTGAACACACACCCAACACACACTGAACACACACCCAACACACACTGAACACACACCCAACACACACTGAACACACACCCAACACACACAAACACACCCCCAACACACACTGAACACACACCCAACACACACTGAACACACACCCAACACACACTGAACACACACCCAACACACACTGAACACAAACCCAACACACACTGAACACACACCCAACACACACTGAACACACACCCAACACACACCCAACACACACTAAACACACACCCAACACACACTGAACACACACCCAACACACACTCAACACACACCCAACACACACTGAACACACACCCAACACACACTTAACACACACCCAACACACACTGAACACACACCCAACACACACTGAACACACACCCAACACACTCTTAACACACAGCCAACACACACTGAACACACACCCAACACACACTGAACACACACCCAACACACACTGAACACACACCCAACACACACTGAACACACACCCAACACACACTGAACACACACCCAACACACACCCAACACACACTGAACACACACCCAACACACACCCAACACACACTGAACACACACCCAACACACACTGAACACACACCCAACACACACTGAACACACACCCAACACACACTGAACACACACCCAACACACACTGAACACACACCCAACACACACCCAACACACACCCAACACACACTGAACACACACCCAACACACACTGAACACACACCCAACACACACTGAACACACACCCAACACACACTGAACACACACCCAACACACACTGAACAGACACCCAACACACACTGAACACACACCCAACACACACCCAACACACACTGAACACACACCCAACACACACTGAACACACACCCAACACACACTGAACACACACCCAACACACACTGAACACACACCCAACACACACTGAACACACACCCAACACACACTGAACACACACCCAACACACACCCAACACACACTGAACACACACCCAACACACACTGAACACACACCCAACACACACTGAACACACACCCAACACACACTGAACACACACCCAACACACACTGAACACACACCCAACACACACTGAACACACACCCAACACACACTTAACACACACCCAACACACACTGAACACACACCCAACACACACTGAACACACACCCAACACACACTGAACACACACCCAACACACACAAAACACACCCCCAACACACACTGAACACACACCCAACACACACTGAACACACACCCAACACACACTGAACACACACCCAACACACACTGAACACACACCCAACACACACTGAACACACACCCAACACACACTGAACACACACCCAACACACACTGAACACACACCCAACACACACCCAACACACACTGAACACACACCCAACACACACTGAACACACACCCAACACACACTGAACAGACACCCAACACACACTTAACACACACCCAACACACACTGAACAGACACCCAACACACACCCAACACACACTGAACACACACTTGACACACACCCAACACACACTGAACACACACTTGACACACACCCAACACACACTTAACACACACCCAACACACACTGAACACACACTTAACACACACCCAACACACACTGAACACACACCCAACACACACTGAACACACACCCAACACACACTGAACACACACCCAACACACACTTAACACACACCCAACACACACATCACACACACCCAACACACACTGAACACACACCCAACACACTCTTAACACACAGCCAACACACACTGAACACACACCCAACACACACTGAACACACACCCAACACACACTGAACACACACCCAACACACACTGAACACACACCCAACACACACCCAACACACACTGAACACACACCCAACACACACTGAACACACACCCAACACACACTGAACACACACCCAACACACACTGAACACACATCCAATACACACTGAACAGACACCCAACACACACTGAACACACACCCAACACACACTGAACACACACCCAACACACACTTAACACACACCCAACACACACTGAACACACACCCAACACACACTGAACACACACCCAACACACACTGAACACACACCCAACACACACAAAACACACCCCCAACACACACTGAACACACACCCAACACACACTGAACACACACCCAACACACACTGAACACACACCCAACACACACTGAACACACACCCAACACACACTGAACACACACCCAACACACACTGAACAGACACCCAACACACACTGAACACACACCCAACACACACTGAACACACACCCAACACACACTTAACACACACCCAACACACACTGAACACACACCCAACACACACTGAACACACACCCAACACACACTGAACACACACCCAACACACACAAAACACACCCCCAACACACACTGAACACACACCCAACACACACTGAACACACACCCAACACACACTGAACACACACCCAACACACACTGAACACACACCCAACACACACTGAACACACACCCAACACACACTGAACACACACCCAACACACACTGAACACACAGCCAACACACACCCAACACACACTGAACACACACCCAACACACACTGAACACACACCCAACACACACTGAACAGACACCCAACACACACTTAACACACACCCAACACACACTGAACAGACACCCAACACACACCCAACACACACTGAACACACACTTGACACACACCCAACACACACTGAACACACACTTGACACACACCCAACACACACTTAACACACACCCAACACACACTGAACACACACTTAACACACACCCAACACACACTGAACACACACCCAACACACACTTAACACACACCCAACACACACCCAACACACACCCAACACACACTTAACACACACCCAACACACACATCACACACACCCAACACACACTGAACACACACCCAACACACTCTTAACACACACCCAACACACACTGAACACACACCCAACACACACTGAACACACACCCAACACACACTCAACACACACCCAACACACACTGAACACACACCCAACACACACTCAACACACACCCAACACACACCCAACACACACTGAACACACACCCAACACACACCCAACACACACTGAACACACACCCAACACACACTGAACACACATCCAATACACACTGAACAGACACCCAACACACACTGAACACACACCCAACACACACTGAACACACACCCAACACACACTTAACACACACCCAACACACACTGAACACACACCCAACACACACTGAACACACACCCAACACACACTGAACACACACCCAACACACACAAAACACACCCCCAACACACACTGAACACACACCCAACACACACTGAACACACACCCAACACACACTGAACACACACCCAACACGCACTGAACACACACCCAACACACACTGAACACACACCCAACACACACTGAACAGACACCCAACACACACTGAACACAACACACACTGAACACACACCCAACACACACTGAACACACACCCAACACACACTTAACACACACCCAACACACACTGAACACACACCCAACACACACTGAACACACACCCAACACACACTGAACACACACCCAACACACACAAAACACACACAACACACACTGAACACACACCCAACACACACTGAACACACACCCAACACACACTGAACACACACCCAACACACACTGAACACACACCCAACACACACTGAACACACACCCAACACACACTGAACACACACCCAACACACACTGAACACACACCCAACACACACCCAACACACACTGAACACACACCCAACACACACTGAACACACACCCAACACACACTGAACAGACACCCAACACACACTTAACACACACCCAACACACACTGAACAGACACCCAACACACACCCAACACACACTGAACACACACTTGACACACACCCAACACACACTGAACACACACTTGACACACACCCAACACACACTTAACACACACCCAACACACACTGAACACACACTTAACACACACCCAACACACACTGAACACACACCCAACACACACTTAACACACACCCAACACACACTGAACACACACCCAACACACACTTAACACACACCCAACACACACACCCAACACACACTGAACACACACCCAACACACTCTTAACACACAGCCAACACACACTTAACACACACCCAACACACACTGAACACACACCCAACACACACATCACACACACCCAACACACACTTAACACACACCCAACACACACTGAACACACAGCCCACACACTTAACACACACCCAACACACACTTAACACACACCCAACACACACATCACACACACCCAACACACACTTAACACACACCCAACACACACTTAACACACACCCAACACACACTGAACACACAGCCAACACACACTTAACACACACCCAACACACACTGAACACACAGCTAACACACACTGAACACTGAACACACACCCAACACACACTGAACACACACCCAACACACACAAAACACACCCCCAACACACACTGAACACACACCCAACACACACTGAACACACACCCAACACACACTGAACACACACCCAACACACACTGAACACACACCCAACACACACTGAACACACACCCAACACACACTGAACACACACCCAACACACACTGAACACACAGCCAACACACACAACACACAGCCAACACACACCCAACACACACTGAACACACACCCAACACACACTGAACACACACCCAACACACACTGAACAGACACCCAACACACACAAAACACACCCCCAACACACACTGAACAGACACCCAACACACACCCAACACACACTGAACACACACTGACACACACAACACACACTGAACACACACTTGACACACACCCAACACACACTTAACACACACCCAACACACACTGAACACACACCACACACCCAACACACACTGAACACACACCCAACACACACTTAACACACACCCAACACACACTGAACACACACCCAACACACACTGAACACACACCCAACACACACATCACACACACCCAACACACACTGAACACACACCCAACACACTCTTAACACACAGCCAACACACACTGAACACACACCCAACACACACCCAACACACACTGAACACACACCCAACACACACTGAACACACACCCAACACACACTGAACACTGAACACACACCCAACACACACTGAACACACACCCAACACACACCCAACACACACTGAACACACACCCAACACACACCCAACACACACTGAACACACACCCAACACACACTGAACACACATCCAATACACACTGAACAGACACCCAACACACACTGAACACACACCCAACACACACTGAACACACACCCAACACACACAACACACACCCAACACACACTGAACACACACCCAACACACACTGAACACACACCCAACACACACTGAATACACACCCAACACACACAAACACACACCCAACACACACTGAACACACACCCAACACACACTGAACACACACCCAACACACACTGAACACACACCCAACACACACTGAACACACACCCAACACACACTGAACACACACCCAACACACACTGAACACACACCCAACACACACTGAACACACACCCAACACACACAGAACACACACCCAACACACACTTAACACACACCCAACACACACTGAACACACACCCAACACACACTGAACACACACCCAACACACACTGAACACACACCCAACACACACAAAACACACCCCCAACACACACTGAACACACACCCAACACACACTGAACACACACCCAACACACACTGAACACACACCCAACACACACTGAACACACACCCAACACACACTGAACACACACCCAACACACACTGAACACACACCCAACACACACCCAACACACACTGAACACACACCCAACACACACTGAACACACACCCAACACACACTGAACAGACACCCAACACACACTTAACACACACCCAACACACACTGAACAGACACCCAACACACACCCAACACACACTGAACACACACTTGACACACACCCAACACACACTGAACACACACTTGACACACACCCAACACACACTTAACACACACCCAACACACACTGAACACACACTTAACACACACCCAACACACACTGAACACACACCCAACACACACTTAACACACACCCAACACACACTGAACACACACCCAACACACACTTAACACACACCCAACACACACATCACACACACCCAACACACACTGAACACACACCCAACACACTCTTAACACACAGCCAACACACACTTAACACACACCCAACACACACTTAACACACACCCAACACACACATCACACACACCCAACACACACTTAACACACACCCAACACACACTTAACACACACCCAACACACACTTAACACACACCCAACACACACATCACACACACCCAACACACACTTAACACACACCCAACACACACTGAACACACAGCTAACACACACTTAACACACACCCAACACACACTGAACACACAGCTAACACACACTGAACAATGAACACACACCCAACACACACTTAACACACACTTAACACACACCCAACACACACTGAACACACAGCTAACACACACTTAACACACACCCAACACAAACATCGCACACACCTAACACACACTGAACAATGAACACACACCCAACACACACTGAACACACAAACAAAAAACACACACACGCACAAAACTCGACACAAACACACACACACACACACTCAACGCCAATTGAAAACAAGTGGGAAAAATTGAGTGTGTTAAAAATATTTTGTTGCTACAGTTGGAAATGTTAGTAGCTTGTATCAATGTAAGACTCCTAGAGCTCACTAAATCCTCAAATAGTTGTTCTGTTTGGTTTTAAATGCAACAGTACAGAATGTTATATCTAACCCTGTTAAATCCCAAATGGAACAAAATTCCTGACCACACTTTATGCAATCCCACCATCTCATGCCCAGTCCCAGTCCCAGTCCCTTCTTCACCTTCTCAACCTTCTCTACATTCTCCACCTTCTCCACCTTCACAACCTTCTCTACGTTCACAACCTTCTCTACCTTCACAACCTTCTCTACCTTCACAACCTTCTCTACCTTCACAACCTTCTCTACCTTCACAACCTTCTCTACCTTCTCAACCTTCTCTACCTTCTCCACCTTCTCCACCTTCACAACCTTCTCTACCTTCACAACCTTCTCTACCTTCTCAACCTTCTCTACCTTCTCCACCTTCTCCACCTTCACAACCTTCTCTACCTTCACAACCTACTCTACCTTCTCTACCTTCTCAACCTTCTCAACCTTCTAAACCTCTCCCATGACACTCGGCTCCTTCACACACTACACACACTTTTTTACTAATTTTAACTTTATTTATTATTATACAAATGTTTTCATTCATGTAGATAAGTCACCTAAATTATCTGTGACCATAATCATCTGTCTGTCATCTCTACTTAACCTAAAATGAAAACATAAAGTGTAATTCACGCTTGCCAAGAACTTCTGATTAATTTCCATGCGGCAAATAGCTAAACTGGACTCTAATGTAGCAGAACTCCAAGGTACCTAGTTGACAGAATTACTACATCCATGTACAGGTCTGGACAATATTAATTATGACCTTTAAGGAGAAGACCTATGACCTATGTCAGATAGCCATCACAACATGGTGCTAGCCCGCGATGCTGGTACGCTGGTAAGTAATTTCAGATAAGAGGGGTTCAAAGATAATGATTAGTTTTCCTCGCCACAAGATATCAAGGAATCTCAAAGAAGAAGCCCTGATTTAGGACTGGTTTGACCA